>JAGFZM010000048.1:49643-127154 GCA_017657215.1 Limnothrissa miodon
TATCCCTTTAAGCTGCATAAATATACTGTCAAGAGCCGTCATACCTACGTTAAGCCTATGGGCTGCAATGTAGGAAGAAGGAGAAAGCCATACAAGCCAATCAGAAGCCTCACGCCATTCCTCCGGGACAACCACCTCATTTTCAAAGTTCTCCCACCAGACAGTAGTCCGCCCAGGTCGGACCCAAAAACGTTACGGATACTAACGTATCCTCGGTTCTCTGAGTGAGAAGCCGAAACGTACGAACGGATGATGCCTATCATCTCCTACTTTTTCTCAAGTCAACTTTAACCAACCCTTTGAAAAAGGGCAGTAAGCGCTCTGACGCGTGCAGGCAACTACTTAGACAGACCTGCGTGACGTCATAAAGTCTATATTGACTGCGCTTACGCTTCAGGTCCTCTTTGCCAAGCTCGCCAACTGGTTCGTCTTCCTGATGCTCTGCGTACGCGTCAAATAGGCACGAAGCGCTCTGACCGGGCACAGAGTGACGGGCACAGAACCTCCCGTCTCAGGTAGGGCTGAGAGCTCGATGACCCTCGAACGAGGGTCAGTAGACAGCACTTTAGGGTGAGAAAAGGATTCGGTCGCAGCGTTACCCACGCGTCATCTTGCGTGAACTCAAGACAATCGGGACTGACTGACAGAGCAGTCAGGTCGTTAACGCGCTTCACCGAGACCAGAGCGAGCAGAAGCGCAGTCTTAAGGGAAAGCATCTTTAGACTGGCACTCGACAGAGGGTCAAAGGGCATAAGAGCCAGTCCGCGTAGGACAGTGGCCAGGTCCCAAGTAGGGAACGAACGTGTGGAAGAGGGGCGAAGCCGCCTGACGCCCTTCATGAAGCGCGATGCAAGGGGGTGTGCGCCTGGGGAAAGGCCAGCATAGACAACATGGCATGCTGAAATAGCTGCGAAATACACCTTCAAAGTAGAGGGTGTACGACCCTGATCAAACAGGTGTTGTAGAAACGCAAGCACCTTGCCAATAGGGCAGACTAGAGGAACACAGCCTCTGTCTCTGCACCATGTGCTGAACACGCGCCACTTTAGTGTATACAACGACCTAGTGGACGTAGCTCTAGCAGCCTGGACAGTCTCTATAACTGCGGCTGACAGGCCACGCTCTAGGAGACGCGCCCGTTCAGGGGCCAAGCCGTCAGTCTCCATGCTTCCGGCCTGGGGTGCCACAGCGACCCGCGGGCCTGGGATAAGAGATCCTTCCTCGCTGGGAGGGTCCACGGCTGGCCGTCCAGCATGGATACCAGATCTGAGAACCACCTCTGAGATGGCCAATGGGGGGCGATCAGGATCACCCTGTGCGCCCCTGCTCTGATCCTGGCCAATACCTGACGCATCAGAGGAAGTGGGGGAAAAGCATAGAGCAGACATCGCGGTCACGGATGTGCCAGCGCGTCCAACCCTAGCGGCGCATCTCATTCCAGTGAAAACCACGCTGGACAGTGAGCGTTCTCGCTCGAGGCGAAAAGATCGACTCGTGCCCGCCCGAAGCGGGACCAGAGGCTGTGCACCACGGCTGGGCAGAGGCGCCAGTCGGTTGCACGCGGAACACCCCTGGAAAGGAGGTCCGCGCCTGTGTTGCGTACACCGGGCAAGTGCGACGCCCTGATCGACAGGAAGTGGCGGGAGGCCCAGGTGAGCAGCTTGTACGCCAGGCGAAACAGGTCGGGAGAGCGCGTGCCGCCCTGGCGATTGAGGTAAGCCACTACTGTGGTGTTGTCTGTACGCACTAGAATGTGTTCTCCTCTGAGAAGAGGGAGAAACTCTTTCAGAGCGCAAAAGACAGCTAGGAGTTCCAACACATTGATGTGTAGTCTCCTGGAGGCTGTGCCCCACGTCTCTCTGGCGGGGCGACCGCAGCAGACGGCGCCCCAACCGGTCTTGGACGCATCGGTGGTTACCATCATGCGTCTGGTTACAGCGCCCAGCGCGCTGCCTCTGGTGAAGGACGACGGCCTGCGCCAATGCGCTAGGGCTAGCCACATGCGTCTGGATACAAAGATCCGACGGGTGGGGTTCGACCTGGAGGACACACCCAGTTCCGCTAAGGCGAGCTGCAGTGGGCGTAAGTGTAGAAGGCCGAGTGGGACAGCGCCACCCGCAGCGCACAGGAGGCCCGTCAGTCTGAGACACAGCCTGGTTGAAATGCAGGCACCTTGTCTGAAGTGGCGTAGACGTCCTGTAGTCTCTTCGGAGTGAGCGTCGCTCTCATTGAGCGTGAGTTCAGCCTCACGCCCAAGCACTCGACCTCCTGAGAGGGAGAGAGCATGCACTTGTTTAGGTTTACTAAGAAACCCAGATCGTGCAGGTGACGCAAAACAGTGTGAACCTGTGACGTTAGGAGCTGTCTGGAACCCGCCAGCAGCATCCAACCGAGGTGCTACAGGCAGACCGAGAGGTAGGGCTGTGTACTCGTAAGCTCTGCCCTCGAAGGCAAAGCATAGAAAACGGCTGTGCCTTGGGACTATACCTATGTGGAAATAGGCGTCCTGAAGGTCTATGGTGACCATGTAATGCCCCTGGCGGACTGACTCCGCCTCCATACGCCCCGTGAGCATGCAAAAGGTGAGGAGTTTGAGCGAAGCATTGAGCGCTCTGAGATCTAGAATAGGGTGAAAAGTACGTATTGTAACGACCTGCGCGCGCGAGCATCCGATCTACGCGCTGAATAGCGCCCTTTCTCAAAAGATCGCGAAGCTCCTGTCTGAAAGCAGGGGCCCTGGAGGGGGGCACCACTGACTCCATGACACCTCTGAAGGGCGGGGGTGGCCACCTGAATTGCAGTTGATAGCCTTTCAACACTGTTGAAAGATCCCAAAGTGACGTTGTGCACATCGCCCAATTCTGCCGGAGCAGAGAGGCGGAATGAGGAGGCAGCAAGGACAAACGAAGTGCTATGCTGCCCCCGAGTGGCACTAAGGGAGCCGAGGTCAATGACTGAGGCTGTCCGCGAAGCTGAAGAGCGTTCGACTGACAGGGCAGAAACCCGTCGTAACGTGGGGGCTGAGGGCAAGCCGACCGTGTGTGAGACCCCTTGGCGCTCACGCGTGGTTGGCGAGCCGCGCACATCACTCGCGACGCCCCGTGGGGTGGCCGACCTGGAGCGCGCGTCAGCGACGTCCTCGAAGAGGGGGGAGAAGTTTCCCGTCCGCCCGATGGCAGAAGAAGGTCTGACTGAGCAGATAGCTCTGCCCGTACCTGGGTGATAAATTGGCCGACAGAGGCGGCGAGAGAGGATGGGGAGGGCTTCTCGTCCGTAAGCGACTCCGACGCGTCGCACACCCACTGCTCGGAGGCGAGTGAGACAGAGGACGCAGGCGACCTGGGCGGCGTCGAGGTGTAACGTCACGCAAGGCGCATAGCGCACGGCGTGCGTAAGCTGAGTGCGCGGTGAAGACCGATCCGGCGCCCCAGTGTGCGACAGCGCTAACAGAACAGAGAGCGTCCTCCGGCCGGAGCAGGGGCTCATTGTCAAACATTGCCCCAGAGGGGCGAGAATGTGTGTGCGGGGTGCTTGTGAACAAGGCAAACTCAGCTTCCCTTGAGGGGGTGAGATCAGAGAGGACCGCCGAAGCGGGGGAGAACACTCCGAGCTGGGGACTGCCGTGCCTTTTGGAGCACACAGAGGCTTAGCAGTCAATGGATAGGGGTCGCATGACATGCTCTGCCGCACACACGCGATCGTATCAGGATCGCTGTGGCCTCTTGTGCCGTTCCTGGCTGGTTGGACGCATGGCGGACCCAGTAGCCGGTGGCGGCGCGGCTTTGGGTGCGTCCACCTTTTTCTTCTGCTGCGTCCGTTGAGGCGCGCGAGCACGTGTCTGAGGCGCAACTGGAGTGGCTGGTTGAGGCGGGGCACGCTTAGGAAGCACGGGTTGCAGGGCCTGAGTCGCCGACTTCGTCTTCTCTAAGCGATCGCGCTGGAGTTCCAGCGCCTGGCCAAACAGAGCATCAGCGGAGATCGGAGCGGTCATTAGATGTCTCTTCTCCTTCTCTGGCATGGAAGAAAGATTCAGCCAGAGGTGCCTGTCGATGACGACCAGAGAGCCAAGGGAGCGCCCGTCGGCTTTAATGGCCACCCTGATGGCCAGTGAAGTGAGAGCGGTGGCTCTGCGCAGCTGATGGAGGGTAAGATCCGACGGCTGCGCTGAGAGGTCCGCCACCAGTTCCTCAGACAGAGAGGAGAGGAGAAAGGCGGTATTCAACGGCATTATCGCCTGGCCTGTACAAATAAAGGCCTTCGAAACGAGCTTCTCCATGCGCTGGCACAGCTTAGATGGAAGCTCAGGAGGCGATGTCCAGGTGGTGGCAGAAGATGGCGCTAGACAACCAGCGAACGCATCCTCAACACGAGGGAGCTGCATGAGGCCGTTGGCGCCCGCTCCGCCCATCGCGTAGAACGCCGCGTGACCTTGAATAGGGGCAATGGCGGCGAAGGGAGCCTCCCAAGAGGCCTGCGCATCCGCCACGACAGTGGGGTGAGCAGGGAGAGGAAGGGCATCAGGTGAGGGCAGCGCGCCGGAGAAAGGGTCGAAACGCCCCCCCCCCGGACAGTGCTGAGGTGGGGGTAGGCCCAGCCTGCTAGCCGCCTGTGTGGCCAAGGAAGCTAGCTCAGAAGCTAACTGGGCGGCGTGGGTCTTCTGGACCGGTGGCAGATCTTCCACGGTGGCGCATCCCTTCGCGGAGAGGAAGGAAGCGAGCTCCTCCTCATCCACAGCCTCGATAACCAGGTCGTCAGAATCGTCGACCTGAGGCGGCGAAGTAGCCGTGCGGGCAAAGGCAGTGCCGATGGAGCTAGCAGGGCTAGCCAGATGGGCCGCGGTTAGCTGACAAGCTGGTAGCTGACTAGCCGCTGAGAAGCTAACCGACGGCCGAGTAGCCACTGAAGACCGGCCGATTAGCCCATCCGGGTGCGAGGACGCCGGGGGAAAATCGACAAACTGGCGGGCAGGGAGAGCACTGACGCCAACGGGGGTGGAAGCCGCCCCTGGACTACCAGTGGAACCCACGAGAAATGCCGCTCTATTGGCAATAGCCGCAGGGGAGAGGCGTTCGCAAGCCGAGCAGAGATCAGGCTGCGAGAAGGCTAGCATAGCATGCTCACTCCCCATGCAGATGAAGCAAACAGCATGGCGGTCAGAGAGCGCCATGGGACGATCACAGTCGGTACAACGACGAGTAGCCATCTTGCGTCTCGAGGTACCAGAAGTTAGGGACCGGCGTGAACACTTAGAGCAAGACGGAAATCCCTCGGAGACCTTTTTAAAAAGCTTTTGTGGTGGGCTTTCAAAAAAGCTGTTGATTTTAAGAAATATTTGCGAAAGCAAACGAGAAGCGACACACGCAGTAGGCGAGGTAAAATAGGCAAAGAGGACCTGAAGCGACTTTCTGACGTCACGCAGGGCTGTCTAAGTAGTTGCCTGCGCGCGTCAGAGCGCTTACTGCCCTTTTTCAAAGGGTTGGTTAAAGTTGACTTCAGAAAAAGTAGGAGATGATAGGCATCATCCGTTCGTACGTTTCGGCTTCAAAATGAAAGAGAACTACGCTTTATCTGTTTTTCGCAGTTTACACGCAAACGTGAATACGGAGTTTTCCAAAATCTCCACTTTTGCCGGAGTTTCAGAAAGAATAGTTTTCAGAGGTGACATCTCCGTTTGTGTGTAAATGAAAGGCGCAAACGAAGGGGAAAGTGTCCGTTTTTAAGAGAAAACATATATGTGTAAACGGGGTCTGAATAACAAGTCAGGAGATCAGATAAAGAAAAGGCTGTGAGGAAAGCAATGTGAAAAGGGGTATATAAGAGATGTAATAGGAAGGAGTGGGGAGCTCGCTTCGCCGAACACATTGCTCAATAAAGCCGCACGTTCCTGACAGCTGACAGTTCCGTCTCATTGTTATTTGGATCATTGATACTCTTATTAATTGGCCACGTCAGGAGCACTTTGGGTTTCAGTGTCTTGCTCAAGGACACATCAATGGGGTCAGGTGGAGCAGGGATCAAACCATAATGCCCAGTCCCTTCCCATATTTGGCCAGATGCTTTGCTTTGTTTGTGTGAATGCAGGTGGCACCGATGTGTCAATGTAACCTATAAGCCCATACTGTAAGTTGTGACTTTGTTTCTGGAGATCTGAAGTGGGGGCATGGTATGTAGATATGGGTTTGAATCTGGCCTGCTATTTTTATTCCACTCCGTTTCCATGGCATCTTGTCTCTCCTCTCAGCTGAATAAAGCCAGCAAGTCCACAAGGCCAAAATTCGCTAAGAACTTTCAGCTGACTCCCTTTCGAAACACTGAGCTTTCAGTGATAGGTACTGTATAGCCTGCTAATTGGTCAAACAATTAACTGTGGCACCGTTTCTGGCTGTGTATTTGCAGGGCAGACATTGGCACTTAACACAACAATCTGGCAGTAAAAATAGATTTAAATCTTACCTTATTGCACACATGCACAATCCCAGTACTTGACTGCCAGAATCCTACTGAGATAACAAAAGCCTCACATGAAGACACAAGTGGTGTTGACAACTCCACTGCAATTGTGTGAACAGGTGTTATTTTTGATGCAGAGACGGTTAGCAAGAGATTTGTTTGTGAAGTTAGTGGAATGCATTAATTGTTTTGATAGAGGTTCAGAATGTGTTGATTTGGTGCAATGTCAGAAAACCTGTCTTCTCTCCATTTGACAGTAACCCCATAATGAATTTATTTGTGTGCAACACAAAGACAACTGAATGACATTAACAGCACAACTATATTGTAGTGTATCTTGTATGTATGTAATCGTACCTTGTATTAATGTATTACATCATGACCCTAAAGATTATATATTCTTTTTTTCAAATGCTATTTTTAGAATTTCTGTTGTTGCACATTTGAAGCAGAGCATGAGAATTGTGAAATATGAACTGACATACATCATCACTGATCATTAAATGGCTTGCAAGATGACAAAGGCACTGAATCTTTTTAAGTCTTTATTTTTAGTTTATGGTTCTTCGCTTCTCTGCACAGCATATAAACCATGTTGCCCTGACTGCCATATACTTCTCTCATTTTTTTCATGTGTGTGTTATGATTTTTAAAAGGAGTTTCAAACTCTTGCTTTCAACTTGATGTGCTGTTCCTAAGGGGTTTGTCTAGGTTTACTCAGGCTATGCCCTAAGAGGAAAAAAAATATTATGCAGGTTTGTAGTGCCAGAGAAGACAGACATAAAGATGACATATTCATATGAAAAAAGGGTGATTTTTGGGTGATTTTTTTGCGATGGTGGTAGTGGTTTTATTGTATTTGATACAGAATGTACCGCATCAAAATAACACAATATCACAGAAATAATTATGTTGCAGTGTTAATCAACTTTATACACCAATTTTCTTCTTTCATTTACCATCTTAATAGTCACTTTGATTAAATGGCTTGCTGGATGACAAGGGGCATTCAGTGGCGTAACGCAAGTACTTGAGGCCCCCATGCAGCCACCAAGAGAGCCCCCCCCCCAACACACACACACACACACACACACACACACCCCAACCAACACAGAAGGGGTGTCCTACGTAAAAAAAATTCCTATGTAAAAAAATTAAGAAAACTAGTTTTATAATAGAATGCATGTATATACCAACAGTGGGGTTGGTTGTCACATGTGAAAAACAACCTACCCCAACTGACATTTTTAGCCATTTTGGAGGTTAGCGCCAAGAAAAAAAACTAACTTAATTGTCTTTACACTTTTACACTATTTTAATGTCAACCAATAGTGTAATGAGTAAGAAGAAAAATATGAGATGCATCAAAATTTACTTTTGCATATGAAAAACAAATAAAGTTGTCTCACCTCAAGGTTTTGCTGCTTTCACCTCCACTGTCAATGTAGGTGACCTCTGAATGACCACTAAATACGAATATTTCTGTGGCAACGGTTTTGATCAGCGCCCTCTAGTGGCTGAGATATGATGACTGTGACAACCTACCCGTGTGACAACCAACCCCGCTCTCCCCTACTCTCCATTACTATTGTGTGTTGTGTTTTAAACTATAAACAGTTGTGGGATACTGTTAGTTCACTTACCAGGTGTTTTAGTAGCATTAGCTCTATTCACAAAATGTCGCTGCTCCAGATGAGAAAATAAGTTGAGCTCCTTGTATGTATAATCGCGGCACAGCACATATTACATGTTGCATTTGATTTCTCCATCAGTCATTCATGTTTGTTATAGTGTTGCCAAACACCAGACTTCAACGAAACCACTGAGAATATCCACTTCTAACATTATGGTTAGGCTAGAGTGCCTTTAGTGGGATGAATGATCATTATCTCATTTAGCTGTTTAACAGGGCATCAAAAAACTATTTTTCAAAAATAAATAATTTAAACAATCTGAAACAATCTGAATAATAAACTGCACAACGGCCGTAACACAGTAGATATTGTAGCCTAAATAATCACACAAATACGGTGCTGATTACGTTTATATGCTTTTGAGCGCTTGTGTGTCTTCCCATGATCCTCGGCGTGCAGGATATAATGGGCTCAAGGGCCCGCTTTGAGCTCTGAACTAAGCTGGAAGCCCAGCTGTGTGGTGCGTCTCCACAGCTGCCCTGACTCTGTCTCATGCTTGGCTGAAGCCCAGGCCGAGTGACATTCAACGGAGGCCCGAGGGCAGCCGGGGTCACTGCGAGGGCCCCTCACTCATGGAGCCATGACAGGGGGACAAACCTGCGAGAAATGTCACAGAGAGCCACGCCACGCTGCACTGCAGACACACGGACCACACTCTCTTTCTCACACACACTGTCCTCTTTTTCTCCCTTTCACTCTCCCCTTCTCTCTCTCTCGTCTCTCTCTCTCTCACAAACACACACAGACGCACTCTGGGTATCGGTCTCTCCCGCTCATAGTGTGTGCTTGCATCTCTCTCTCTCTCTCTCTCTCTGCCTGTGTGCTCCCTTGTCTGTTTGTCAGTCACGGTGAGGCAGATTGCCACCTAGGACTCCCTGCCTGCCTCTCAGTAGATCTTCAGCCGTCTGGATGTCCAGCCGCCCGTCCACCTGCCGTTGTGGTTTGTGCCACCCATGTGTAGGCTGCGTCCCTGAGATTAAATGTCAGTCATCTAAGTCTTCTCTGCTTCACTAGAGATTCTCGCATACGATTTACTTAGAAACAGAGGCACAAAATTATTTATTTACATGTATATCTGAATCAAATTTCTGAAGCCCCTTGTGTGAAGTGATTATTTGTGCAGTACATCGAAATTGTAAACATAAATGGAGTTGTTAGTTCACATCCTGTCTGTAAACACTGCAAATAAACACTGATTGATGCTAGTCATGTGATATTTAATCTAGTGTAGTGGGGAAGTGCTCTCTCTCTGTCTCTCTAGGAGTGCTTGGCTGTTTTTTGCTTTCAAATACCAGCTTCCAGCTGCAACCTATGTGACCTTTCTCACCCCGCGTCTAATCCCCCAGAGCAGTGGGTAGCTGACATTTCCAGTGCTCGGGAGCCAGGAGCCATTCACACTGCCGTATTACAGCAGCGGGTTTGTGATATTTGAGTCGAGAAATGAGAAAGCCTTGATCTTTGACAGACAGATGTAGTTGTCGTTGGGAAGAGGCTCTGTCTTAGAGGCTCAGCTTGTGCATGGGCCAGGGTGGATTAAAGAGGGGGCGGGTAGGGGTGGTGGTGGGCGGTGGGGTTGGGGTTGGAACATTTCTGGACCAAAGCACTCATGGGTGAGTGTGTCCCATATTGTGTGATAACAGCTGCTAAGTAATTATGTTGGTGCACAGACATGCAATTAACATGTTAAATTCACCGACTGGGTTTTTTTTTTTTTTTTGATTACTTTACATCAAAGTAATAATTAACACATAGCTGATACCAGCTGATTGATTTAATAATTTCAGTCCACTCTACCACTGCAGAGGGACATGCATGGATTTATATTATTTTTCCCAACACGCTCTGCAAATTACTTTCATTTCCAAGAGGATGCAATGGCAGGCAGTGATCCACTAGGTGTCAGTATAAGAAAGCATTTAGTAAAGCTCCTGGCAAAGGGAGGCTACCTTCCTCCTCTCATCTCCATGGCAATAAGCATGGCAGCAACACTACACTACTGCATAAACCTTGCCTTGCCTTTTGTAACGCACACAGCCCATATATATTCTGTTGAAGTGCAAATCTATCACGGAGGAAAAGGAGACCAAAGGCAAACTCAGCCAGCCGGTGCAGTACTTGTGTTATTTTTGGATCCTTCAGAATGATTGCAGCTTTCGAGTGCAGGTTGCTCACTTGGTGCTAGTGATGCCTGCCATCACCGCTATAAAACAAAAGTGCATCACAGTGTGTTAATACTTCGCAGCTCCACAAATGGCAGACGGTCCTCACGTCACAAGTCAATCCATGCACGTAATCCTTATGTTACAAGATCACCTGACCTAGTATGCCTCCTTTGCCACCTTTGTTGTGATTAGAGTAAGGAAGATGGAGTACTCCACCACATGAGACCACAAACTCTCTCTCTCTCTCTCTCTCTCTCTCTCTCTCTCTCTCTCTCATTGTATATATCAGCCTCCATGCAGTAATTAGAGTGATCAATAAATCCATTGATGAGTGACCTGCAGGAGGTTCACACCGCGAAATAAATAGGATCCTTTGGGCAATAACCGTCCATACCATAGGGTGGTGATTGATCACGCTGACATGACTGGTGAAAGTTGCCTATGAGTTATTACTTCATCTAGTGTCATCTTCCTTGAGCAGAGGTATTCGCCCTCCACCCCCCCTCCCCTCCCCTACACACACACACACACACACACACACACACACACACACACACACACACACACACACACCTACTGTAACACCTACCTTTATCCTTGCTACATCAAGAGGCAATGGATTCTGTAAGCATATTGAGAGGGCAGTTTATGGCTATGTGGTTCAGTGAAAGTGAACTAATGTTGTTCAGGGCCAACAGAAATTATGCCATCAAGTGAACCCAAGTGACGCCTCAATTTCTAGTGACACTATACATACATATAGAGAGACACAGAGAGAACACATGTAAACACGTGTAAGATAACTCAAGTAAACAAACAGGACACTCCACAGACACCACACACATACATAGATGCTGTAGCACTCACACATGTTGGTCATTTGTTTTGACTATTATTAAATGCTTACAGTCTATATTTGTCATACTTTGTGCTTTATCGTACTTTGGGTGTGTAAATCTGTTCAGCTTTGGCCATGCAAAAATGTTTGTCATGCCAAATTTAATTGAATTGAATGGAGAGAGAAATGTTGGTGGAATTTTTCTAATTTCTGTAGTTCACTGAGGCGACATTACCACTGTTGAATAAAAGCTGTTTCCCCTCTAAAACACATGACATAGTTCCCTAGCAACAACTGCTGATGGCTACAGCAGTGCAGTAAACATTTGAACCCCCTCCCTCACACACACACACAAACATACACACCCGCACACATGCACGCACACACAAAAACACACCACCTCCTACACAAATGTATCCCCTTGCATTTGAGCTTAAGGTTCACTATAAAACAGTGAACAAGCTGAGGAGAGAGCATGTGCTGTGTTGTACAGCCACAGGTTACACTACAGCACAAAAGTTCCCCTCGCAAACTAGAGGAATAAGTGCAAGATATTGCTCTAAGGAAAAAAAAGTAACATGGAGGTATACCAATAATAACATAGCCCAGAACAGTGTTTTGGTATGATAGAAATTTTCAAAAAGACTTGGTAGTAAGGTAGCTCTATCTGCCTCTGATGATGGCAGACACTGGGGGCTTGCTGAATGTCTGCCTCACAAAACATAGCTTGTCCGCTATTCGAGGTTTGATTCCCTGTCTCCACCAATGCTCCCCCTCCCCTCTCTCTCTCTCTCCCTCTCCTTTTTCCCCCCCCCCCCCCCCCACACCCCCCACATACACACAGAAACACCCACACAACCACCCACCCACACACACACACACACACATCCTTGCATCCAGCATTTTGCTCAATTTGAAAGTTTTACACCACAAGTGCTGCAGGTCACCCGGCTCGACGCTGGGGAGAGCCCTTCAGTTCGGAGCTCATTCTGGATGAAGAAAGACACAGACAAAACAGAAACAAATTACAGAGCCGAGCATTAACACTGACGAACACAACATGACAAGAAAATGGTAGAGAGCTGCGCCTCCACGCTTCGCCTCCCTGCCCAGAGAGATTTTAAATAATAAAAGGCATCAGCCACTGAACAAACAGGATAATTATGGCCCCCAGTCTTCCTGTCGTTTGTCCAGAGCCGCAGAGCACAGCCAAAACACTCCATTACAACCCAAAGGTTTCTTCACCAGGAATTAGGGGACGTAAATGTTTTATCGAGGCTTGGGCCTTTTTGGATGGGTTTTTTTCCCCCAGTCTTTTTCTCTGTCTCTCTGTGAAATGAACACATTGTTATCGGGCCAGGCTTAGCCCTTTCAGAATTGCCGGAAGAGGGGGAAGAGTTATTCTCAGCTGAATTGTGGGAAAATAGCATTTCTTTGCCTTTGATTTTAAAACTGTGGAATAAGGAAAGTAAAAAGGATGAGGGGGATAAAATTAAATTGAAAATGTGTGGTGAGACAAATTAAATAAGAAAATGAGGAGAATTTGTAAATACCATATGAGTTTGAAGTCCATGCAGGCATAATTAAGGAAATTAATCTGAAACAGAATAGAGCAAATATTATATAATTGATGCCAAACCTTTGGTGTACAGTTGGAGAGAACGAAAGTGTTGAGCAGTGCAAGCTTTCCAATTATTATCTTATTCATGAGACAGACTCAAGTACAGTAACCGGAAGGCACATGTCCTCGGAAACAGTGTAGAAATAGACCAGACAAAAAAACATTAATGCATTTAGATTATTGTAGGGATTTCATTTTCCATGACTAAGTAATTGCCGTTGCATCGCAGATGTGCTCAATGAACATTACCATGAACAGAATTAAAAAAAAAAAAGAAGGAAAAAAAAACTGATTCTTGGTTTGTTGCCTTGTATTGCATTTTGTTTTGGTCTCTGTACAGCACATTGAGTCGCCACTGTGTATGAAATGCGCTTTATAAATAAAATTGCCTTGCCTTGCCTTGAGACAAAAGAAAATCTTCAAAAGTGGAACTTGACCTTGTTAGTGAATTGTGGTGAAATAAATCATTCACACAGATATGTCCATTTACATCTTCCCACGTGGACCTTTAATAATGTATACACCCTGACCTGGATTATTCATGAACTGGAAGTGCAAATATTTTAAATGGCACTTAATGTGATGTAAATGGATTTATTTAAGAAAAATGGAAGCAAAACAGTTGTCAAAATGGTGGCCTGCACTGAAAGAGAGAACACAGATAACGATAGCAGCAGGGGCGTCACTAGCTTTGTAAGACGGGGGGGGCTTAGCGCGTGCAAAGCTCACATCGAAAAATTTTGGTCATGTTTAAAAGAGAAATCCAGTTTGAATCAATTCACATCCAAATAAAAAGAAACTTTTGTACAACACATACAATCCCAAACCTGAGCTTACACTGTAGGGCAATAGGGCACAGGGATACAGTATCAAACTAAATTAACATGAAACCTTTAAGTGAAATTTATATCATATCTTCTCATTTTACTAATATATACACACTGACCAATTATGACAGTTTATTATAGTTGGTCTATTATAAAGTAGCCTATAACTGTTCTCATCAAATTATTTTATCATTAATTCAACTCAAAGAAAGTGTTGCACTACCTTGCGGCCAAACATCTTGTTCAATAAATAGACTAAATCATAGCAAAACGAACTCATCCCTGTTTTCGCTGTGGACCTTTAATGACCTTGATCACATAGACCTCCTTAGCACTACTCCCCTTGTCACTCTCACTTGCTCTCTTCAAAATCTTCCTATACTGTATCCATCCAGCCAATAAATGTTTTTCACACTCACAATGGTTTTTAGTTTTCACACACAGTAAAGGAGGATTCCAAAATGATAGGCCTACTGATATTGTGTTTAAATACGAAAGACGTTAGCCACCAAAATAAATGTTGGTCTAAACAGTATCGCCTAACCTTTTATTCACTAAATATAGGTAACACTAAGCAATTCACAGTTATGAACATCAACTTGTACATCTCACTACTGTATGTTTAACATTCACTGCACCTCTTCCAGTCCTCAGGAACGTTACAGCAGGCAATAACAAGCTCCTGTCTAAAACCATATGCCCACCTCCACCTACCTGGTAAGGGCTGGGAAACGTAACAATAATTCTATTCATTTAATACCAGCTTGTCTAGGTCCATTTTTTGTGTTTTGTTTTTTGTGTTAAGTACATGTCTGCATGTTTTGCCCCCCTAATCCCCCCTAAAACACATCTAACAACGTTGCTGGATGGTTGTCGGCTGAGAAAATAATAAGCAATAATAAGCAATAAGCAACCACCAATTGTCATTCCAATCTACCAACGTTAACCAGTGAGCTGCTGACCCAACTAACAGCGCTAACCACTCAAACTTGGGGGTGGGGTTGGCCTTTGTCAGGGAGGCCTCTGGACAAATAATTGCACCCAGTCGGCTTATTCATCCTGTGGTGAGACAGGCCGTGTCAGACCAGGATCAATCTGACCCCTCTGAAACCTGTCCGTCTGGGGCTGCATGGTGGCGGCTGAGATCTGGATCAGGCGGACGGACCGAGGCTGGCAGCAGTGTGCGGTGCTCCTCGGTGCTCCAGATGGCGTCTAAGAAGAGCGATCGGCTCCCTGTCGCTGCCACCCGTCACCCGTCTGATGCCTCTGACAAGGCATGCCGACTGTTGCCATGTTAGCAACAGCTCTGTGGAGATCACAGGTTCCACCAGCCAGCACTGCAGCACCGCCAGGAAGCTATTTCTGACTCGCCGTCTGTCTATTCATTTCATCTATCTATCTATCTATCTATCTATCTGTCTGTCTGTCTGTCTGTCTCTGTCTGTCTGTCTGTCTGTCAGAAACTTTTCATTCTTCACAGTTAGGTAGTTGATGAATAACCAACTAGAAAAAATACTGTTTGTGAACGCACACATATTTTTGATTCAACACTTACTCAGTGTTGAACTTTGATGTGCAATACAGTAGGTAAAGTGGTATGTCACCCTCTGTGCTCAACACCCTCAACTCATTAATGTTACAGTTTTTCTATTAGTGGCTTTAGGGCATTTCTATAATCATCCGTGTGAACAAAGTGCAAAACACAGTTAGATTAGATGCAACTGAAGGATGCATGTATGCAACTTGCCTAAAATGCTTAGTTTGGGTCTTCGAAGGAATTATTCATGCTCACCGTCAAACCGCTGTGAAACGAAACAGAAACTGAGAGAAGACGAATCTGTGTTTATCTTGTCAGTCAACTGAACTCTGTGAAAATCATCATGGCAGATACATTTCCTTTGGTTTGCAAACAGATCCACATGAATTAGTGAGAATTTACACCTTAAACCTTAGTGAGATTTTACCACTATAATATAATCAGGGACTGTTGGGGGAGCTCTGTAGAAATCACAGGCTTGCCTGCTGGGCTGGGCCTTTAAATTACTGTTATACTAGATAATATCAGGCTGCTTCCGTGTAAAAAAGCTTTTTGTGTTTGCATGTGGTGCACTTTTGACCATCAAAAGTGCTCAAAGGTAAATATACATGAATGAATAATATGGTTTAATTTAACATTTATGTTTAATAGGTAAGCCACACTTCCTCAGGGTATTATTGGAAAGGACTGCCTCTGCTGTAAGCTCCCGTCAAGGGCTTGGTGGCCACTGACCATTTCCTTTGGTGGTGTTGGCTTGTTATACATCATACCTTAGTTATGCTGCTATAGTTTAATGCCGCCACAATCCACCCATCTGTTAGCCCGTACAGTTTTCACTATTCTTTCTCCTCCTCTCTTTTCCTCTCCACTTACTTCTCTCTCTTCACTTAGCCAACATCTGTATATGGTTTCACATGCAATATAACTCACATTCTCTGAAATCTGATGGGGACTGTTCTAACTCATCTCCTCTCTGATTTTCCATGCCTTTACCACCCTGCCGTGAGTCATCACTGCCTTCCACTGCCTGCGCCTGCACCTCCTGGGTTCTCCTGGGACCTTCTTCCAACGTGATCCGGCGGCACTCCTGAATGGTCCTCAACCAACTCCACTGTCCATGCCACTGCCTCCCTGCTGAGGGTCACCCCTGCCTTCCACTGCCTGATCCTGCATCTCTGGCTTCCTGGGCGGTCTGCCTTCAGCTTCACAGATGACCCTGACATGATCGATACAGCCTCTAGCTGGCCCCTGGCTTGACTGCGCCTAATGACATGGGACTATATCCTGGGATTCTAATGGGACTCCTATATTACTTTATTTACCAAAATTTTCTTGTAATGTGTATCTAATGGAATAATAGTGGACTACCCGCCATCTGAGAGACAGAAAACCTGCCCTAGGCAGTTGGGTTAGCCCCTTGAGCCGTCGGAACTGCCCAAGGTTTCTTCCTCTACCATAACAAGTAAAAACAAAAAACGCTGCTAGGGAGTTTTTCCTTGCCCCTTTTGCTCATTGGGCCTCTTGTGTTAAGCGCTTTGTGACATGCCTTTTGTAAAAATGCGCTATATAAATAAAATTGAATTGAAGTGAATTGAATATGTTAATAAATACTTATATATAATCACAGAATAGCAAGAAAATGACTTTCATCTTTTACTAGACAGAGAAAACAGTTGTCTTCAGCTCTTAGTTTTTTAATAAGTGACGGTTGAAAAGAGCAATCTAGAGTTTATTTACTTATTTATTTATTTTTTACTTCATTTGTTTATCACAGCTTCTCACCTAACCTTGATTTATACTTTACAAAAAAAACTTTATTCAAACCAGCCACAAACAAAATTAATTGGATAAACAGATGACATTATGATCAATGAAGTATTGACTGAGCAAACAAGCTATTTCAATTTTTCCTTTTAACAGACAACAGGAGTTGAAAAAAAGATCTTGCATTATTCCCAAAGCCATTGCTCCCTCAAGCTGAAACACCTTAACCTGCCCGCCAGGCTTCAGGGGCCATTTTGTATCTGTACCGATGCACTTTACCAACCTAAGTGCAAACTCTATGTTTGCAAAGCAAAAAAAAAAAGCCAGATACTTCCAAAGGGCATTTGGTCCTTCATATATTCAGCTGGAAGCTTTGCAGAAAAATTGTGTTAAGGCCTCACTTTGAATTTAAATGAATATTGCATGCTCTTTTTTTCAAATGTCGTCCTCCTTGCATGCCAAGTTTACATTTTCCATTGCAGATTTAGCCAAAAGAACACGTACAGACCTTTCAATCAAGGAAAGGTACCTTCCTATGGACTTTGTATTAATTATGAAAATGCATTCAGGGCAAGGCCATCCAGATGTCTGGTGGCAATTGGAATTTAAAAGCTTTTTTGCTTGTTATTTTCAGCTTCAGACTGTGGGAAATCCCCAATGCATTACAAGGAATTGCTTCCCTAGGCCAATTAGCATTTTAGGTAATTACTGCAAAAAAGGCCATGGTCATTCCATCAGCACAGCAAGTTTTTCTTTTTCTTAAAGTGTCAAAGTACTTGATGGGACGAGAGATGGAGTTTGGGGTGTTTGAGGCATAGAGAGAGGTATGATATATGCTCTACAGTACTGTATAGCGGCAGAGTCAGGTAACCAAGGGGGGGGATTCACAAGTTCCATGGTGTGTGTAGTGACAGCCAGGCGCATCTTTGTAAAGGATGTGAAAAAAGAGAGAATCTCATTAACTGCACATCTGCTGTTTTGCTGTCTAAAAAGTACAGCAAATATGTGAGCCCAGGAAGGCTCTGCGATTTAGCCTTGTCGAGATAGAAGAGAATGAGGCTGCCATCTTAGGGGATTTGACAATGTGTTGAGTGCTGAATGTGCCAGGAACACATCCATGGAGACCCACCCCCCCTCCCGCCCTCCTTCACGCCCACCCACCCACCTACCCACCTCTGCCTCAGCACATCCTCCTGTGCAGAACGCTTGCTACCTTTCTCTTTAGCTGCACTGCAATCTTTTCTCTCCCTCCCCCCCCCCACCCCCGAACCCCCTCTTCTCCATACCCCCTTTTATCCACAACCTATCAAAGACCTGTGTCTCACCCGCGTGCTCTGTTCTCCTGCCCCTGTCCCCAAATGTGTCTGTGTTTTATTCAGGAGGACGGAAAGAGAAAAAAAAGAGAGAGTAAAGAAAGGAGGGTGAAGAGGAGGAGAGGAGGAAGGGGGAGGAAAAAGAGGTGTTTTAATTGCGTTTCCATGTAGGCGTTTACTGAGGCCTGGTGTCCCTCCCCAGGCAGAGGGGAGGGAGAGTGCTCGGGGACTGAGGGGGCCACTCCCATGAGAGGGCCTGAGCCGCAGCTACTAGGGGGACTCCAGAAAATGGAAGAACAGCCAAGGCTATAAATACATTTATGGGCAGAGCTTTCTCCTTGTGGACATAGAGGCTTTAGACCATTTTCCCCTATCCCAGGGCTGGTGCCACACACTGTAAATGTATGAAATATATTTTAGATGGAAGAGGAGAAAGGATGAGAGCAAAAAAAAATAATATAAAAAAAAAAAAAAAAACAGAAAATATCCAACAAACTCCTCATCCCTCTCATCTGTTGGAGATTTACTGAAGATGTAAGGACATTGAAAACACTCCCACATTTCATTGTCACTTTGTCTGTTAATAGCAAATTGTCTCTGTGGTTCATCCTTCAGTCAATAAAATATCTCTGCACAGAAAAATCACAGTAATTAGTTATAGAAACTTGTTTTTGCAATGGCTTCAATCCACTGTGCAAAGCAGAATCAAAACAGGTAATTGATTCATTATTCTGTGGTGAAAGCAATTATAAAGTTTACACTGGCCACATTAGGGAGGCCAGTAGGGTTGTTGATTGTGCAAAGACAGTGTGGGCATTAGGCAGGATAATTGCTCATTAGACATGGTCGTGGTGGTGAATTCACAGTCAGTGACATGGACTGAGTGATCAGAGAGGAGATGGTGGGGATGCAGGATCAAGGGCCCTTTCGCCTTGACCCACAACCCCCATGGTGCCTTGCTTGATCCAGCTACAAAACAATTAACAAAGTCCCATGATTACCAGCAAATCAGGATTCTTGTTTTTGTGTGTGTGTGTGTGTGTGTGTGTGTGTGTGTGTGTGTTGTGGGGGTTGGGTTAATCAAGGCAATTAGTCTCAGCCTTGTCCAATACCAATGCAATGTAAGAACTTTCAGGTCAGCGTGCATGTTTGATTGAGGTGGTCTGATACACACAGTTTAATGCAAATACTTGTATCCATCCTAACCAAGGAGGACTGGCTCTGGTCAAGGTTAATTGCTATTGCATGCCATTTTTAACTGCATTCTTCATAGCCCTCACCCCTGCTGACTTCAACACTCTCTTTGCATGTTTTGTCTTCCTAAAGTCACTGCTATTTTGTCTATGGCTTTTGTCCTCAGCATTATGTAATAAAATGGATGTCACATAAACAATAATGCACACGCTGAGAGAGTCAGTGAGAGCTCCACCACATATTGATGAGCTTCGGCGGAATGTTTAATGGCCTTTGCAGGCTGGTTATCTCAATATGAAATTAATGAGTGCCTCTTGGGGTGGATATTAATGCGTCAATAAAAGTCCTAACCCTGGGAAAGAAGCATGATGCACATCACCAACAGGTCGATTAAGATGTAAAAACATTTCATCAGGAACTGAGCTACTTCATGTCTTCACTCCTCCTCATTCATCCCGTTCACCAGGGAGCCATGGTGGTGAATGAGAGACCAAAGATCAAAGAGGGAAAAAAGAAACATGGATTATTGACAGGACTGTGTATTTACAAGTCAACCATTTATGTCTCAAAACCAATTATTTGTGTTGTTTTAATAGTTTAATGGTAGCGGAAAGATTACCTATAGAGTACAAAGAGATAACGATCTTCTTCATATCAATATGTTTCTTAATGATGGACTGCAGAAGCAATACTTGAATGCCATAGTATTAAATTACCCCATTTAATGGTCCGGCCATCTAAATATAAACTGTATACTGTGGTGCTGGGACACTGCAGTTAACCCTTTAGCAGCCACTCAGATTCAGTAATTTCCTTCTGACATGTAAAAGAAAAAAAGTGCTTCTTATATGATTGTTGACATAGTTAAGTATCTTTAAACGCCTTTTTTGTGGGGGACTCCAAGATCATTTTAAACCTGGTTATCAGAGATGCATGCAGCATCAAGAGAAGTTCCTGAGCTCCTTGTTTGAACACAGCTTACTGACGCCTGTCATATCATAGACATAGTTATTGGGTCTCACTTGGGAAATATGGGGTTTGGCATATCTCTCATCTTCTGCTTGTCAAAACACTTATTAAAAGAAGACGAAAGCATGCTCACTTTGTTTTCTATCATTGTTGAACATAATCATGCCTTTAGACTCCCCACTCTGCACTAGCAGACAGTCTTGGCATCTGGCGAGGCCTTCCCCCAACATGTGCTGAAAACAATGTCTTGCTTGACTGACAAGAGTAATTGGGGAAACAGGACATGAAGGAGATATTCATTTGAGGAGCTTGATTAAACTCTGCCAATTTCACACACGCACACACTGGTGAGCGTTTTGATTATGTAGGTGGGGTGGGGTAGGGCTTGAGTTGAGAGGTTCACTGGGGTTATTTGGGGGATGGGGGTGGTTGGTTGTTTCACCTGTGCTATAGCACTGTCTACAACCATCCCAGGTGATTTGTTGATTTGTCAAGGAAGCACGCAGACAAATTGAAACATTGCTCTTTGATGACTACATTGTTGTATTTCAAAGTTTCTTTCATTTGTCAGAGTAGAAATGTTAAAATAGCGTTTATGGTCATGGTAAATGAAGGGTGGAAGTGGAAACTGCAAAGTCTCAGGAGCAGAAAAAAGAATATCCTGATGAGGGATCAGGAAGAGAGATCAAAGGTAACGAAACCATAACCAATAACATTCTTATGAATTAATCTGAAGAAATTATGACTGACATCTACTACATCTTAATCTTTATTGTCTTGAAAGTCTTCTCTCTGTGTTTCGACAGCCGGCTTTGACTGAGTCCCAACTGTTATTTGTCAGATATAGTGATTGCAAAACTTAAAACACAAGCACGATTGCTGCCCCAACACAATGATGTTTACTGGTCTCTAATTTTGGCAGTAAGAAACGCTTTCATTGCAAGGATGTATTCTCGACCTGACTGAATTTTGGGTCAGTTCAGTTCTGTGTTCCCTATATCTTATCAGTATCAAAAGACCAGCTGTTTAGGGCATTGATGGAATAATAAATATTTAATATACAGTGTTTGCATCACATGTTGGCAATTATTATGTGAGAATTTCCTATTTTCCCATCTTGGTACAGGGATATTGTGTGTGTAGCAAGCCCATTTACAATTTAGTAAATTTAGACTTCAGCTATATGGTCAATGCACACACAGGCTGTAGCATGCACGGCCAAATGGCCCCAGTGTGTTCGTCTAATTACAATGTGTAGGCAGACTGCCATTCTCAACTGTGCCTAAAGAAATAGGGTAAATGCCACCAAACACCGTAGCGTGTTTGGTCACCGTAGTGAATCATTAGGCGCCCTTACCAGAGGCCATAGTGGAAAGCCGTTCAACTGTGTTGTTTCATCTAAAGCCCTATGACTCTGCACCAGCAAGCTATCAGATGGAATACTATTGTCAAACCATGTTGTCAAATTGTCTGATATGTAAAACTTTACTGCCATTTAGTCAGTCGGCTGAAAAGCAGTATAAAAATTTTAAAATTAAGGCAGTAATATTTTTATGGGCGTTTATGGCTTGGCAGAGGACCTCGGGTGGACTCCAAGACTGTGTCAGTGGGAGATGCTCAAGTGTCCGTGTTATGAGCTTCTCCCCAGACTGCTGAAAGGCATCCAGGACACATCCTCAGCTTACTGGTCTACATTTGAGAACCGCCACATTCTATGAGGCCCTCAGCTGCTTTAGCCTACCTTAGAAAGATGGATAATAGGATTCATACGTGTGTGTGTGTGTGTGTGCGCGTGTTATGTATGCATTCGCAGGGGGAAAAGGAACACTTAATCACATTGAATTGTTTTGACAGAGGTGTTGTACATGTTCGGTCTCATTCTGAAGCAATTAGTCCACCATGTAGTTTTCCAATGATAACCTTGGTGTTAAGTCTGCGGACTGCCAGGCACAAGCCCCTGGAGTCTCTACCTTGCTTGTAATTACTACTGATGTGATTGTGGTTTTTAATTATCCACCTCTTAGTGAAAGGTCGCCTGTAATTATTCAGCGGCATCTACAGCAGTCTGATCACCCCGCAAATGTGGCGGTGAATTATCGTCTGTCCGCGCCGAAAGCAGACAGTGCACTCAGAGACATTAAGGCTGACTCATCTTTCCCCGTCCATGTGCTCTTTTCCCCCTTTAAAAATGCATGGGAGGCCCCCTGACTTTTTCGGTATTTACTTATTTATATATTTCTTTACTCATAACATGTCATTGGGCCGCGGCCCAGCCTAGGGCTGAGATGCGTCTTGAGGCATGTGCTGGGCTCAGGTGAAAGAGGTAGATGTCGCTCTGGAACTTTGATCCTGTCGACCCTGTCACCAAACAAAATCCCATTTCCTGCAGATGGAGATGGCGTGGACAGCCATGTCACTGAACCACTCAGACTCATTACCTTTAGGTCAGTGAAAGGAAATTGGCTTCAAAATTGATTATATTTTCTCCAAAAGAGGGAAGAGAAATAATCAACTTACCTGGCTTCATTACTAATAGGTTCCCTTAAATGGTACCACTGTGTGCTTAGAAATATGGGGATGGGCAAAATGGTTTGGATGTGGGAACATTGCTGACACACAAAAGTAAACTAGAAGGAACATTTCTGAGAGATAACTGCAAATATGCATAAAAACATGTCTGCTTCATACCTTAAACAGGGCTGCCAACTCACACGCATTGAGCGAGAGACACACTCATTTGACTGTCTTCACAGACTCACCCGCCATATCTCCAATATCACACGCTGAAAATCCATTTTATCTATCTGATCTTCATCAGCTCAAACTCTACCTATGCAATCGATCAATTACACACGGCCAAACAGGCAGCGGTGTTTCTTATAGTCTGCAGAGTGCTCCCCTAACGTAGGTGGCGAACCTCGCGAGTTGAAGCTGATGTCAGAGGCGGGATAGATGCGCCCCATAATACCTCCATGGATGCGCCAGTTTGAGAAGGTGGAAAAGCCCGTGCCTATTAAAAAAACTCAGGTGCAAGCTGTTGAAGATCTCTCAAACAGGAACGTATACAGTAAAGCAGATCGTTTTACTGGTAAGTTGGAGCCAGAGAGAGAGAGAGAGAGAGAGATCTCACGAGAATTGGAATATATTCACAGACATACGGAAAGCTCAGAGGGGATAGAATACATTCGCTCATTACATCTGTCTCATACAAATCTGTTACAGTATTGTAAAAGAATGGTGCAATTCATGTTAATACAGAGTTTTCAAGACAAGTAGCAAAGTCGCAAATTGTCATGTAAGCAGGATGAGCTGCAGGAATGTCGCAGCTAAGGACTTAATTTTACGTTGTACACTCTCAACTATGTTAAGTAGGCTAAGTTAGAGTAGCAGTAGTTTTAACAGACTACTTCTTAGATTATTTGGTTAAGAACTATGTTATGAGGTTTGTTCAATGTTTGTAAAGATAAGCCTGATGTGTCAAATTATTTGAAATATCTTGAATTTTATTCAGGTAGCCTGCCCCTGAGGCTAGCCCCTAAAGTTCTAAAATATTTGTAATAATGTCTAGCTCAGCTTTGACAACTCTTCCCCCTGTTCACATGGGAGAAAATCAGCTCAATGGAATCATCCTGACTAGCATTGTAGGGAGATGAGTAGCCATGACATGACCAGGTTAATGAAAGTGTTTTCTGTCAAAGGGTATTTTCTATGGTGACCCTTAACAAAACTAACACAAGAAACAACTTGGCCCTTAATGGCACTCTTTCTGCCATCATGACCTAAAGATGGCTTATTTGGAGCCATGCTACCAATGGCAGCCTTCACCAAAAATTATTAAGGTCGTCAAAAAGGCCACAGTCATGTAGGCTACAACAAACAGCATATGCATCTGCACACTTTGGAATTTGTTTGTTCTTTTTCTGTTTGTAAATGTTCTTTTCTGTTGTGACTAAAAAAATCTTCAAAGAAAAAATCTTCTAAAAAAAAAAAATCTTCAAAGGTTTTTTTCAAAAGTTGGCAGCCCTGCCTTAAATAATCTACTTTGTTCAATGTTAGTCCAAACAAGCCATTTCACCCAAAGCTATTTAAATATAGCGTGCTCTTTGTGTCCTGATTTTTTATTCAGGAGCTTCATGAAACCATATTTTAGATTGTGAAATTATATGCACGCTCTCAATTTGTAGCGATGCTTAGTTAAACATCACGTTTAACAAAATGTGTAATATTAAATGGCACAATACTAATGGGATAACAAATAGACCATCATAACTGGATCCACTGCCTTAAGTAAAGTCTGGTGAGACACATGAATAAAGAAACAACAACAAAAAAAAAACAAAATTACAAACATAATTGTCACAATAAATATTTTGTCAAAACATTGTTTGCCTGTTCTTATACTGCACAGTAGAAGAGGAGTATTAGGTGTTGGGCTAGTAACCTTACATTTATTTAGGTGGATCACCCAGTGCCTTGATCTCTCAGTGGCTCCCTGATTCTACCCATTCTACCCATCATGAAGTGAAGCATCAGAGGGTTTAATGATGGAAACAAGTACTGTGTTCACCTTATTCAAAATTCTTTCAGAGGTTTCAAACAGCATTTCGTGGCTCTTCCACATGACTTTGAGAAAGAAAAAGAAGAGTAAAATTCTCACACACAGACGCTCTCGGCCGTTTTGATGCAGCCAAAAGTACAGGGCATTGATTTCCAAACACAATAATGTTTGTGTTGAACCCAGCACTCAAGCCACCGCAGCCGAGGAATGAGGGACATGTCGAATCTCAGTATAAAGACTATTCTGCAACAGCCAGTCTTTTCATCAACGCTGTGCTAGAGGCGTTTAGCCACAGGCTCAGAAAGCAGCTATATTATTCATGGGCCTTAGGAGAGATTACACAAAAGATCTTCTGGGCGGCCCAATAGTGAGCAGTCACATACGTTAGCCCTCATCCTCTCTTTTCGCCTTGATGTCCAGCACACTACAGACATCCGCTGACTAATTTGGGTCATTTCGGTGATGCAGTGCAGATAAATCTTTGCGGCCAGGCTCACTTTCATTGCGGCTCGAGGCCCTCGGTCGCTGGCTGGCTGCACGGCCGGAAACATCCGGCCAGCCACAGGCAGTGGCCTCTCCTCAAGCCGCACTTAATAGTCCCCGAAGACATTTCAATGGAGAGAGGGCCGTTGGAGGCGAGGCGGCTGACAATGACTCTTCATGCGCTCTGGTCCACCTCCACGACGGCTCCACCACTGAGAGGACAAGAACAGAAAGAATCGCCGTGTGTCGCTGCCCACACAGCGGATAACATGTTGCCTTGCTGGGACTGAGCCAATGCGTCCGACAGCGCTATTCAAAGTTTCAGGAAACGTCTCGAAAGCAGCAAGTCCACGGTGAAAGCAGGAGCATTCGAGCAGTCTATTTGCTATAGGGTCTTTTGCTGATTGCAAGATTATGCAGCCTTTTTGTTTTCTACCACAATATTTATTAAACTGCTAATGCATTGCTACCATTGCTTGATATTATTAATCCCAAACTTGAAAGAGTACATTTTATGACGGGAGACCTCGCTTGTCATTTCATTTTTCATTCTTTTTTTTTTTTCCCAGAGTTTTCAAAAGCTATGTTAGACTGTCTAGACAGACATCCTTCCCAGTTCCACTGTTGAACCTGTCTCTGCCAGTGACTGTCACAGGGACTCTGACACTCTAATCAACTTGTGCAAAAGGTACCACAGCAGTAATCTGAGGGAGGAATGACCTGACAGCACAGGCAGAGGCAATTGTAACTCTGACATGCAAAGCATGTTTTGAGATTTAGATTCTTATACTATTCAGTGCAATTATACTGCCAATGTTGCTTTGCTTTGTGTATTTTGAAGCTCTGTCAACCACATTGCTGTGCGTTTACAGCATCAAACCCCAGCATCAAACACCTGGAACCCTATTCTTGTATTTTCAGTTTCCAAGCTGATGTTTTATTGTGTTTTCTTACAATTTACTTCACCTGACAAGTTTGCCAACTAAAGTTTGGCACTGGCAAATGCTTTCAAATAGGTTCAAAATCTGAATTTGTTTCAAGGTTTTTTTTTATGACATCTTTTTTTTTATGAAATGAACGTAATTTCATACAAGGTGAAGTCAGAACAGTTAGATGTAGTCAGAATAACTATACTGTGTAGTCAGAATAACTATACCGAAAAGCTGTTGCAGTAGCAGTCATACCTTATGACGGTTGAAAAACAGGAAAGAAAGGACTATCAGAAGGTTAAAGCAATGTGGGCTTTTTGAAATGGACCTTTTTGTCGTTTTCTTTAGCAGCTACATTTAGATACCATCCATATTTCCATTCACACCTCCATCACCTTGTTTTATTAATATTGCATTGATTCCATGAGTAGGTTTTGTTGTACTTTCTTGAAAGGGATGGTGCTTTTAGGCCGAAAGTTGGAGGAAGATGCTGGGTTAGGATGCTACAGAAATTTCAGAGCACTGGATTGATGCACATCAGGTATCCCATCAGCCCTGTGTCAAAGCTAGTGTTAAATGTCACTCCAGACAGGAGCAACACATCAAAACGAACTCTGAACTCTTTCCAGATTTCAGCTACCGACCACCGCATCTTGAAGACTGAGCTGTATCAAAGAAGATTGAGACTACGGAAGTGACCATTATTTATGGGATGATTGATATATTTGATGCTACTGCCTCAAATCGAACATTTCCTGATTAAATTTAATGTCATTGATAACAACCTGCCAGATCACCACACAGAGGGAGAAAATTGAATCTGGATATCATTGTCCCCAAGTGTAATATTTGTGTTTTCACAGTTATGTTGTACACAAAAATATCTGTTATAAACATTTAAGACTAGCCTAATGAATATATTTTTGTATTACACACATGCTTTACTTCCTACATAATGTTTAATAAAATAGTCTGTGTTCAGGTCTATAATCTTCTCCTTACGTAGTACTTCACTGGTCTGTAATCTACTCCTACCCAGTACTTCACAGGCATGTAATCTACTCCTTACCCAGTACTTCACAGGTCTGTAATCTACTCCTACCTATTACTTCAGAGGTCTGTAATCTATTCCTTACCAAGTACTTCAGAAGTCTGTAATCTACTCCTACCCAGTACTTCAGAGGTCTGTAATCTACTCCTTACTCAGTACTTCACTGGTATGTAATCCACACCTTACCCTGTACCGGTCTGTAATCTACTCCTACCCAGTACTTCAGAGGTCTGTAATCTACTCCTTACCCAGTACTTCACAGGTCTGTAATCTACTCCAACCCAGAGGTCTGTAATCTATTCCTACCCATAGGTCTGTAATCCACTCCTTACCCAGTACTTCACAGGTCTGTAATCTACTCCTTACCTAATATTTCACAGGTCTGTGAGCTACTCCATTACCCAGTACTTCACAGGTCTGTAACCCACCAACTGTTAGTAAGAGCTGGCATACAGGACATGTTAGATGCAAAGGCAAAGGTTTAGTTTAGTGGTAGTTCAAAACATTTTGTACCTTATAAACTTATATTTGTTGTATATTGTTTATATGTTTGTACTCTATTGACTATAGCTAGCTAATTTCTGCCTTTTCCATCATAAGCAATCTGGGAGGTCCAAGCATCAGAGCTCCATCAGTTTGAGGTCAAGAATTTAATGACCTTTCCCCAGCCTTGGCACACTTGTTTGTATCTTTTCATATAAGAGATGATAAATTACTTGAAGTAAAAGATGATAGATATTGTCAGCTAACCCATATTGAATAGATTATCTTTACCAGTGATTTACTGCCATTTTAGCCAGCATTAAATAGCGTTTTGTAGGACACAATGCCCATGTTTCTCTGCTTGGGGCAATTTTATATTAAAGTCCTAAACAGTGCAGGACAGATCACCCCTACAGCCATCCAATCTGCCTGCCATGAACTGTGGACCTTTAGCAACTTTGAAGCCAGTTGCTTGTTAATACCTGTTATCACTACTTGCAAGTTGTCAGAGAAAGACGTTTCCCCTATGGCCCTGTGTTATTATCATGCACGCGTTTCGGTACCGTCAATCAATTGCCTTAATGCTAAACCTTACCTGTCAGAGAACATTTGTTTTTGCCATGATTTTCACCAAAGACTGAAAATGTGACTATTTTGAGGAAATGGGCTGAATTTACGTGCAGTCTTTTTTGCACTTCTTAGAATACTAAAAGCACTTTACAGTGTCATGCCTCTCATGTGATACCTGCACGCACACACAGCAGTAGAGGCTGCCATTGCAAGACACCAGCCTGCAGATAGGAACCACTTTGGGCTTCACTGAAGGACACGTCAGGAGGTGTTATGTTCGAACCCTTAACCCTCTGATGGAGGATCAACTCCTCTTCCTCCTGCACTAACACCACCCTTGAAACAGTGTCACCATGTCACCAGTGAATGAACAAATGTGCCTTTAACACACTTGTGCCGGATCCAAAGTCTCATTTTTCTGTGTTGTTTTTGGACCAGAAAATGGGCTATCAGAACAAATTGGGACCAAATGCTCTGCAAGTCTGCCACAAGGTTTTTATGTTTCTTTTTTTGCCATATTGACTATGTACTTAAAAAACGACCATGAGAGTATAAAAGACAAATGCACAGACACATACAGTGTATGGCTTTACAGTATCTGTGTAAGCACCATAATGACTAAAAACGGCTAACGTCTTGCTCTACGGATCTGTATGAATCAGACACAGGTCATTGATAAACAGGTAACCGTCAGTAATGGCGTGTCCCACAAGCCCGCTCGCAACTTAATCCATCTCCCATCGATTCCCCTTACGTGTGGAAATCGACAGCTGGCATTGAAAGGACAGACAGATCTGCCGCATGCTTCTTGAAAAGGTACTGCATAAATGTGTGTGTGCTGCCTGAAACCTTCATCTGAATGCATCTTAAAACATTTCTACAAAACATTGTTGACACAAGCAGGTCATTAAGTGATTCCACATCCTGGTTCTTTAAAAAAAAAGCACACACTAAAGTTGTTTTTTAACGACAAATGAGTAGATTTACAAATAACCACCACCCAGCAAGGTACATTGAAAATATTTGTATAATTAGAGAATAAAGAATTGATAGATGACAACCTTAAATTGAGTATAATTGTTGCAAGGATTAATGTTCTCATGACTTGTGTGTGCGCGTGTTAAATTTTTCTTTTTTTGTCTGCTTAAAGCAGTTATATTTAAAAGCTCTTTCTGCAATGGCAATTAGAGTTTATACTGGGGTTAACCAGTTCACCATGCACTGTTGCTCTGCCTATAGAGTCTAATCCCATGGTTGAAAAAGATATCAGGTCAGATATCAGGACATTATGAACCAAATGACTCATGACAAAGAGCCATTGACGTAGTCATGGATGCTTACATCCCAATATCTGGATTTCTGAACGCCAGAAAAGTAATGGGATGTTTAAAATTCAGAAATATATTCAGTTAATAACGTCCAGTTGATGATCAAGCCAGACTCTATCCAGTTCCGGACTCCGAAAGTCAGTATGTAAGAGTCCAACAAAGAAAAACCTTCTCAGTATCCATCAATGCTGACCTTTACAGTGTGTCTATTAAAACGTGTTGTGTGCAGACTCTTTCCACCCCTGCTGTCTAGTGGAGGAAAAGGTTTTTGGAAAAAAAAGATTTTCTTCATTTTCCTAAGTAAAGCAATAACACCACCTAACTACAGCAGCACACGTGCAATCTCCTCTTGTCTGTGAGTAGGTGTCACATTGTGAAATTGGACATATAGCTCGGGTTGAAATGAAAAGCGGAGAGTCGCTGACCCCGGCGAGAGAATCGTTTTGACACCTGTGATATGAGCAGTTGTGTACGTTTTTCCTCTGCGTCGTCTGCCCCCGCTTCCAATTCTATTTCGCACCAGCTGACCCCCTGCCTCGCCGTGCCACCTGTCTCTGTGTTCCTGTCTGAGCTGGATTTGGCAAACACTCCTGCCCTCAGGATCCCCGAGCAAAAACACCCCGCGCCTGTGGAAAGTCAGAGCCAAGCCGTCGGCCTTGGAGCACTGAGTCCATGCCAATTTGATTTCCATTTAAGATCAATAAATATTTTGAAAATTGATTAGACATGGTAGGATGAAATATATGGTCCATTCCACTGCGACATGGCAGAAAAAGAAATGAAAGTAAGATAGCAGCATTACACAAACCTGATATAGAACATTCTAGCAACCCCTCTTGTATCCACCTATTTAATATGCAGCTCCTGGCGGCTTGATGACCCGTTGCACTCTGGCATAAAAATGGTCATGTGCTATAAAAAGCATGTTCTTCTAAACTCTTCATCTTGAAATGTTATGGCATTTGTGTGCTGTCATTTGGGTGATGCAAGATTAGACCCAAGGCAAGGCTTTGAGTCAACATTGTTAAGATGTGTCAATGTATTTGCATACGAAAACTGGCAATGATGAGAATCACACGGCCAGAGTTAGATTTTCCAGCTCTCATGGATTTGCACGTTCAGTTATTTATTATGGCATGAAAAATGAAGGTGTTTCAAAGGGCCTTTGTGATAGTAGATTGTCTGTGTGTCACAGAGAGGCTGAGTGAATGTTCGCTTCGCTAAATGGATTCCTCCAGCTCCCCTGTTGCCAATAGCAACAGTCCAGTTCAACAGTCATAGCATTGTTCCATTTATTTGCATATGAAATATCAGAGAACTGCAGTTTTAGCCCAGAATGTTGCCAGTGTATGCACAGAGTATTTTAGGATGCCAAAACATTGGATTATCTGCTGTGAAAATGCACTCCGCAAGACAAGGAAACATTCCAGTAGCGTGCCACAGGTCACAACATGATCTGGAGTGTGCACTTCCTCCAAAACTGATATCCGAAAGGAATTAACACATCCTTAAAAATCATGTCCATGGCAAGTCTGAGTCACAGCCTCGAATGCGCAGGCCTTAAACAATTATTTGACTTTAAATGGGTGAATAAATCTGCTTTATTTATGAGGGTGATCATTTTCATAATTTATTGCATTTTATAGCTTTAAAATTGCGTCCATTGTCGAGAAGATGTTTAAAGGCTAAATCCATTGAATTGGATTTCAGGGTGTTGTTATTCTTCACCAAAGCTGCAATAATTACCCAAGCAAAGTCTAACTGAATCATTCAGGCTTGGATAAGCAATTAGGCTAAGCGGTGAGAGTAATGGAGGAGGAATTTACCATAGCCTTACTCATTAGCTTGTTCTATTCGCAATTCTGTGAGTATAAGGTGACTTCCTAGTCCAAAATAAAACCTTTTTTTTTTTACCTGGCCTTTTTTCATCTCTCATATTCTCTAACACTCTCCTCAGTTCTCTCTCTCTCTCTTTCTCTCCACTTCTCTCATTCTCACCATACCTAGCCCTCCCTCGCTTGAGCTCTACCCATCTTTCCCGCTCTTCCTTCACTCACTATCACTCCCAATAGGCAATTATATTGAAAGTACAGACTCAGAATTGGAGAGCAAGTGTAACTTTGAGCCAATGTAATTCACACTGGGAAGCGAGTCTCTAATTGGCACACATCCAGTTGCAAGTGAATTGAATAAGGATGTACTATGTATTCAGTCACTGAAGCTTTCTTTCACTCTTCACCCTCTCTATTCCCCCCCCCCCCCTCTCTCTTTCTCTCTCTTTCTCTCTCTCTCTGCACTTCCAAGTGGCACAAGGGCTGATGTAAACTCAAAGGAAAAGATGTCATTTGTCCCACATTCATGGTTCTTTCTCGTAATGATAAAGGGACTAGCATTTGAGGAATAATTCAACCTTTGCTTCAGAATTTTAATATCTCCTCCCATTAGGATGCTTCCTCCTTCCTCAGCTCACACAGAGCAAGAAGCAGACACAGAGAAAGAGAGAGAGAGAGAGAAAGGGAGGGAGGGAGAGAGAAGGAATCCATGAAAACATTAAATCAGTCCTTCAATCTTTTAACGGCGGGGCTTGGCAGCCCTCCTTGACAATCACAAATTACCATATCAGCCTCTCATAACCTATGGAGAGGCGGAGGGCGAGAAGTCAGTGAGTGGCTGTGCTAAAAAGTGTGCAGACTGGGGTGGGCTGGGGTGTAGGGGGTGATAGCTGGGGAGCCCCGAGACGGCGTCTGACAGCTTCAGGTTTTTGGGCGCACCGGGGTAATGTCTTGGCCCCAGTGGAAAATTTATGGTGTGCGGCAAGTGTCTTTAAAGTCTTGTCTAAACTCCTCGGTGTCTCCATTTTCCTATCATTGTATTTTTTCTTCTGCCTGACCTCTCCCTCAAGCAGCAAGACATTCTCTCAGCTCTCAGACTACAGTGTGCCTGAGCAGACAAAGCCAGTGCATCTGCACCACTGTGTATGTACACACACACACACACACATACACACACATATACTGTATATTATCTGCTTGCCACTTTCCACAAGTAGACGTGCACTCACACACACACACATAGGCAATGCTACGCTTGCACGCACAATATCAATAACTACTAATCATGTGAAATACAGTACACAAAGATGTGCACATACACACGCACAAACACACACACACACACACACAATAACATCAATAACTACTAATCATGTGAATGAATGTCCTTTATTGTCATTGTCACAGGTACAATGAAATTGAGGGATATCTCTGGTCAGTGCATCATCACATAAAATAATAGAATAGAATAAATACTTAAAGAGCCCATAAAACACATTTTTTGACCATCATAAAAAATTCTTTGAGCCTCAATAAATGCATATGCAAATTTCTGCGGCTGAAAAAGACCCAGGAGCATTTCTAGGCTGTCTATTCCATGCTCAGAAATGTATGCTCATTAAAAATGTTCGTATTTCCCACCCTCTGGCCAGTTTCACGCCCCCTGGTGCTGATTGGCTAGTTCATTGTGAGGCCTATTGGCTGGTTTTTCGCTGAAGCAGATTGGCTCCCTAGTTTCATTGATAACGTTAGCGCTAGAAAACAAATTCAACTATGTCTGACCCCAGCTGTAGGCTATACAGAATGTATGGAGATTACAGTTTTATCACTCCCCTTTTAACATTACCATTTTATTTTATCGTGCTACGTTTGCGCTTACGCTAAAAGAAAGCAGCAGGTCAATATACTGCAACGGTAGTACAGTACTGCAAATGTCAAATTAGAGCTGCTCAATTTGTAGTATAATGACATTTGTTTTTTAGAACTTCACGAAGACTTTAAAGAAGTGAACAGCCACTTGCAAGAACCTTGGCCCAAAGATAAATTATGCTGGCTCAACAACTTCGAACTTCATCAAGGAACCTCAGGACGCACAAGGATAGGTCAGTGAATCTTGTTTAGGTTAAGGGGAAATTTAGCGTGAAGGTAGCGTTACCGCTAAAAAACAAATCCCCAACTGTAGGCTATATAGACTGTATGCAGATTACAGTTTTATTGCTCCCCTTTTAACATTAGCGTTATATGTCGCACTACGTTTGTGCCTACGCTACAAGCAAGCAGCAGGTCTGTTTCACAGCAGTAAATCAGTGAACTATCTGAGTAAGCAGTATATCGGTTAACTATCTGAACTAAATAAACTCGCAATAGGATTGTCAGCCTTTATGACAACGTTATGCAGAACCATTTACCATTTAATATTATGTATGCATAGGCTACGTTTTAGCTTCAGCACTAATGTCTGAGGTTATGATATGCTATGATAGACGGCGATATGCATCTTTACTGGGAAAGTAACGTAGGCTATTACGTTTGTATAGTAAACATTCCAAGTTCACCTAAAACCCCGGTGGTAAAACTTGGTAATGGAAATGCAACACGGGCTAAGCACAGGTGTTTAAGACCGGGGTGAAGCCTGGGTGCGGCCCGGGGCCATAGTGGAAATGCGACATTAGTATCTGTTGTTATGGTTAGCTTGCTAGCCTACCAACAGTTCAGTGCCCGAGTGTGCAGCAACTTTTTTTTGCTTCACAATAATCTGGATATCCAAATAGGATCAAGTAAGCAAACTGTTAAGGCCATAGAAATACCAGTACATACAAGTCTATAATTCTATGGTAATGGCGACCAAAAAACACTGAGTAACACTCTAGTGTGGTTACCTACCGGCAGAATCAGTTGTGCTTGCAGAATAGTTGGAATAGGTCCTGGTTTCGGGCGTAGTGCTCGTGAAAAGCCGGATTTATACAGCCCGAGGTTGACTAAACAATCTGGGGTGAAATGACCAGAGCAAACTACCAAGTTTAGTGGAACTTGGTTGTAGATAAAAATCAACTACTCCCGTTGAATGCGAGGTTCTGGAGGAAGGTAGTGCATATTCCGGACAACCCCAGTAAATCCTGGAACGTTACACGCGTGTGCTGACATTTTTTTCGTATGTTCTCCAGTTAAACAGAAATTCAACGTGCATTTATTTTTCTTAGAGCCGTTAGCCGTTCTCAATGTTAGCTAGCTATTACATAGACTACAGTTTGTTTATAGCCTACCGCCGAAGCAACAGGGGGCTGGACAAGAGACTGTTCCAAATTATCTTTGATTGGACCAAAGATTCTAGAGCCGAGCTCTTTGGATTGGACAATGTGATGGAGGAGGTGTAGCTTTGCGCTGTGTACGTAGACAGAGCACTATTTTCAGATTGTTTTTTTTCAGCCCGGCAAATTCTAGCCTGAAATTTGCACACAGAAGGACGCGGAAGATGATGTTGGGAGTTTCGTAATGGTCCGTTGAATACATTAAGCTACCTAAATTCAACAGTAACAAGGTGAATGTGGTTTTGCATTCTATGGGCTCTTTAAGTGCTAATACAGTAAATACACCCAAGCAAGGCTTAAAGCCACATACAGACAATCAACATATATCCAGTTGATATAACAATCAAACAATCAATCAATCAATTATGTAAGCGCATTCAACAACACATGTCTCATAGCGTTTTAACAGCAAGGGCACAAATGAGCAACAGGGGCAAGGAAAAACTCCCTATCAGCATTTTTTGTTTGTACTTGTTGTGGTAAAGGAAGAAACCTTGGGCAGTTCCGACGATGTGCTAACCCAACTGCATAGGGCAAGTTCCAATCTCTTACATATTGTAAGAAGATATGGTGTGAATATAATCATGTCAGGGTTGTCTGTGGAGCTGGTGGCTGGAGGCCAGAGATGCTGGATCAGGCAGTGGAAGGCTGCCATCTTGCTGTACCTGGGGTCCGTAAAGGCTCTCCTTCACGGCACAGCAAGTTCCAGTCTCTTGCACATCATAAGAAGATTGTGGTGTGAAATAGTCCATGTCAGGGTTGTCTGTTGAGCTGGTGGCTGGAGGTCAGGGACGCTGGATCAGTGTGAAATAGTCCATGTCAGGGTTATCTGTAGAGCTGGTGGCTGGAGGTCAGGGACACTGGATCAAGCAGTCATTTCGGAGTGCCGCTGGATCAAACGATGAGGGGTCAGCCCTCAGTAGGGTGGCGTCATCAGGAAGCGGAAGTCTGCCACCCTCTCCACACAGTCATCGCTGATGATTAGTGGTTTGACTTCTATCTTGTTTCTTCTGTAGTCTATTATGAGTTCTTTGGTCTTTTTAGTGTTTAGGAGAGGGTTTTTATCCTTGCACCATGAAGACAGACGCTCCACCTCATCTCTGTAGGCAAACTCGTCTCCCCCAGATATGAGCCCCACCACGGTAGTGTCATCTGCAAACTTCACAATGGTGTTGCTCTGGTGGGCGGGGGTGCAGTCGTGTGTATAAAGAGAGTAGAGCAGTGGACCCAGTGACCCAGTGCTTAGGCTTAGGGCAGGAGATGTGCGACATCCCACTCTCACTCTCTGTCTGCGGTCAGTGAGGAAGCTGTTGATCCACCTGCAGGTACTGTGAGGAAGCCCTAGGTCTTTTAGCTTGACATCCAGTTTCTATGGCAAAATGGTGTTGAACGCAGAGCTGTAGTCTACAAAAAGCATGTGCACATAGCTTCCTTACCTCTCCAGGTGTGTTGAGGCGGCATGGAGTGCTATGGCGTCCTCAGTTGATCGATTTGCTCTGTAGGCAAACTGGTGGGGGTCAAGGCTGCGGGGTAGGGCTGCTGTGATGCAATAGCGAACAAGCTTCTCAAAACACGTCATCACCACTGGGGTGAGTGCCACTGGTCTATAGTCATTTAGGCTGGAGATGTGAGGTTTCTTGGGCAAGGGTACTATGGTGGAGGTCTTGAGGTAGGGTGGGACCGTTTACTGTTCATGGGATTGGTTGAAGATCCTGGTGGAGATATAAAAAAGCTGGTCTGCGCAGTCCCTCAGCACACGTCCTGGTACGTCATCTGGGCCGGCCGCCTTCTTCGGGTTAACGGCCCGCAGGGTGCTGTCAGGGTTTTGGGTGTTTTGTGTTTTGTCATGTGGTCTTGTTTTCCCTCCTGTTTCAGTTCCTGATGTCTTTGTGTCATGTGCTTCCTGTTATAGTTTCTGGTTTCTGTGGTCATGTGATCCTGTCTTGTGTCTGTCTTTCCCTGTTCACTTCCTGGTTTGTCATGTGATCTGTCCCTGCCATGTGCCTGTGTTTCTTCCTGTCATTCTTGCCGTGTGTCTGTCTCTCCCTGTTCTCTTCCTGATGTGGTCATGTGATTCAGTCTTCTCTCCTGTTTCAATCAGTTCCCTAGTTCCAACAAAACACCCAAAACCCTGACAGGTGCTCCTCACTTCATGTTCCTCCAGAGTGATGATGGTGCTGCTGTGGTGTTGCTGGGCTCCTGAAGCATCCGGTGCAGTGACCTCAAAACGGGTGAAGAAGATGTTCAGCTCCTCCACCAGTGCTATAGGTCTCCTTCAGCAGCGCCTAGGTTGGTGCTGTGGTTCGTCAGCTGCTGGACACCCTGCCACACCAGCCGGCTGTTCTTGCTCTCCAGGTGGTTCTCAATCCTCTTCCTGTAGTCTGCTTTGGCCTCCTTGATGCCTCTTTTTAGGTTGGCTCTAGCCTATCCATGGCTTTTGGTTGGGGTAAACCCGGATCTGTTTGTCCACTGCGACAGTGTCTATGCAGTGTTTGATGTAACAGAAGACACTGTTCGTGAACATTTCCAGGTCTTGATGTTCGAAGATATTCCAGTTGGTTCTATCAAAGCAGTCCTGTAGCTGTTGAGAGGCGCCCTCTCATGTAGTTTTTGTGATGGTTAGTTTTTGTGATGGTCGACGCAGTTTTCCTGATTGGGGCATATGCAGGAATTAGGAGCAGGGATAAATGGTCAGATTGGCCCAGGTGTGGTTAAGGTCTGGCCCTAGAGCCCTTCTTAATTTTTGAATAAACTTTGTCTAGAGTGTTTTCACCCCTCGTGGCACACTTCATATGCTGGTGGAAATTAGGGATTGCTGTTTTTAAATCCGCATGATTAAAATCCCCAGCTATGATGTGTACCGCGTCAGGGTATTTGCTAAGTTTGTTGCCAATGTTTGTGTGCAAAAGTGCTATTGCCACGTTAGCTTTAGCATCTGGTGGTATGTAAACAGCTGTTATTATAACGACGGTGAACTCCCTTGGAAGATAGATGGGCCTGCATTAAACAGTCAGATATTCTAAGTCCGGTGAACAGTGATGGTCTGTGATCACTGTCTTGGTACACCAGCTGTTGTTCACGTACATGTAGATTCCCCCTCCTTTTCTCTTACCGGAGTCCTCTGTTCGGTCCTTGCACTGTGCTGTGTAAGCCTGCCAGCTCAATCGCAGAGTCCGGAATGGATTGATGCAGCCAGGAGTCGGTTATCAGAAGGATGCATGAGTCTTTGATGTTGTTGTTCGCTGTTATTTGTAACATATGTGAAATACAGTACACACATTAACTGGCCCCAAGAAGCTTTTATCCCATTTATTTGTTAAACCAATGCATGAAGAATTTATTAATTGCAATGCACAATACCCTCACACATACATCTGCAAGCAGACACACATGCACATAGAAGACAACATATCACTGGTTTTGTGAATTTATTTGATACACACGCATAAGAGCAGTTTGTTCGACACCCTTTTCCACATCCTTTAGTGTTTAAAAGTGAATTAAAGTAGCAGACCCAAGTGATGGTGACAAATGAATGCACCCTAAATGCAAGCACCTCGCCCGTACCTGTTTGTAATGGGATTTATCCAATGGGGTGTGTGTGTGTTTCAGCAGAATCCTCATATGCCAGGCTGAGTGATGTAGCGGTGCGCGAGGAGGCTCAGAAAAATGAAGAGTCGCTGATGAGGATTAACTTTCCCTGTCAGCCGAGATCCTACCTGACTCCTGTTTGTGTGTCAGAGTCTGTGTCAGCACTCCCCGTTGATTATCACTCATATGTTAACTAATGTCACATTACCCTTGCACCTTATCCCCTCTACGAATGCTATGCTATTTCCTCTATGAGAAGATTCTCATTCATCCAGGTTGTGGTATAGTCATAGTGTAGAAATATAAGCTCCTGGTCCCAACATCATTCAGAACTGACGAAGCTTTCTGGATGGAAAGTGAAATGTTTTCAAGCTCAAATAGAAGTCCAGTTGCCTTAACCCACCCCAATATTGTGTTCATTTCATGTTAAACAATTTGGTGTTCCAGGTCAAAAATGACTGTTCGATTAATATTTCATCATGAAAATTATAATAATACATTATCACTAATTATTTTGTTAGATCATTTTACTGACTTATTTTCTTGTTAACATTAAAAGTTTTGAACTTTTATTTGTAATTGTTGGCCTCTATGGCCCATTGATTGAACAACATTTTTCAGAGATAAAACTTTTAAAACGGTCAAATTTGACCGGAACACAACATAAGAGCTGAACACTATGACTACTTCTCCTTTCATTCCCTCAACTCAACAGCACTTGAATGCAGAGAATGTACAGCATGTACTCCACTTCACGTGTTGAGGTTCATACTGCTGCTTGACTTAAACCAACATTCCCTGAGGTGGACTCCACTGTGCACTCCGCTAGCCGTGCACATCCATTCCTGGTGGATATACGTCATATACCAACAAACAAACAAAAAAGTCAGCACTTGTGAAGGTTAACTAGACACTGACCATTACACAAAACACAAGCAATAAAATATATTGTGGCTTTGTTTTTCTCTGTTAATGTCTTTATCTGTTAATTTCTCTGTTAATGCCTTTCAATGTATATGTAGACAGCTTTCTCTATTTGTGGAATATGATGCCCTCACCCGCCTTATTTAAGGGCTCATAACTTATAATTACAGGATTGTCTGAGGATTTATGCCATTTGTGGTACAAATATTTAATATGGCTTTTGTAACCTTGCCGTCTCTGTACAATGCATTGTGGGTAATTAGCATAGCAGTGTTTCATTTTCTGCTTCTGAATGAAGAGGTCAGTCCAATGAAAGGGAAGAAACTTCAATTACCACAGAAATATGTGGATTTAGCCTTTCAATTAGAATACTTCAGAATTCTATCAAGTGATAATGGAATGCTTCAATTTGAACAGGAGAGCCAATAAAATGTAAACAGTGTTTTGCTGTTACCATCAAAATGTTGATTTGCAACACTGTTTTGTGGCTGCATGACAAAATGGACTAGTATGAAGATAATAATGGGGCTTTTAGATTTTGTACAGACGGGGCAAAGGAGGCAACGAATCCATAATAGCATTTTGTTATGTTATTCTGGGAAATGTCATATTACAAATTTAGTCATAGTTGTCAGAAAAGTGAACTAGAGCAAAATGAATAGCATGTGGAAAATTAAAATGTTCAAATGCAGAAATGAAAACGCATATTTTGAGCTTTAAACATCCTGCAAATAAGTAATGACTTGCATCATTAACACCATCTTTACAATGAACAGCAAGTCTTAGACCTTGTATTTTAAAAGTCCTGTTTCAGGGATTCTATAATTAATTCTATTAATATATTTTTTAATGTTCTATTTATTGCTGAAATATAATAATAGTTTAACTTCTTGAAAAAACAAACAAAAACACATTAACGGCCTTACTATGATGTACCATTGCCAAATACAGCACAGTCTGATTTTGTATTCCCTGGGCCTATTAGTCTCAGGTTATGTCTGACAACCCAATCCTACTCTCAGTACACGTCCAATACCGGCCTCTTTTTGGTATACCTCAAATTAACTGGATTTGTTCCCTAGTTTTTGTGACATAGGAAATCCAGGCTGTCAGATAGCACCTTTTTGAGACCTTCATTGGATCACTGTTCTTATAAAGTGGAAATAGATAGCCATATTGAATACTCATACTCACTTGAATACTTATTTTACACCTGTCCGCTATGCTCAAAACACCATCCGGATATTTTAGCAAGGTTAAAGCCTTGATCTTGACTTGACTTGATGATCTTTTTAACACATGGTGAAAACACACAAGAGTCACAAAAATGGTAAGAGACAGATGGATGACAGTCTTTGATTTCAAAATGATTATTGTAGCTTACATGATCTATTATTGTTATTTCTCCGCAGTCATCAAAAGACTACATTAATGCTAACAACTCTACACACCTTTCCAGGGAATGTTTCTTGAGTCTGGTATGGCAAAACAGAAAAGAAGCCATTTCAAGAAAAGAAGCAATAAAATTTCTGTAGTTTTACTGAGAGAGGTCTTAGAATTTACTTCAAAATGCCATTAATGGAGAATAAGGTGTTGGTATGCAGTTATCTGAGTCATCTAAGTTATCAGAAAAAAGGCAGCGCTTCATCCATCAGAATTTCTATGCAAGGATTAATCCACCATCTCATCTCCTTACAGAGCGCAGTGGCCCGGGATTATCTCCCATCACTCATCCAATATCTAGCAGGCCCACCTACAAATAAATAGAGAAAATCTCTCTCTCTCTCTCTCTCTCTCTCTCTCTCCATCTTTCTCCATCTCTCTCTCTCTCACACACACAAACAGGCAGCTCCTCTCTCTCGATCGCACGCACACTAGGCAGACACATAAATACACAACATAAACTAACACCCACACCTACATGTTTTCACATATGGTTCACCCAATACAAAACCATTCAGTATAGAAACACAGTTCATCAATGCATGTATGTACTGTACTGTATGCACAAACTCACAGTTAAACACACATGTGCACAACAAGTCAATCTCCTTCCCACACACACACACACACACACACACACACACTGTATGATACATACCCACGCATGCACATAGACACATGAAGACACTTACTGAGGGAGTAATATTATCACTGCTGCCAATGCTGGTGTAACCAGGGTAGCAGTTTGTTTTTCTTGTTCCTCATCCTGTCACTCCAGATGTGACCACACACTCTGACATCTGTTTGAGTGCGTATTCTCGAGGGAAACAGCATGTTCACAAACACACACACACGTGCATGGACACACAAACACGCACAGCCACACCAGAATCAAACCAGAGCTGCCCACTCCCATTTTCCAAGACATTTTTGAAAAAAATAAAAAGAGGTAAGAGGGGGTGCACTTCTCAAAGTCAGCTTTCTCACAAAGGATGACTCCTTCAATGCAGTTGATTGACAGGACTGTGCCAATGTTGCTGAGGTAGATCCTATGAAAGAGAAAGGCATGTAAAGTAATATTGAGTATGCAAGGATAAATAGAGATATTATTCCAGGGGAGAGGCTGTGAATATGTTTCGGCACTTTCTTTCAAATTGCACATTTTGATAATAAGTGTGAAAGTAAACATTTGGTTTGACATTTACCGGGAGTTAATTAGTTTCAACTGGATAATGGCATCAATTTGTGCACTGAATATTGATGCATGGTTCACAGCTGCAGAATTAAATCCAAATTGTAATGACTGGTCATTTCTAATGTGTTGGAGGAAATTGAGAAATTGAATATGAAATCGTCAGAGACCAGGCCAGCAGTGCTGTCAACTGAAACAAATTTGTGTTCAGTGATCACAAAATGGTGGCTCTAAAGGTTCCATGACCGAACACTGACATCCCGGAATGTGCATGTATTTGATTTTACTTTGTGTGACTGTGTGTGTTTGTGTGTGTGTCTGTGTGTGGTATAATTACTCTCGTGGTCAAAATTGTTGGGTGTGATGTAGCTATCAATAATACTATAACGTTTCTGGCCCTCCCTTTAAATGTGCACTGTCATGAATCTATGTTATATTTCAAATTGCTCTCCAAAGACGTGACTTATGTGGTCTTTAGCCATCTTTAGTCAGGCTAAAAACAGTCCAAGGAGACCATACAATCACTAAATAGGAAGACTGGCCAAACTCATTTGCTACTGTGGTACAAAATTATGGATCCACTCAAGAGAGTCTCCAGATAGTCAGTGTTCAGTCAGAAATTCTATGCACAATATACCGGAGACTCACATCATGTCACGTCTGAGACAACAATGCAAAGACTTTTTATACATCTCCAACTTACAGACAAGAACAAAAGCTAACTAATCTGCAGAATTGGACATAGAGTACATATAGTATACTTTTTCTGTCAATCCATACCACAACAACCTCTGTCCCTCCCTCCCATTTACTGACGACATGTCACCAACTCCTTCCTGAATGGACTGTGATCATATTTACGGAAGACCTTACTTCCTGGATGCCCTGCAACTGATCCCTTCTCAAGATGGCACTTGACTCTCCAGATGCCACCTCTGTGATGGACTTCACTCCTTGACTTTATCATCATGTCAGGCAGCTACTACACTGTTCAACCAGAACTTTTAATAAACCTAAGGCTTGACTGGCTTTTAATGATGTGGAATTATATCTTGAAATTATGTTCAGTTATGTTCAGTTAATATGGACTAATTGCTATTTGAGCGACCGCTTACTGTAATTCTCTGGATGATGCTAGGCAGTTGGGTTAGCCCCTTGAGTCGTGGATCAGACCAAGGTTTCTTCCATGACCAATACAGACAAAACATAAGAGATTGTTTTCCTTGTCCCCGTTGCTCTCGGATGCTCTTTGGTTTATGAGACACTGTTACTGTAAATGGCGCTGTATGAATAAAATAGAAATTGAATTGAATCAAATGCAACCTATTTAAACATAGCCTTGTTTTCTGCCTATGATAATGAGCTGTGCTATTGCTCACTGATGCAGCATGTTTGTGTAGAATGACCATAGAAGCAGCAAAGTTATATTTTCACTCTGTGATCTTAATCCATTAATCAGACAGTTGGCCAATTTTGTCTCAAGCAAATATGACTACAATGCCATTGATCTATAAAGTTTTTAATTGAAAGCTAATTAATAATGTGAGCTAATATATAACGTGAGCATAGTTTAGGTTTCCCAGCCCCGCCAAACTCTGTGAAATGGCTGTATATGAATAAATCTGGGATATATTAAATATAAAGCAGCTTGATTACTTGATGCATTATTGTCCTGTGTGCTTCATATTTTAGATTGTGTGTAAATAAGGATATGAAATTAAAGAACTTTCTGTGGGATTGAATGTGTGTGTGTGTGTCATCAGACTCAGCCAATCACACCTGATTTCTATTTTGCTAAAGCTGAGTGAGCCCAGTGTGTGTGATTACAGGGGTAGAGCGGGAGGGGAGATCTCACTGAGATGACAGGACACCTTTGTTCCCAGCTGTGTACCTTGATGTGTAAATTGCTCGCTTATTAGCGCAAATGATGCGTGTACACAACCTTGGGATGACAAGGAAGCTGCCTTATTTTTAGTCTGGTGGTGGAACCAAGGAAATGATGCAAACAAGGAAAGATAAACAGTCCTGTAATGCACTACACTGGCACATAGTGTTTTTGTATGGGTGTGTGAGGGGGGGGGGGGGGGGGGGGGGAGGTACAGTCAGCGAGGTGGGTGTTTTACCAGGAAGTTATGCTCCAGTGGAGATGTAGTGCAGGTCCTTTATTTGGGATTACTTCATTAAGACCGACTGAATGGATGACTGGACGTGGGCTTCAGGTACATCACCTCCAGGGATTATACATTCCCTCTAATGGATCATGGCTCTCGTCGCAAGCCCAAATAACTGCGCTCTCGAGCTAATACCCAGAAGTGATGTAACCGGGATTTTCCTTGTTAAAAATCTGACTTTTTGAATTAAGCAAGTGTCAGGGGTTTTATCATGTGGAGTACAGGTCATTAGGCTGTTATGGTTATTACAGCATGAGTGAGGAACTTTATATAGACTCCCCAAAAAAAACGACTAAATGAGTCAAGCAGCAATAAAGGGCATATCAGAGAGTCACATGCAGCAGTTCATTGAGGGCTGTTCGAAAAAAAAAAAATGGATAAAATATTTGTGAAATGGCAAAAAATAGAAACGCAAGAGAAAGTACAAGATAAGAAAGGCGGGTGGAAAAGTTTTAAAACATAAAAAGCACATTTTTATTTGAGGGATGGGGGTGGGGGGGGTTGTACTGTATGAAGAAGAAAAAAAAAATAGAAATGAGTTGAGCGGTGGCAAGAGGGTCAGATGAATATTTTAAGTTGAAATGCTTTAGTTCTGCTGCGGTGCGGAAGGCACTTGAGAGTTTAAACATGTTGTGAGTTGGTCCGGCAGGGACTAGTGGGCTCTGCGCTCGGCCTTCCTAGCACTTTGGTTTTGGCGTCACCATGGCGCGCTGTGTATATATGTGTGTGTGCGTGGGTGTGTGTGTGTGTACAGTATGTGTTGTCAGTGGACGTTGTCCAACTGAGATAATGGAATTGGTGTGTTCTCCCTGAGCGTTGCTCCTGGCAGGAATTAATTCTGTTAATAGCGCGAGTTCCCAACCAGCAGACCTTTAGCGGGGCTTGAGCTTCTGCTCCAATCCTCTCCACTCCACTCCACTCACCACGGACACACTGGAGCATCAAGCCTGTATAGGCTACGGTAAAGGGTGGTGCTTCCACAGATGTATAATGAATGAAGCTGACGCTTCATAATTGCTCCTCCAGTCGCTAATGTGTGGCAAGAGAGAGAGAAAAAGAGAGAGAGAGAGAGAGAGAGATAGCACTCAGGGCCTCTGCTTCTGGCTGAAAAATGGCCCCTCAACACTAAGCCATCAGCCTAAGGTGGAGGACTGACTGCATATGCCCCATCCCCAGAGAACAAAAAAAAAAAAAAAAAAACCTTCTGTTTCCTCTCGACGTAAGAGGTTTTACTTTTCCTGAAGATAGCATCTCATCCTTTTTTGCTGTTCTCTCTTTCTCTCTCATTTAATATGCTCTCCCTCTCTCTTGTGCATGCATATATCCTCGTTATGCATTTTAATTTGCATACTTTTAACCTTTATATCAAGAGTAGCAAAAATTTTGGAAAAAAATATGCCTCAACATGCCACCCACTCCTAGGAATATGAGCAAAAGAAATGTATTGTGCGTGCACCCTTTCAAGTTTTCTCTGAGATGATTAGCAGAAGACTGAAATATCACATGCATGTGTTGTGTAACAAATCTGTCAGACATTCCAGCCAGAAACTTTTTCTGAGAAACCTCCTCCATTGTAGCATGACACCTCACACCACAAGTTGATCTGCCTCGGGGCTATGTTTTTAAGTGCTAGGCGAACAGAGGTGGTTGTGGCTCCTCTTCCCCAGGAATCAGTTACCAACTGTGCAAAACAGAATTCTGCTTCATGTTGTGGTAGTGATTATGAAAATTGCACAAGCTTGTTTTAGCAGTGTGTCTGCTTTTCATGTTTTACTGCCCATTCTCTTAACTGGTCGACTGCAGCGTCCTATTACCACACACACACATTGCTCTACTACACACACAGTATGTCCTGAGCCACTCAGCTAGATCTAGGAGTCCATTTCTTATACTATGATGCCTCCCATCCAAAACACTGTGCTGAGAATGGGTGTAACGTCACACTGAGTAGGATTCAATTCAATTCAATTCAATTCAATTTTATTTATATAGCGCATTTTTACAAAAGGCATGTCACAAAGCGCTTAACACAAGAGGCCCAATGAGCAACAGGGGCAAGGAAAAACTCCCTTGCAGCGTTTTTTGTTTTTACTTGTTATGGTAGAGGAAGAAACCTTGGGCAGTTCCGACGGCTCAAGGGGCTAACCCAACTGCCTAGGGCAGGTTTTCAGTCTCTTAGATGGTGAGTAGTCCACTATTATTCCATTAGATACATATTACAAGAAAATTTTGGTAAATAAAGTACAGAAATATAGGAGTCCCATTAGAATCCCAGGATATAGTCCCATGTCATTAGGCGCAGTCAAGCCAGGGGCCAGCTAGAGGCTGTAACAATCATGTCAGGGTCATCTGTGAAGCTGAAGGCAGACCGCCAAGGAAGCCAGAGATGCAGGATCAGGCAGTGGAGGGCAGGGGTGACCCTCAGCAGGGAGGCAGTGGCATGGACAGTGGAGTGGGTTGAGGACCATTCAGGAGTGCCGCCGGATCACGTTGGAAGAAGGTCCCAGGAGAACCCAGGAGGTGCAGGCGCAGGCAGTGGAAGGCAGTGATGACTCACGGCAGGGTGGTAAAGGCATGGAAAATCAGAGAGGAGATGAGTTAGAACAGTCTCCATCAGATTTCAGAGAATGTGAGTTATATTGCATGTGAAACCATATACAGATGTTGGCTAAGTGAAGAGAGAGAAGTAAGTGGAGAGGAAAAGAGAGGAGGAGAAAGACAGAGTGAAAATTGTACGGCTTAACAGATGGGTGGATTGTGGCGGCATTAAACTATAGCAGCATAACTAAGGTATGATGTATAACAAGCCAACACCACCAAAGGAAATGGTCAGTGGCCACCAAGCCCTGGACAGGAGCTTACAGCAGAGGCAGTCCTTACCAATAAAACCCTGAGGAGATGTGGCTTACCATACACCATCCCTAACTAAAGGGGTCAGTAAATAGAAAGGTTTTGAGTCTAGACTTAAAGGTGTTGAGAGTGTCCGCTTGACGAATGTTAGAAGGGAGTTTGTTCCACAGGACAGGCGCACGATAGCAGAAAGCTCTTCCGCCCATTGTTGATTTTGATATTCTAGGAATAACTAGGAGACCAGCATTCTGTGACCTTAGGGGTCTAGAAGGGTGGTAGGGAACAAGTAAGTCTTTCATATATGCTGGAGCAAGGCCATTAAGGGCTTTATATGTTAGGAGAAGTATTTTAAAATCAATTCGGCTTTTAACAGGAAGCCAATGTAAGGAAGCAAGGACAGGTGTGATATGTTCATATTTTTTTGTCCTTGTGAGTGTTCGTGCTGCAGCATTTTGTATTAGTTGAAGGTTTTTGATGCAGCTAGTACCACATCCAGAGAACAGTGCATTACAATAGTCAAGTCTGGAGGTAACAAATGCATGTATTAATTTTTCTGCATCCTCAAAAGAAAGGAATTTTCTGACCTTAGCAATGTTGCGTAAATGAAAGAATGAGGTTTTGGAGATATGCTTTACATGACTATTTAAAGAGAGGTCTAGATCAATATACACCCCAAGGTTCTTGACCTTTGTGTTAGGTGTGAGTGAAAGGTCAGTAAGTAAGCTCTGATGATGGGGTAAAGTGTTGGTCAGGTTTTTAGGGCCAATCAACATGACTTCAGTCTTATCAGAGTTTAAGCAAAGGAAATTATTAGTCATCCAGTTTTTGATGTCACTGAGGCAGGCAACAAGTTTTGTTACTGGCGTACAATCATTAGGCTTCATTGAAAGGTATAGTTGGGTATCATCTGCGTAAGAGTGGAAGGTAATGCCATGTTTTCTAATAACAGATCCCAAAGGTAGCATGTAAAGGGAGAATAGCAGAGGTCCCAGTACTGATCCTTGGGGCACACCATACTTGACTTCAGTGTGGCATGATGCTTCATTATGTGCATGTACAAACTGGTAACGTCCAGTAAGGTATGACCTGAGCCAGGCTAATGCAGAATCTTTGATGCCAATCATATGCTCAAGTCTATGTAGTAGGATGCTGTGATCAATAGTGTCGAAAGCAGCACTTAGATCCAGTAGGATTAATAATGAAATGCATCCATTATCAGATGAGATAAGGAGATCATTGTAGACCTTTACTAGGGCTGATTCTGTGCTATGGTATGCTCTAAAGCCAGATTGATAGGTTTCCTGAATGTTATTTGCGTCCAAGAAAGTACGAATTTGCTTAGACACTATTTTTTCAAGAATCTTTGATATAAATGGGAGGTTGGATATAGGTCGGTAGTTAGCCAGGACATCAGGGTCAAGGTTGGGCTTTTTGATTAAAGGCTTAATGACAGATGTCTTGAAAAGTTTGGGAACATGTCCTGCTGCAAGAGAGTGATTTATAATATTAAGTATCGGCTCAGCTAGGCTAGGGAGAGTAGCCTTAAGGAGATCAGTAGGAATTGGATCCAGTAGACAAGTAGAGGCCTTACTTGATGAGATCAGCTTGATAATTTCAGATATACTGGCAGGTGTAAACGAGTCCAGGTATGCTATAGGTCGGCTAGGGGTTGCTGTTTCCATTATAGGGGAACCAGCTGAATTTGAGGTTTGAATGGTGTTATTTATTTTACCTCTGATACATTCAATTTTATCATTAAAAAAAATCATGAAATCATTACTGTGTAATGTTATTGGAATTGAGTGTGTCACTTCATTCCTACTTTTAGTTAAGCGTGATATTGTGTTAAAGAGGAATTTGGGATTGTTTTTATTATCATTTATAAGTGAGGAGTAGTATTCTGTTTTTGCATTATTAAGTGCTTTCTTATAGTCTTTTAGGCTGTCTTTCCATGCAAGATGGAACACTTCAAGTTTGGTGGCATACCATTTTCTCTCAAGTTTACGTGCAGCTTGCTTCATTAAGCGTGTCTGTGCTGTATACCATGGGGCAATTTTGTCTTGTTTTCTAATTTTCTTTTTAAGTGGCGCAATGGAATTTAATGTAGTGTAAAGTGCATCTATAACATTATCAGTTAATTGATCAACTTGAGTAGGGCTGGGAGGAGGGCCTTTTAATGTGTATTGTGTCATTAAGGGTTCAAGAAGAGAAGGAATTTTATCCATGAAGTCGCTTGTGGCTTGGGAGGTTATTCGTCTAGTGTGGTAGCAAATAGAGTTAGGGGCTGTAGAATCTATTGTAGTCTTTAGAGTTATTAGGGAATGGTCAGTTAGTGAAGGACATTGAGGTAGGATAGCAAGTTGTTCTATTTGTGCACCATATGTTAGAACAAGGTCAATAGTATGACTACCTTTATGTGTGGGTGCATTAACATGTTGGAAAAAGCCAATGTGTTCAATTAAGGATTGGAACGCTGATGCCAGGCTATTATTTACATCATCAACGTGGATGTTGAAATCGCCCAACACTATAATATTATCAGTTTTAATGACTAGTGAGGAAAGAAATTCTGAGAATTCAGTCATAAAGTCAGAATAGGGGCCTGGGGTCTATATAACGTTACAATCGTTAAGGGTATATTAGGTCTAGATGTTTTGTCAGGTTGCATAAGATTGAGAACAAGGACCTCAAAAGATTTAAATTTATATTCAAATTTGGGAGCCATAGTAAGGTTGGAGTTATAAATTGTGGCAACACCACCGCCACGACCATTGTGTCGAGGTATGTGGTAATTAAAGTGACTTGGAGGAGTAGCCTCATTAAGTGGAAGGTATTCGTCCGGTTTTAGCCACGTTTCGGTTAGGCAAAGTATGTCAATTTCATTATCGGTAATAAGCTCATTTATTAGGGCGGTCTTTGAGGAGAGGGAACGAATATTTAGTAATCCGAATTTCATTTGTGATTTCTGATCACGTTTATTTGTTTCTGGTTTTATAAATATGAGGTTGCTACTGTTTACTCCCTTAACTGGTTGTTTTGCGATTTGTCTGGTCGCGGACACTCTCCCTAACTGCCTGCTGGGTTGACGGTGAGGCGGCAGAGATCTGTGTAAGACAGTAATTCTGCTACCTGGACCAACTCTGGTATGTCAGGAACACGCCGAGTTTAAGTGCCGGTCAATGTTCCTAGAAAGGAGCTCAGCACCCATCCTCGAAGGATGAATGCCGTCTCGATTCAAAAGTCCAGGTTTTCCCCAGAAAGAACTAAAGTTATCAATGAAGCCCACATTGTTATCGGCACAACAGCCCGACAGCCATTGGTTGAGTGAAAAAATTCTGCTGAAAATTTCTTCACCGCGTTTAATAGGTATGGGACCAGAGAAAGTTACTGAGTCTGACATTCACCCACAGCACGTTGATCCAAATAAAAGGTCAGAGTTTGCAAATCCATTTGAAAAGCAGTGCGGTCAGTGGTCATCTCCATCAATCCAGGAGTGTGACTTTGCCACCTCCAGAGTACAGGGGGAGCTGTGGTGCTGCTCTGTTAACAAATAAAACACTCACACAAAGTAAAGGATAGGGAGAAAAAAAACACACTCCAGCATCCCCACACAGCAGGAGAATGAAGAATATGCCTTTGGAAGCCTGTCTTGTCAACCTGTTGGCGGTAATTAAATGATAAATGTCTGCCATAGAAATCATAGATTGGGCCTCTCCTCAGTGCGTACAAATGGGCATGCCAAGCTGATGGCTGTTGCGCTGCTGTAAATATTGACAGGGTATGCCAGCTGGATAGATTAGCATGTATTCCTGTTTGTGGTCAATCCCACCACCCAACCCCCCCCCCCCCCCCGTGTTAGGCCTGGGGCTATAAATGAGCCTCATTGTCTCAGGGCTTAGTGACTGTGTATGAATCCGATATGATTCACATCGAAGGACGGGAGACATAATCTTCACCTCCGGTTAATTAAAGCCCTTCCTGAAAACGACCATTATGGACCTCCAGTCAAGGCCCTGTGACCAGCTGGGAACTGCTGGAAGAGAAGAAAGGGGAAAAAAAAGGAAAACGACATACAGAAAAACAAACACACAAACAAAAAAGACTATTGAATCAAACTGATTTATCCACCAGTTTAATTGATTTAAATCGCAAGATGTCTGTGAAGAAACAGAGCCCAAATGAAATGATCAGATTTATCCTTTTTATGCACAGAGTGATCTGTGTGAGACAAGAGCGCGCGTGAGTGTTTGGATGTGTCTACGCGAGTGTGTACGTGTTTGTCTGTTTAATAATGATGCCATCATTTCTCCATGAAGATCTAATAAGTGTGCAGTCTCGCTCTGCGTCTGATTCTCACTCAATCACTCGCATGCCTGTGGACTCACAAGCTGTATTCCACAGCACAGAAGCCAGATTCTTATCTGCATCGTTTTAAAATCACCATAATTATTTGCTTTCATGAGTGCAGTCCTCCTCAATGAATATGGGACCCCCTTTTAGAAGCAGGGCTGTTCTCCTTGGGTCTGCAAGTACTCAGTTTTGTGCAAATTAGCTTGTGCTTGCTTTACGGAATTATAAAATCACGCACTTTTGAAAACTAGAGCCTGTTTGGAGAACCATCATCTATTTCTGTGGCAACTGGCAAGGTAACTGGCAAGATATTTTTAGCATGTTTGTGGTGTTTTGTTATATTTTTGTACTTTTCTCCTGGATAGTGAAGATGGTGAAGAGAGACCAGAATGAAGTGGGAGAAAGATGGAATGGGATCAGACCACAGGCTGGATTTGAACCTGGGTCTCTTGTTGCGCGACAAATGACGACGCATTTTGAAGGTGTTGGCTAGGCGTTAATATTAGCAGGCTCATGTTAATTCTGCAATCCCAACGCGACATGGTTAATGTGGTCATAAAAGTTTGATGATTCATATGCCAAACCACTTCAGAAGCAAGCAAAGCACTTGGCTCTTGCAGCTGTAATCTTGGTCTGACATCTTGATTTAAACACAAAATTATTCATATATCACCATGAACTGTGAGGGATTTTCTTCCCCAAGAAAAGTCATCAATTAATAAATTATGAAACTACTGAAATATTCATTGACAAAAGTACTACAACAATTTGTCAATGCTGAATGCCTTGTTTGAACATTTTGTTTCCTCTAGTTCACCCCCTTCATTATGGTCAATTTATAATAGTTTTTTTGTCCTTTTCTTTTTGCAGAATTGTGAATAGTTGCGAATATAGATTTGAATCCTTGTTGAAGTACCTCAAAGATACATTTTATTTTCATATTTCATATTTATTGTATTCTCTACCTTTGATGAACTGATATAAAAATCTAAAATCACAGACAGGAGCAGCATCCATAACCAGAAAACATAATCAACACCCTTCCAATAGATCTGCTGGGTATAAAATAGCAAGTAGCCTTATCAAAATAACTGTTTAGATATTATCGTTTTTTTTTTCTTTTTCTTTTTGCCAATTATCCTCATAGGTCTGTTGTTCAGCATCGGCACTGGAGATGTTGACTTCATAAGCACACAGGTTACACAGGTCCTCTGTAATGTACCACCCTGACAAGCTGCCAGGTTGCACTAATTGCACATGATACGCCTGGGCAGCTCTCAAGAAAATGGTAACCATAAGTAATACTCACTCCGTGTACCTGTGGGCAATGGGCTGATTCCAGATGGCCAGACACATAGGCTAATGAAACGCGCGGAGGATATTTATGAACGCCTCCCACTGGCTGCTGTTGGAGCTGTGGAGTGTAGATGGGAATGATTAGCGAGTGGATGTCAGGAGCACTGTATCTCTCCACGCTCAAAGCCTATACACGACCGAAGACCAGTGAGTCTCTGAAACAAAGGCGTGTCAAGAATGGCATCATTGGGTGGCCGTTAGGCTGGCCTAGTGGGGCAAAAAGCTAAATGGGCACAAAGGGTGAACATTTGATGTGTGAACAACACATTAGAGATGTTGGCTAATAGTATATAAAATGCAACAATATAGGCTGGACCAGCATTTGTAGCTTAACCAATACAATGATACTGAAAACATTTTCCTTGCTAGGCTAACCAGAAAATGTGTCCGTCTACTGAGCTTCAAAGGATACACTTGCCAAGTTTGTTTCTTTGCATTTTGATGTTAACTTAATGATATGATTTTTTTTACTTCAGGCTTAAGAGCTTCCTTATTTGCAACAAATATAAACTCATTTTAACCAGAAATAAAAATTCAGGGAAGAAATCAACACATTTAGTGAAAACTAAATCTCAACACAATAGTTCGTCAACGGCTTGGAAGTTCAGGGACAGCCTGTAGGTCAAATGCCAGTATGTGAAATGTCAAAATCTCCATATTCACCTTAACCCATTAGGACGGGTTCTCTCCCAAATGTTATGGAAATTGTTGTTATCTTCTCTCTCTCTTTGATTGAATGGACGTTCACATCAATCAACTCAATTGAGTGGATAGATACAATGGTGAACAAATGTTCATTCTGCTGAAGCATAGGGTCCACTGTACCCATTCCAAAAGATGATGCCCAAGACAGCTAATAGGAACAAATTAGAGGCAGGGAAGTGACATGTGCTTACAAATGTCCTTCCAAATGTGAAATCAAATAGCCTATATTATATAAAGGAACAAATTTAATAGGCACTGCTTGTGCATACAGTAGGTTTTGTGCCACGCCTTTTGGTCATGTAACACCTGCACAGCAACAGCAAACTTTGTGATCCAGTATACCCGTTTGCATTCCTTTTATCAGAAATATACACCTCAAAAGTTTTTCTTTTGTTTTTTGTTGTTTTTTGTCTTTTTTTGTTGTTGTTTGTTTGTTTGTTTTTTTTTACTTTTTTTCTGCAATTAAACAGTAGGCTCATTTACATGGACATTTTTAATTGAAATAGAAACCTGAGAAACAGCTCAATTAGAATAGAAATGACTCTTGTAAATCCAAATTAGACTAGAACTCTGATTTTTAATTGAAAGGAGCAACTTCCTAGCAACTATCTCAAGTACCCAAGCAACTGCCTACCACTCACCCAGTTATTACACAGCAAACAATAAAGCAACCAGCAATATAGACTCAACACATTTTACGATGCAAATTTTGTTTAAACTCCCTTGATGTCTGGCCATTATGCAATATTTGATTCACAAAAGATTTACAGGCAAACTTTCTCAAACCTTTAGCCCTGCATACATAACATCTTTCAAATCATAAATTATTATTGGTTAAGCCTGCAAACAGAGGCTTTTACATGTAGATTTGAGAATGAGAACACTGTTGCTTTTTTTGGCAGATGCTATTTGCAGATGCTATTAACACCTGTATGTACAGTATAGTCAACAATGCTTTTAGCACCTGCTGGGCATAGTAAGTGTAGCTATTTACACACAGGTGTGTATAGCATGGAACAGCAGAGGCAAACACCTGGCTGTTTGTAGCCATGTTGTTTACTGTATGTCAGATCATACTTAGATGTATGGACCAGCTAGGCTTTTGGTTAAACTCACACCTACAGTTTCCTGACAATGGTCCTGTGATTAGGACACTGAAAATTGTTTTTTTTTTCCTAATATGTATTCAAGTGCTTCCTTTTTTACCAGCAAAACTAATGTATGTAAACTGATGCATGTAAACTAATGATTCTAGATGCAGTCAAGTCAAGTCAGTTTATAATATTCTGTTTAATAACGGTAAGATTTAGTATAGCAAAATAAGTTTTTTGGGCTAAGTACACAATGAAATTTGCCATACTCAAAAACAATGAACATACACATTCACAATGAAATTTGACTTCAGTATATGTCAACTCTACATTCAACATATATACAGTACAGTATGTACTGTATGTAGTAGTATACTTAATGGTGTTTTCTGCTGCAGGGGCAGGATTGGTGCTCTAATGATTTTTTTTTTTAGCTGTCCAAATTGTGCATAATATATATCTTATATCGTCCTTGCGCTCAGGATGATATAGCCTACTTGCCAACAGACTGTTGATTCGGTAATACCCATGCCCTTAAATAGCTTTATAGATCTAAGCATTCCTTAGTGTAATCAAGTGCATCAAACTGAGCAGAAAAATAGGTTAATTTCATCATCTTGAGCAAATCTCCCCGCAGAGAAATCACAGGCAGCATTTGAATTGAAATAGTAAATGACTTGATGCACTAAACCAAGCAATCTTGGAATTAGCTGATGTCAGTGTGATACATGACTACTGAAGGCCTGCAGTGGAGCAAGGCTGAAAGTGGAGCAGCACTGTCATCATTTACATGAGGAAACGGCCTTGTTTGGCTTTGTGGGACTGAGGCCGTCTGCCCTCTGAGCTTGTGCACTATTTAATATATATTGCTTTTCTGTGTCATTTGAGACATGGCAACAAAATACATTCAATACAACTGTTAGAAAAAAAGGAATTAACAAAATAGATTTTTTCCTCCTCTCTTCTAAAAAAAAAAAAGAAAAAAACGCTTTCCCTTATACGCTCACCTTCTCAATTACACATGTGTGTATCTGTGTGTGTGTGTGTGTATGTGCGCACGTATGTGCATGTGTGTGTATTGTTTACTTGTACAATAAGCAGCTGGAGCCTGCTCCTAAAGCCGCTGGCATAGTTTTGAACACAGATCGTGCGCTTCACCTCTCTGTGAAGTTAAGGGACCGGAGGCGCCATATGGCGTTATTACGGAGAGCTGTGTCTCTGTGTGTTTGTGTGTGTTTGTGTGTGTGTTTGCGCGTCTGCCTCCCTCCACCAGGCAGAGCACATTAAACAGCGTGGCGTGTGACACTTCGCCTGAGCCCTCCCCGACCATCTCTGCAGTCATTACTCTCTCTGAAAACAGCTGACAAAGCCAAAGCGCTGTGGCCAGAGATCGCACCAAAACAATGCACAAACATCCACCTTAACGGCGTCAGACAGAAAGACAAAAGGGAAAAAAAGTGGAAAGAGAAGTTATATCCAAAACACACAAAGGACTGGGATGTTTAAAGTGACGTTTTTTCAGTCAACCTGCAGAGAAACAGTAACCAAATATGAGGAGACAACTGTATTGTTGTGGCCTGTTTTTACAACTTTACTGAGCCTGGCTACCTAGTACTTTTTCTGTTATCATAGAAGACAATAATGCCTCTTTTTCCTGTTTCTTGATTTTCAGTTTTAGGCATTAAGGCGGCCTCTATAATGTCACTTGTGGCCATTCATTTCATTCAGCATAAATGAATACAGTAAGCAGTATGAGCCAATGCCGTATAAGCCAATGTAGTATGAGTCAATACAGTATGTAGTATGAGCCAATGCAGTATGTAGTATGAGTCAATGCAGTATGCAGTGTGAGCCAATGTAGCATTATGTACTCTGAGCCAATGCAGTATGAGCCAATGTAATATAAGCCAATGCAGTATGCAGAATGAGCCAATACAGTATGCAGTATAAGCCAATGCCAAAAACTGCATTCAACTCATATCTGCAGGCATTCGAGAACATGTGTGTGCCCTAATAAAGAACTGAGAAAAACAGTAGGACGAGGTAGATATGAGATAAGCCATTGAACAGGACTTCTAGTGTATTCCACAGTAGCATTTGATTCCATGTACCCCATGGCTTAGATCCAGGGCATGTTGGTGAAACAACAAAGCCACCCATGCTTAGATGTAATGATTAGTGACCAGTTAATGCCACTTAAATGATCATCTTATTAATTTTGCCTTTCGCCTTTATTTGAAACCTCTGATGCTCCGTACTCCACTGAAGAAACAGTGCAACATTTGCAGGCCTCCTTTAACATGCAAATCAGTTGCATCCATTCAAAGAGGGAAAAAAATCACACAAAGAGATTGTACATTCGGGTATGAATGGCATCTGTGGTCTCTCTCCAGGACTGGTGTGCGTTAAGAATAATAATAAAAAAAGGCTTCCTGGGGTCAAAATGAGACAAATGTACCCAGCATGCAGGCTCAGTAGGAGACTAATGTTAATAGTTCTGACCATATAGAGAGGGCAGCTGAAACCCGCATGTGAAAATGACGTGCTTTGAATGTTAAATTTATTCTATACAGTTGAAAGCCTTTTCAATTGTGTATGTATCTATTAATACAATTACTGGCCTTTCTTTGTAATTGTACTGTAGATATACATACATGCTCATACTGCACCTACACTTACTCACTTTTCATTTTGCACAGGTCTAATCCACACAGCTTATACTACTTTACATACCAGATGTATGCATATTTTAGAAAAGGAACTACTTAGTATAGTACATTCTTTCACATTTCTGCCTAAGAAACAACTCTGAGGGCAACACTTCCTGGGCATGGTGTCTTGAGAGCATTTCTGTGTGCTGTGAAGTGACGGGTGACGGTCTGACTAACCCGAGTGCTGGATCTGGCCTCCCGGACCCCCTCACTCCCACTTTGTGATCGCTTCATTGCACGCCTGGAAATATTTCATGAGCTTTAAGTGACTAAAGTAGGAGTAGCATTTTTGATGAGGGACCTACATTTGAAATGTCTGAATAAGATTGGTGAACTTGCCCATTAACTGCCCTGCTGTATGCATAATGAATATCAGGCTGCTGTTTTGAAGAATGTTTGTTTTTAGAGGTCTTTCTCATTGTGATCAATGTTGTCTTTTTTAATACCCCCTTTTTTACTTTGTAAGAAAGAATAGTGTTCGACTGGTTGACATTGTATGTTCAGAAGGCATACAGTTACCGTTCATGTTTATTATTACTCTCCATTAGATTTACATTAATAAAAAAAATCCAACCTTTATCAAAGCAAAGAATGTAATCCATTCAGAAAAAAACAAGATAAAGGAAATCAGATATCATATAATTATTTACCAAAAACAAGGTACAAACTATCCCTGGTAGGTGGTCAGATGCCACTATGGTCCTACTTGCGATGTGGCACGAGACCTAGTAGTTCTACCACCTTACAATATGGTTACTTGCTCAAACTGAACTTTTAAAGTGAATGAGCCAATAAGAATGTGTATGGACTTCGAGGTTAAATAAGGTAAAAAAAATAAATTGGCAGAGGGCAGGTGCATTGGTTATACTACAGCAGAAAGAGGGTGTGCAATCTAAATGTAATCACAGGGGTGTGCTTGCCTGAGAATTATGGTAGAAATAGGTACTTGTCTGAAAAGGCCTCTTTTGTCTAAAACAATTGTGAAAAAAAAACTGTTAAAAATTTAGACAAATTACCTGTATAACAACCTGTGTTTATCTTGTCCCCATGCGCAAATACAAAGGATATTAAAAGCAAATAAAATACTGAGGACTAAAAAACTGAAACTAAACTAAAACTAAAAAAATAAAAATTGTGTTGGACAAATTCCATTATACAAAGTACAATATGCAGTGGATGCAGCAATGAAAAATACAGTACTTGACGGTGAGTACATAACACATTCACCTTATGACTATGATAAATGTAGAACTAATGTTCCATGATCTTGTCACCGTTGTGTGCTGTTACCAGTTATATTCTCAGTAAGGACACTTTCATATAGTATGAAGCAGATCTTTGTGTAGGTGAAAATTCTTATATTGAAAAGATCCTCATTGGGGAATCTATGTGCTGTGCCTGGACACCAAAATATTAAAACTCTCCACCCGGGAGTCTGCCTCTATTGCAGGTTCTGCAGCTTCTACACTTGCAGGATCTGAAACACAGAGAGTCGGACAAAACAAAAGCAAAGCTAATGAAACCAAAATCACATTTATTATTATGGTTATCAGTCAATGTAATGCACAAAAATGAACAGCACTGGTTCCTATATTCTTTGGTATATGGGAGCTTGATATAAAAAATTATACCTGGGATGCCTTTAAGTATCATTGTTGTCAGAGAGGTATAATTTAGCTTCCTTCACCATCTATCAAAGACTGTAAGGGGCCTCTCTGCACTACTACTTTTAATTGCATGAGTGTTTTACCAATGACTTCTGAGACAATGACTTGAGAGTGTTCTGATGATGATCTTGGGTAGAGCATCATATGATAAGACCTACTACTTCTATGAATTCATCAATGTTCTCTGAGCTGCATCTGTGCACATCGCACTTCCACAATGCTTAATACAATACACAAGAGTGGACTCAGACTGTTTAACCCAATGCATGAACTCTCTGGTGGCTGGAAGCTTCATGTTTTAGATTTATATCCATCATTTTTATATCTATCTTTGAAATCAAGTGTAACAATGATCAATTGTTTTCTCCCTTATTTTGTAATGTGCTGACTCAGCATCACCTTTTCGAGACAGGCCCTTCTAAAAAATCTCCACTTACTGTAAAAAGGGTGCATTCAGATCCTTCTGCTGTTTGCTGAGACCATCAAGCAGTTGCACCAGTGCTATTTCTGTGGCTGTTTGGGATGAAATATATATCGCAGGAGGATTCACGGTCGCTAGAAAATCTGGCAGAGCCAATGGAACACTACGGTTGCAGTCATGGATGTCCCTGTACTGCTACTTGCTCACATCTCATCCAGCTTGGTCTCCGGAGATTGAACATTGGCGAACAGGACCCTATGCAGGCGTGGGCCCAAGCTCAAAGCTCATTCTGCAATGTTTACTTCAGTGGCATCGTTCAGCATTCAGGAGAATTGGAGAAGTCACTAAACCATTTAAAAAGTTATTCAAAACCTGAATGTGTTTATGCAGACAGATGCCATTTAGTGCCAGTCAATTATATGTAGTATAACCGTGTGTAGTCAGTGTAGATAAAATTTAATTAAAAATGAAATAAAGTCTATTAGGAGCCAAAATGTGTCCAAACGTGGCCCACCACGGCAACATTTTATGTCATTCAGATATTAATATGTAATACAGATGGCGTAAAAGCCTCTCTTGACATTTAATTACCAATTTAAAAGCCCGGAGTCGCTAAATGCCATTGGGTATTTGCTTGGAAATATAATATACAGTGATAATGGCTTTTGAGAACACATAAGGATAGCTGTATCAATATAAGACCCAAGCCTATTGATAGGCATGGTGAAGGGTCTGTAGTAGCGAAGGGTAAAAGATCATGTGAGTAGGTCAATGAACCTACATGAAATATATATTCAGCTCAAGACAACATGTTATTGACTGTTAGATGAGGTAGAAAAATACTCTAGAGAAGGTCTTATATGGAATATGGATGATCCAGATATATTCTGTAATCAGAAATGTTTTTTTTATTCTTTATTATTGGCAAAGGGTGAGTTTGCAGTGCTCTAAGATGAATAATTGCATCACATAATTTTTTTGTTGTTTTTAAGAAATATTAAGGCATTTTTTACAATATAATATGAATTACCTATACAGTAGGTACAGTATGTCATTGCATGCAATCACCTTGCAAAGATCAAGAATCAAGAATCAATAAGAAGTGTTTTTTGAGCAAAAAAAAGTTTGTTTTTTCCAAATAATGTACCGGTGTTTTAGTTTTTTTTTTTTTTTTCAAAAGAAAAAAATCTGCATATTATTAACACAATAATGTGAGCTCGGTCTACCTCATATCTCATATAGTGACTAAACTGCCAAGGGAACACACACACACACAAACACACACACACACACACACACACACACACACACACACAGACAGGCATGGTGATGGACCACTCGGCCTCCATCTCGTGATCAATCTTCAATCAGTTCAGCTGTCCCGGCCCTTACCAGGGACCCCAGGAGAGCAGGACTCATCGATTCCTGTCCCAAAAGGATAAGCTGTGTTTGCTGATTCTACCACATCTTTTTAAACACTATGGCTTGAGCTGGGCGGGCTGAAAAGAAGATAAAAAAAGAAAAGAAAGACAATAGTGGAGAAGGGGAGATAGAGGCAAGGAGAGGGAAAGAGAATGCGAAAGGCAAAGAAAAGTCATCGTAAAACTTTAGCCTTTCAGAAAAAGGGCCCCACAAGTTTCCAGCAAGGAGATGGCAGGAGTTGCGAATGTGAAGAGGCAGAATCTTGAGGAAAAATCATCAAAAGGGCTTTATTTTTTTGGGAGAGACAAACAGCAGCCATGGTGGAGGTGATGATGAGACGCCTGGAAAGATGATGCTGATTGAAACTCATCTGGGGCGTGTGTGTGAGTGTGTGTGTGTGTGTGTGTGCGTGTGAGTGTGTGTGCCGGGTGCTTTGGAGGGCGGGGTGCGAGTGGTGGCAAAGCATTTGGACGTTTTTTTTTTCCCTCCACTCCCCCATTCATCCACACTTACACCCCCACCTACCCAGGCAGACCTCTCTGATCGAGTCCCAGCGCTCCCTGCTCACTGGCTGTTTGAAATGCACATGTCTTGAGTACAAAGGGCCGAGGCTTGTGCCAGATCTGCCAGCAGACGCCAGAGAGTCTTGAGTCGCAGTGGTCCTGCTGAGGGACTGCTCGCTCAGCTCTTTCACTATTTTACACACACACACACACACACACACACACACACACACACATGCAAACCAGACCGCTTACTGTAACATCTTATGACCAAGTGATGAACTTTACATGTGCCAGCTGTGAATCTGCTGTGATCTGGATATTGTGTGTGCCCTGGGCGTGTGTGTGTGTGTGTGTGTGTGGGTGGGTGTGAGTGTTGTGGGTGTATGTGTATGTAGTTGGAGGCGTGGGGGAGTTGGGGTCTTCAGAATCTTGATACCTCTTTATTTTCTTCAGAAGTTCAGCCTTATAAGGTAAAAGCATGGCAGGAACACTGCAGGATTGCTGTCAACAAGACAAAACAAGAATGAAATCTTATACAATATTGTTTCAGTCTTGTGAATTTTATAGGTAATAACCTGATGTTTGTAGAATTGTAATTACCTTGGAATGAACTGCAATTTGTGTAGGGAATCATCATTGACAAAGCAATTTACACCACGGCTAATCCTTTTGTTTTTGTCAGGAAGAAGCAGCAGCTTTTCTGTATAGAAGCACAAAATGTTCCATGCTGCTGACCGGCTATATACATTTCAAGGCTGAGCTGTTGTCTACCAGGTAATGGATTGCTTGACTGAAAAGGCTGCTGAGATTATATTGTCAAATGTGTTGCGATTGGACATAGCACAGGCCTATATTTCTCCGGACAAAGCTACTTGGAACAGTTCTCCTTTGGCTCAAAAGAGAGAGAATGAAAGCAAGCCCATCTCAAAGGCCAGAGCTGAATAGCAGGTGCTTCATAATAGACCTGTCACCTAATTTACCTTACACAGCACACTCCAAAAGGCTGGGAGGGCTCCATTATTTAAATTCTACCTCTTTCACATTTTGCATCCGTAACTGAGGACTGATTCTTATCTAGTGTGACCCAGAGCTGTCATAACTGGACACAAAAGCAGTGTTATTGTAACTGGCATAGCATTGTGGGATAATGAAAAGGTGAGGGGATATTGGAAGCGTTTCGCAGGGATAACGCAGAGAATATATTTTGATCTGAATACACAGTGAAAGGACTAAAAGAATGCATTTTGTGTTGCTCTCCATGAACACCTGTTTGCTAAATTGCTTGTAAGTGTTCATTCTGAAGCGAAACTAGAACATAGATTTTGCCTGTTATATTTTTTGTTCATTTCAGAGAGAACTTGTCTCTTAGTTCATTTTTGTTGACTTTTATGATGTGGGGGCGTATTTCCTAAAGGCACCAAACCCCATGCATTTTAACACAACTACTACACAAACAGTTGACAATTGAGTGCTTGCAGTACACACAAATTAATTTGATTGTCCTGATTGGCCCTGTACGTTATTGCTGTTTAGTTTCCGGTAAAAGTCTCAATTTATAATGCACTTTCCATTCTCACTGGTCCCCCTCACTTTTATGCAGACACACTCTTGTCCCTGACAGAGAACAAACTTCATTACAAACTTTGCATAATTATGTTACTGTATGTATTGTTGAATATATTTGGTCTGAATTTCCACCCAATTTCATAAAATATATTCAAGGCCCTATCTGGCATAACTTATTCAGGCTAAATTCTTGTTTAGCCGATGCAACAATCACACTACCAATTCTCCGTGCCATTTTGCCATGCTTGATTAATGCACAACCCCCCCCCCCCACCCCACACCGCCCCACCCCCCAATACAGAGTCCACTTTGTAACACATGCCACTTAAGACTTGCACACATTTGCAGAAATGGGAATTGTTTTGACTGCGTGATCAGACTGACCTCGGCCTCTCAGACAAACAAAACAGAACAGCACCGTGACAACAGCGGGGGAGTGGGTAAGTGGGTGGGTGGGTGGGTGGGTGGTGGTGGGCGGCTGATTTTGTTGGGTGGGCGGCTGGCTGACGGTGTAACTACTGCTGGTTCTGCTGCCACTGCTGCTGATGGAGGAGATGGGCGGAGGTGGTGGCGGTGGAGATGTCGTGGGCATTCTTGAGAGAGGCCCCATCAGCCCCGGCAGCACTTTGATGAGCTCATCCATCAGCGGCAGCGTGCCGAGGTTCCGTCAGAGCCAGCGGGGCTGCAGCAGCAGCGGCAGCGGTGGGAGCGGCGTGGGGCGGCCGCAGGGGGGAGAGGTGTCACTCTTAAACAGGATGTATGGCCTCTCGCCGAGACACAAATTACAGAGTAAATACATTACAGTGCCGTATGTGCAGGACTCCTCCACGGCCATGTCTCTCAACTGGCGCACAGTCCCTGCCAATCATGAAGCAGGCTGCTTCAATTGGGTGGGGTGGGGTGTATCCTCCGTCCTTAATGTGCAGGGGCTGAGAGCTGTACATGAACACACACACAGACACAAACATACACACACACACACATACACCCACAGACAGACACACACACACACACACACACACACACACACATTTGTGTATACATATCCACCGGCACACATACACATTCATGAATACTCACACACACACATACACACAGGAACACATACACATTCACACATGTATGCCTACATGCACAGACATACACACACACACACACACGCACACACACACACACACTCGTGTATACAGTACATATCCACCGGCAAACATACACATTCATGAGTACGCACACATACACATACACACACACAGGAACACATACACACACACTCAAATGAACATGCTCAGACACACACGCACACACACACACACACACACATACGCACTATGTGCAAATGCATTAGAATGGCCTACGCCACATGCATTCCCATTAAACTGTCCAACACCCTGCCTACCATCACTTCAACACAGGCAATCAACATCCCCAAGGCTGTGCAGATAGACGTGGAAGGAGGTATTGAGTTTCCACATACAAATTAGTGTGTAGCCAACAGTATCGACCCAATTCCATCAGAATATCAATATTTCATATGCAATTATAATGCGAGATACATGATTATTCATAGGCCAGACGTGCCAGAAATTCCATAGAACCAAATTACCAGTTTCATTCAGCCGGGCTTTGGCCTGAGTCTTCTGCTAATTTAAGTCAACAACAGATCCATTGCCATTATTCAGTAATAAAACATTCATGTTCGCATTCTGGCAAAAATTTGTGGGCGGCAATGGCGCAGTCAGGGAATGTTCACCTTGCAACCAGAGAGTTGCTGGTTCGAATCCCTGCCTGAGCGCCCTGCCTCCAGAGGGTTGCCGGTTCGAATCCATGCCTCCCTGAGCGCATACTGTCGTTGTGTCCCTGGGCAAGACATTTAACCCACATTGCAAATTGCCTATGAATGATGAATGTGTGTGGTGGTGGTCGGAGGGGCCGTAGGCACAAACTGGCAGCCACGCTTCCGTCAGACTGCCCCAGGGCAGCCGTCATTTTCAAGTAGTAGCTTACCACCACCGGTATGACTGTGGAATGAATGAAAAATGCAACTGTAAAGCGTCTTTGGGTGTCTTGAAAAAGTGCTATATAAAGTGGTATGCATTATTATTATTGTTATTAAAATAGCACTTAATTTTTATACATTCGCACTGTAGAGTCCTATCCTTGATAAAACATCTGTCTGATTGGGTCCTTCTAACCACATGCCAATCTCTCTTTCTCTTTTTCTCACTCTCTTTCAGACATGGACATATACACAGTGTTTAAAATGGCAAGGGGAAGAAGGTAGAAAGACAGACAGACAGACACAGACAGACAGACAGACAGATAGATGTAGATCATTATTATTATGTCATTGGACTCTGTATATCCCTGGGTTCAAAACTTATCAGAGAGAAGTGTAGGAAGATCAAAGATTTTTAAATATTTTTTTTGAATGTTAGTCATATTATTGAACAGATTCTTGTTGTTTGGGCTCAAACTTACAACGTGCAGCAGCACAGACTGAAATCAGAGTGAGCAAGCGAGTAAACTAAATCCTTTGAGTGCTACTGTAGTTTCACTCATGCAGTTTCAGGCATCTCCTAAGGTTTGCTTACACACTCACTGCCATCACTAGCTTACCACTGTTGCACGGTACTGTATGTTCTTAAAATGCTGTGGAAATCTCCTAATGAAAGCAACACTGCAGGGGGAGGAGGCAAAACATTGCCTTCATAACAGCATAAACACCTGAACATTCACTGCTGTGTCAAAACATCTCAGCAATCACCAATCATCCTATTTGTGCGATACAGTATTCTAACTTGGGGGCCGCTTCGCATGAATAATGGCACATTTGTTTGAGACTGCGCTATCATTTTCCTAACTACTCCCACTGATAATAACTGCCATGGGAGGTTGTGTGGCACCCCACTGGAGGACTTTGACAGATGACATCTACACTGCAGCACTCCCTCTCTCTCTCTCTCTCTTTCTCCCCCCAATCTCTCTCTCTATCACTATAGATATCCTTCATACCTCCTCTGTCTCGCACTCTATCTGTCTCAATTTCTTTTTGTCTCTCTCTGGCTTTCCTTTTCTCTGTCTCGTTTTCTCTGTCTCAGATTGGGCACGCAGGCTGCCACTACAAATATCACCCAGCACAACTTGAAAAACACAGCCGGAACGTGAGAAAAAGTATGTACGTATATGTACGTAATTAAAAAGACGGACCGAGAAGGTGTCAGCCTGTCACCTCAATGGACTGATCATTCCAATTGAAATATATATATGACTGACTTCTCAAGTTTATTATTTATTTATTCTGCATGTTTTTCAGGCGCTGCTGAACAACAGTGGACATTGCTAACGCATTACTGTCGGTCAGGGGTTGCTTTTACAATTAGGTACTATTGAAAAATGTACCTTATTATGCACAAAAGCTACAGATGTTCTAAAAAATGCACACTTTATCGACTGGGAGAGAAAGGAGGAGAGAGAGAAACATCTGATATGATGGAAGTATGCAAAGGCGAAAAAGCGAATTCAGTCCCAGTATTTCCTGTATTTCCTGTAAGTATTACCTGTCCAAAAAAGGATACTTGTCACACTGATAGATAGAAGTTAATGCACTTAAATCATCTATCAATAGCAATAGGAGATCCCTAGTTTGTTCCTGGAAGACAAAGTGATTTAAGGAGTACCTAATGTGCTGAAGAATAAGAGTAAATAACCTGCTAATGCCCCTGGATAAAGGACAAGAATTAGGCAATAAAGTTTAATAAAAGAACAAATTTGAGTTTAAGTGTTTGAGTCATGCAATTCACAGTCTAAAGTTTTGACCGAAAGGCCTAAATTGAGACTAGAAAGGACATAATTAAAGGTTGGCGGTGGCGGTGGCGTTGGCGTTGGTGTTGGCGTTGGCAGAGGTGTATGAAATGTGTGAGTGGAAAATAGTTCTGCAAATGTAGCTGGGCAAGATGAGAAGGCAATGGGTTCTCACTATACAGTCTATGGTCCTCACCCTGACACCTCCGCAGTCAGACCCTACCACTGCTGGAACATGCTGCTTGACTATTTGTTGGTAACATGGGAAAAAATACTGTAGGGACCTGGATGAAAAATTAGATATCTAAATAACTGTTGGAAGGGCTGCTGGTAGTTTAGAAATAAATAACTTACCGAAGTGCCTGTGGATGTATACTGTAGGGTTTAACATAGGATTAACTGTGAACCCAACCACAGATTTCTGCAGACAAATAGAAACAGTACAGAAATCGATGCAGTAAGGGAGAACTGGGATGAATAAAACACCTTACGGTTAAACGTTTTCAAAGACGATGTTATAGAAAGATATATAATGTGAAATTTTTTTTTGTGTGATCAACAACAAGTGGTCTGAAAATATTGTGGTGTTTGGTAGATGGGCAATGATTGTAGTGTAATTCAACCACAGAAGTGGTCATTTTTATTCAACTGTCCTGATTGGCTGGTCAAATAAACATATTTAAAAGATTGTAAAATATATGGAAACTGTAAACATTATTCATGTTTTCATTTAATATTTACCATTTCATGTAACCAAGCCAACCAATTTTATGTACCAAGTTATAAGTATGTAAGTTTAGCAAACAGCGCCACCAATGGGTTGAAGTTGCATCTATAAGCGTAACTTTTGAAAACGTACTTTTCAAAAATTAGGTGGCCTTTGCTGCTAGACCCTCACACTGCTGCTTCCAGCTATTTTCAAGTTGTTTTCATGCTTTATACTGAAATATACACACGTCACTATATTAAAATAGTGGAGATGTATAGGGAATATCCAGAGAATATTGCACACTGGAAAATGGATGAATATTAAGTTTTGAGGAAGTCAACCATATTGCCTCCCCCTACCCCCCACTTCCTTCTACCCCCATTCCCACAACCACACACATGTGCACACATACTCACACACACATGTACACACAGTATAAGAAAATCAAGGGAGGCTTTTTGCCAAGGTGTCTGATTTTAAGGTACCTGTGTCTTTTCAGCTCTTTTCTCTTTCATCCCTGCTGGTGGGGAACATGAAGGAAGATAAGTAGCAGCACACGCTCTCTGCAGCAGACTCTTGCCTCGGTGTCACTGGGATTGTCTCTTGCCGCCTGACATGCCAAAAGCTCCTGAGACCTGCTACTAGTGACTGCCACTAGCACTCCGCTCTTATGTCCGGAGAAGTGACATTACAGTACACGATACACGAACAGAAAAAAGAAACTGTTATTTTGGGAGTGATTGGAAACATGCTTCTTATTTTTATTGTTATATTTTTAAATTCTTGTATAATATATTGCCTTTAATAATTGTTGATAGTTTCCTATGTAGGTTATATTGTCTTGATGCCCATCATGTATAGTACCTCTTGCTCTGGTGGATGGGTGTCCTTGTTGTGTGTCTAGACAGCATAACACCTACCGTGTTCTTTTTTGTATATGCATGAATATTTAATAAAACTGCCAAAAAAAACTCATTCTGATTTTGATTCTGATCTATACTGTATAAAGTTACCAAAACATTGCAAATGGGAAATCATGTTTTGGATGATTTACTTTAAAGCCATTCAAGTGTTTGAAATTATTTTGTCACAAGATCTTTTTAATATGATGGGTTTACTGCAAACACAGGAGCTCATTTGAAGGATTTAATCACTTCTGTGCAATTGTGCTCTGCTCAACTCTAATTGTGGCGCTAAGTGCACCACAGCGCTATGTAATTCCAGCCCACCTAAACCAGGTGTCGGCCTAATTAGATAAAGTTTAACCTGTGCATAATAGTTCACACCCACGTCTTTTCACTTTGCCACATCCCAAAGTTCATTCGGTTTCATCTCGCACATGAATGCATTCTGCATCATGAAGCTTTATGGATGCACTTAGTAATACCCACAGCCCCATTACTGAGCATTACTTAATAATTACTTTTCTCTCCCCCCTTCTTGAAGCTGTGCAAGACACCATCAACCAAACACATTACAAGGGGAGAACTCCACGTCCTCCACGTCCTCGTGCACAGCACTCTCCGCCTACTTTATCCCTCGCAAGCAGCGTGCACGCTCGCTCGCCCCGCTCACCCTTCTCCTCCCCCAAAAATGGACTTCTCCGTGAAGCACACCCCCCTGACTCATTGAGCGCCTGCGGTCCCATGCGGCTAATTAATGATTCCTTTTAGGTGGCCACCTGCCACAGGATGTGACAGGAGAAGCAGGTCCACTTCACGCAACACAGCTTGTCCCTGCAAATTAAGGCCTTGCTACAGAGTTTCATAATAATGGCCTCCCAGTCGAGACATCCAATCACAGAAGTCAACTTGGTTCAGGGAAAAAAAAAAACTATTAACTCAAGAGTTTAGTCTTTTCTGGAATAAAAGAGAAGTCATTAGGATAATTGTAGCCTGCCTTGCACAGTCAACATCGGAAAATTCAGATGGATTTATCATGAATATCAACATTGATTTCAAATTATATTATACCGTTTACCTTGTGTTTACTTTTTCTTGTTTACTGTCAGGTACACTCTCCTTTTGTTCCTGTTCACTTCATTGTTCAGGTGAACACTGAACATTGTTAACAGAATATTAAATGTTGGAATTTTCAATGTTTATAGACTATAAACAATAAGGTTGAGAGTTCCAGAGAAAAAATGTTTGAAGGAATAGTGATAGAGGCTATGGAATATCTTTCAGGCCTGATGGATGCCCGCCTGGCTGCTATCTATAAAACAGAAGGCTACAATGACTAGCCGTAATGTGGAAGAAAACATTGTCTACGCAGGCATCGCATGCATCAGTCAATCACTTTGGTGAAGACCAGTGGATGAAAATGAAGAGCAGGTGTTATCTTCAAAAAAAAAACACATCACCTAGGTAAGGCCATGATGGTACACATCACACACACACATACACACACACACACACTAAGAGAAGGTGAAAAAGAGAGGAGGAAAGAGAAAGACATCGAGGTGAAGCGTCAGTAATGGTCCTCCTCATCTGGCCCCGGCGATGAGCGGGAGTATTCACTCTTGACAAGAATCTCATTTGGAGACCCGGCCTACAATGCTGCTTTGCATGAGCAGACATCGCGGCGGGCTCCCTCGTCGCTGCAGGCACGCAGCGATTTGTCACCGGCATCCGCAGCCGTCTCTTGCTGGAGCGCCGCAAAGGCCTCATGAGTAAACGAACGCTCCATATCGGCACGCTCTGTCACCACGGAAACAGTCTAAACCACAACATGCCATTAAAGTTTCCTTGCCACGGAGAGAGATTAAACCACAAAAAAAGAAAGAGGGACGGGGAATAAAGAGGGAGAGAAAAACAGAGAGAGAGAGAGAGAGAGAGAGAGAGAGAGAGAGAATAAACAGAGCAAGAGAGAATAAATAGCTTTATGGTAGGAAACACTTTTCCCCCTTGCAAAACCACAAAGACCGGGCTAGAAGGCACTCCATCACATAATATTAGTACTTAAATAAATAACCATTTATTTGTCACAGCATCCATTCTAATTTGAAAGAAGAGTAGTGGCAAGACAAACCACCTCATGGGCAGGCCACTGGCTGTAGTTGTAGCTTTATTTATCTCCATTTACACATTATAGCAACGCAACCTGACCACTTCTGTCGAGTCTTTCTCAGTCACACTGATGAGAGGGGGAGAGAGAAGACTATAAGGAGGAGAAGAGAGAGGGAAAGGGGGTATGAATGAGAAAAAGAGTGAGGCATGAAGAAAGAGAAAGCCAAGACATCCTCCATTTCACAAGGGCTGAGAGGAAATACAAGTTTAGTCGAGTGTGAAGGAACAACTCATTATAAAAGTGAAACATGTCAGTTCTGCTGTAACAAAAAAAAAGGATAATTTAAAAATGAATTTGGACTTCACATTGTCTCTAACAATAGAGCACTTTGTGGATAAATGATTAGTGCTACATAGGAAAGGAGAACTCATCTCCAGACTTTTAAAAACTCTTTATGCAAGCAACTTATCCTCGAGGGAACAGTTTCGCTTTTCCTCAAAGAACGCTTAAAGCGAGCAGACCAAAGGTTATCACGTTTTTTTTTTTTCTCTCCTTTCTTTTTCTCTCTCTTTCCACCCCACTTAATGCAGAATTTTAAGTGTAACTAAATTAATATGAAAATGTCTTAAAAAATTAGACCTAGATGTTATCTTAAGGGGGCATAGTAAGGTTTTATTTTAATGTTGCATTAAATCATCGTTTTATAAAGCGATCCTGTTTTGACAGACAGGAAGGTGAGTAATAGTTGTGTGGGCGGTGGTAATTTGATTCTCAGGAATCTCTCCCTAGAACAAATGTAATGTAAGACAGGGCTTCCTTTCGAAACAAGCATGGCAATGTTTTTGTACTCTTGGGACACCAAGATCCCCCTGCTGAAATTGGTTGCAAACAAGACTCAGCGTGAGATTTTGAATGAAACCCTCAGCTGAAAAAGGCTTTTAGAAATACTTGATCGGAGATGGTGTTGGGGGGTGGGGTGGGGTGTTAACAATGATCAGGACTGGCCAAGATTGGGATAGCGAAGAGCATTGTTGGGACACCAATACTCTTCCCAGTCCAGGGAAGGAGACAATGATCTTCAATTATCAACAAGTCTCTGTCCAATTTAACCGAAGCATGAGATGAGGCAGACATCCACTCTGTGGAGGAGATTTTCTTTCCGCTCTCTCTCTTCCTTTAAGAGATCTGTAGAGGTACAATAGGTGAGGGCATTCTCCCCCCCCCCCCCCCCCCCCCCCCCACTGTAGTTAAGAGGATCGACACTCAGACAAAATGAATGGGAGAGTTTTAATTAGATGACAGACACAAAGAAAAAGACTTTTAATTAGATCGGAATCGACTTGGGGTGGGTGGGTGGGGTGGCTCTGAGTTTTATTCCAAGCGAGGAGCCTGGTAAAGATTGTCGGAGATGGAGAGGGTTGTACTGGAAACAGATAATTAGATAACCAGGCAAGGAAACACACACACACACACACACACACACACACACACACACACACTCACACAACACACAACAACAACAGACTGATGCAGCTTCTCACTAAGTGCTACCTGCCTTGGGTAGGCTACTGTATGTATAAATGACTCCACAGGAGACACTATGTTTTGTCATTTGCTGATGATGTTTACCTGCTGTTATATGAAGAATAAGCTAATTATCATGTGATAAAATGGTGCAGTTATGAGATAGATGCACTTCAACCGCCCACCCCAAAAAGTATTGGGATTAATGTGTTAAAATGTAGTTTTTGTTGGTGTAAAATATGACTTGGGAACAACGACTGCTTTTTTCTACTGTGTTGAAAGTTTCAGTTCTGACACCAAGAGAAAACACAATGTTCTTCTTTGCGCGCAGCCGGGCCAATTTGTACGAGACAAAAGATATAAGTAATTGCACATCCGGGCGAGCCAAGCAGCCACTTCCAAATCTGAGTGGCTCTCATTTACGCCCGAAAAGAGGACAGCAGCAAAAACACGGAGGTTTAATTGCCGAGCACCGGAGTCAGCCCCTCCAGCAGATGTCACTCAGCCGTTCAGGTGTGCAGTTAATCAGGGATCCCTCTCCCTTAGATTTCCAATTGGACAGAAGGATCAGGTCTGCTGGGAGCAGGCTGTCAGCATTCATCTTCTAAATGAGAAGCCCTTCCCCACTCCATCATGTAGCCTGTCCGCTCATCTCCGGGAGCTGCCAGCCCGCGGCTCCTTTGGCAGCTACGGCCGTCCTCGCAGTCCAGTCCGCAAGCCAAACACCGGTCCTTGCGCTCGAAACCTGCCTGCCCAAACACCTTTACAAACAAACCCATCAACCCAGCCTTGAGTTCTGCCTCAGAGTTGTAGCAGGTACAGTGCAGTATCTGTGAAACAAGGAATACAGTGTAATTGACTTTTGGTCATTCCTGTGACAGGTACATACAATGGGTTAAACTGGTGAAATATATGTGTTTGTGTGTGTGTTTATTTGTTTGTGTGTGTGTTTACTTTTTAATGCACAGAAGAAGCTTAGATCATTTACTTCAGGATTTTCCATGCTACAGGGGGAATATGACTATGAGTTGTGCGAATGCATTGCATAGGGGGCTAACTCCTTGTCATCTTGCTGGAGCCAGTTTTTAACAGTGGGTTATTTCAAATGGCCTCTCATTTTCAAGCAGGGAACCACTTTGAGGAAACTCATCATAGAATTGCCCTTAATGGCTGATCAAAAGATGGGACCTTTTCTAATCCCTCACAATTTTCTCTCTTGAACACCTGGTATTTTTCTCCGGCTGCCTGTTCTCGCTTTCTCCGTCTCCCTCATTTCTGTCTGATGATTTGCCGATCCCCAAGGAAACCCTTTTCTCTGACACCCACCCAGCTCATCGTTCCACCCCATGAATAAAAAGCAGCCTTCACTGATTTAACAAAAAAAAGAAAAAGAGAAAAAGAAAACTAGTAGTAGACTTTAAAAGCTATTTTATTTTACACATGATGCCTTCCAAATCAAAATGGTAGCAGACAGTGTATCCAAAAGCAAAATAAGGATGTATATTTTTATACTTAAAAACTTTAAGGGTTGAGACAAGGGCATGTGCGTAAGCAGAGGGTATAAATATAGTGATCTTGATGAAAATATTTCTTCATTCCTTCTATTCTTAACAAGGAAACCAGCCATGCATGGCAAAGTGCCTGGGTCGCAGTTGTAGGGATCACAAATAAAGTAGGTGACCACAAGACCAGAAATAACCAACTGACCACAGAGGCAGAAACCGATGACAAGCTACCGGAGCGGATATAAATTATCGACTCCGAAACGGGATATAAACAAGAGAACTGACCACAGGAGCGCGCGTGTAATACGAGCATCCGCCCTGCGCTGTGAGGTCACTGACCCAGTGACTCGAGGTGGGCTTCCTCAGTCACTGACCTCAGCGTTTCTGTTTTTTTATGTGATGTTGTGTACTGCAGTCATTTGTCCCCTACACAATTCTCCACCCTCCCGACCCCCACTCCACCCTCACTCTCAATCCAACCCCCACCCCCTGCCACCCTATCCAACCCACTCCTTAAAGACAGCTCTTCCGGGCTGTGAGGATTATGTCCGATAAACTGTCTCTTTGACTGTATACGGATGAGATTACTAGGCCAAATGCAAAGCTTCAGTGAATGAGCCGGGGCATTAAGCAATGGTGCGTGTATGGGTGTGTAAACCTGCGCACAACACTCCGTGCATGCGAATAGCAACTCTGAAGAGTCTCTCAAGTACAGCAGTGTGTTGTGTCGGGAAAGACAAATGAAAGAAGTTGAAACAACATGACATAATAAAACAACACAGATGCTGCAGTGGCAGCCAAAGGCAGTCACTTTAATTGTCTGGAAAGTCAATATGCGTCACCTCCACGTCGCAATTTACACACGGCTGAAAACTATGCAGAGACACAAACTGACAGAAAGTCATAATCTGGAGCTCGTTTCACTGAGCACCGAGACACAAAGCAATTAAAAATAGAAAAAAGCAGAGATGTTCACAACACATGGTCCTCACTGACAATTTCACAAAGCTGACTGAGAGAAAAAGTGGGGAATCAAAACATGCCTGTGTGTGTGTGCGAGTGTGTGTGTGTGTGTTTTCAGCAGTGCAGATGTCTAGTCCTGTTGTTTGCTTCGCTGCTTCTGCTACTCCAGAAATGCCAGATGCCAGAGCCGAAGCGGCCCAGATCCGGCCCAGATTTGGCTCCAAGCATCTCCTCTTCCTCAGTCCACAGTTGCACTGAAACTTTGACAGAGTCCGTTCACACAATAGACACAGCGAAGTAATTAAAGAGGACCAAGGCTCCCACAAAATCCTTCTACCGACGCAGCAACAAACCTACAACTATAAGAAATAACCGCCATTATATTGCGAGCTGCTCAGGCCTGACCATGCCTCGTATTGATTTTGATGGATTTTTAAAGGACACACCTGCCCATCTTGTATTATCCTGATATTTCTGCCGCTGATTTTTATCGCAGAGATTACAGTGGGCCATTATCAGTATTTATGCGGTGGACTCAAGCGAAGCACTCAGGGTAAAAAAGAATCTTGCCTCCATGAGCCCATGCCATTCTTAAACTGTCTTCTATAATAGTGATTTACATTACAATAAAGAGTCTCACCCTCAACCTCACAGATACCAAGATACACCACACACACCCACACCCACACCCCAGCACAAATGAACGTGCTCTGACACACACACACACACACACAAAGTCGTTCTCTCATCAGTAGGATGCAGATTAGAAGGTCAATCCAACCATAAACTCTAATCTCAGTGGTTTAATACATTAGTTGCATGTACTGTACTGTACCAACGTTTTCCAGCCCGGCACATCAGCGTCATGTTCAGAGACGGCCCGCATACTGTAAGTAGTCACATGCTGCCGCCAGGGCTGATGGGCTGCACTTTAAATAAGCCGTCATGCCACAGCTGATGAAGCAATACATGACAGGCTTCAAGGACGGCACTACATTATCGCGCATTATGAAAGCTATTGCGCTCCGTCAGTCCCATGAGAACAACGTAGGCCTACTGTTGTAGCCCCCTTCCTCTTTCTCCCCGCACTCCCCAACAGTGGCCATTAGGAGTGAGGCCTCTCGGAGAGCCACGGAGGCTAATTCATGCTTTCCGTGGAAATTAAAAGGATCAAGTGAACGGGGAAGTGAGGACCACCCGAGGGAGGGATTAGGTGTCCCCCGAATGGGCGACTCGCAGCGCCATATTGTTAAAACAAAGGGCAAAGTCCTTCTCGATTGCCAGCAGCCTGTGAAGCACTAGATTATGGTGCCTCTAATAACCTCTGTTGTCTTTCACAAACAAATGGAAATAAAGAACTAGGAAGTGGTGTATTAAGATACAAAAAAAACAACTGAGCATACAAGCTCAAATAATAATAATAATAAAAAAAACAACACACAGCACCCTTCTACCAATTAGTCAATTACTGTAAGCGAGAACAGGAAGACTAACAGATGGTTTATTACTGTAAATGTCTGGGTGGCATATAATCTCTCATTTAGATACTTAACCTCCACGTTTAGTCAGGAACTCTGTGGGTAATGGACATGTGTTCTGGTGTGGCTGCTATGTGCGAGTGTGAAGGCCAAGCTACAGCTTCTGTTGGCCTGCACTGCGACCCCTCACAGGATTAAAAACAAACAAACAAACAAACAAACAGCAATAAAAAAAATGTCTCCTCCCCGCAACTGTCAGAAATGTGTGTGTGTACAAATAAGTCAGTGCATTTGCATGTCTTAGACAGCCACGCCGTGTGCGAGCTTCACAGGGGGAAAGACGACAAACTGTGCTAATTCCATTTGGACAGTGAGGCAGAAGCTAATTAGATTAGCGTTAAAAAAGTGTCATGTTTTCCTGGATTTTGAGAGGGGGTGGGGGACCGGGGGTAGTAAGGGATTGTGTGGGTGTGTGTGTGTGTGAGGAGCCTCTCTCTCCGTGCATCCCAACATGGCGGGTGGGCCATGTAAAGCACCACAGTGATCCTGGCGAACTTCCCCTGCCATGTCTTTATTCCGCACTACTTCTATGCATTAATGGCCCCCATGTGTGCTACAGGCGATACAGCTTGCGCTGTACACATAAACAAACAGCACTGGGGAAATAGCATTTAGTCCCTCTCTTCTCATCTCCTCTCCTCTCCTCTCATCTCCTCTCCTCATTTCTTTTCCTCTCTCTGCATCAGACACCTGTAGAAGCGTTCCGTATAGACCTCTGCAGCATGATCTCACACAAAATTACAACTTCTTCTTATCATAGCATTTATTGTCAAGGCTGTGAATAAGATCAGTGAATAAATACATGTGTCTGGGGAGTAAGGATATGACACGAAAAAGAGTAACTGACCAAAATGGCTAAGCAGATAGATTTTAGAAGACGAATAAATGAAGACGTTGGTCAATATGGTTAAATTGACACACAAGCACACACACACGCACACACACACACACACACACATACACAGCAGCCCTTAAGGGCAAAAATGACTTCAGGACCAACACACACACACACACAAACACACACACACACACACACACACACACCATTGAATCTGCATGCGTCCTTTACATACACACACACACACATGTCCTTCTGGAGTAAATGAAAATCTATGTCTTAGATGGGGGAAAGAGCTAAGGTGTTAGAACTTGTCGACACCTTCAAAATGGCTGACTACATGACAGATCCTTCATTTTCAGCGACGAACGCTGGTCAATAAGCTTGCGTGAGCTTCCACTAAAAACAGATATTTGAGGCAGATGCAGCTGCTCTGAAATGGCTCTCTTTTAGCAGGGGCTGGAAACACCTTCTGGAAGAGTCTGCCACCGCTGATGGATGGCTTACAGGTATTTCTGGAATCAGTGATGATTTGGAAATTGAGTTCAGGTGGGAGGTAATAGGGTAGTAAATGAGTTAGTGAGACGTTTCATAGATACAAGCCAGCAAGAAGAGATATCATTCCCGCACACTTAAGCGCAGAGCACCTGAGCTTGTGTGTGTGTGTCTGTGTGTGTGTGTGTGTGTGTGTGAGTGTGTTATTGCAGCTCTCTGAACACTAACTGAGTGTTTGAGTGTGTGTGTCTG
>JAGFZM010000048.1:136825-141825 GCA_017657215.1 Limnothrissa miodon
TAGTATAGTAGGGCTTACTGGCCACTGGTACTCCAGTAGTATAGTAGGGCTTACTGGCCACTGGTACTCCAGTAGTATAGTATAGTAGGGCCTATTGCCCAATGGTACTCCAGTAGTATAGTATAGTATATTAGGGCTTACTGGCCACTGGTACTCTAGTCATAAAAGTAGGGCTTATTGGCTACTTACTGGTTATCAGGTGAATCATGGCCTCCATCAACATCACCCTCTGACAGGGTTTCCCCAGTCAGACAATTGGAATTCACAATGACATTGTCTCTCTCCCTGTCTCTTCCTTTTTATCCTCTCTCTCTCTTTCTCTTTCTTTCTTTCTCTCTTTCTTTCTCCTTGCTCCCTCTTCTATCTCTCTCCCTTCCTCAATTTATTTTATGCCATTCCCTCTGTTCTGCTGCATGAGGAATGAGCAAGGTGAGGGAGGTGGAAGAGAGGGGGCAAAAATGAGGATGAAAGACTCAAATGAAAAGTACAGGAAGAAAGAAGAAGTGTGTGTGTGTGTGTGTGTGTGTGTGTAGAGAGAGAGAGAGAGAAGTAGAAGAAGAGAGAGGAAGTGTGGACAGAGCCTTAAAGTGTGTTAAAAGCAACGGACAGATGGCTGCCCACAGGCAGGAGTGGAAAGCCCTGGGGACACACCTCTGCTTGGCCTGACCCCACACGCAGCTTTACTGCATTACTGTGAAAAAAAGAACTGTGTTTTGTGTGTGTATGTGTGTGTAGACGAATGGAGGTTTGGACAGAGGTGTTTCCATGATATCTCTGTGTAAATGTGTATGTGTGTGTGTATGTTTATATGTGTGTGTGTGTGTGTGTGTGTGTGTGTGTGCGTGTGTGTGTGTGTGTGTGTGTCTGTTTGCGCCATAGCAGCTCTACAAGTGTGGCATGACGGATGGGACCGGGTGCACATCCACACAGGGAAAAACACATTGGTGAGCGTCTATTAAATAAAACACCAACCCAAAAAACCTAGTAATAAAAAAACACCCTGTGCTTTCCCCCTCTCACAAACAACAACAGCAAAAAAAATAGTTGGGCAAACGCTGGGTGGACACAGTAAATACATCAAAAGGAAGTCCAGAGGAGGTTAACGGAGAAGACAGGCGCAGCAGGGGAGCATGGGAGCTCGCTTTATTTCCTCCCAGAAACCTTTTCCCGTGGAATATAGCCTCGAATAAATCTGCTCTGCCTGTGGAACAAACACATTACAGTTCTTGGCCATGTGTGTTAGACAAGGAAATGTGTGTGTGTGTGTGGACACATTTGTGTGTGTGTGTGTGTGTGTGTGTGTGCGTATTGGCATGTGTAAGTATGTGTGTGTGTGTGTGTGTGTTTGTATGCATGTGTGCGTGTGTATGTCTGATGCAGCCACACACTCATGAGGCTTTAGTAAAAAGCAATGCCAGGGGGGGGGGGGGTAGTACTGCCAGCTCTGGATTTAAGGAGGAGGCTGATTGGATTTAGAGAGCAGGTGATTGGGTTTGGAAGAGAAGGTGACTCAATGGCATTTTCTCTACCGTTGAAGCACATCCTCAGCAAGCTGCTTGCTCACATTCTTGATACACACACTCACAGACACACATGTGCACACACACAAACTACGCCCACATCTACGCCCCCCCCCCCCCCCCCACACACACACACACACTACCATTCCCCACCAAAATTTTCCAAAAAGGACCCCCCCTAATTCCCCAAAAAAAAAAAAAAAACAGCAACAAAGGAAAAATACAAAGATGGATGCCTCATCTGTTCTTCCCTTTCTTCAGCCATGTGATTTGGAGAGGAAATCACTTCATCCTCCTTGATTGCTTCTCCACTGTCCACAGCTTCGGCCTGACCATCCTACTGCCTCGCCACCTTCTGCTGTCTCTTGCGACAGGAGCCACTGGGTTAGAAGCCATGTGTGTCTGTGTGTGTGTGTGCTTGTGTTTTTGTGGCATAAATGTGCATTTACAGTATGTAAGTGTGTGTATGCATATGTGTATAGGTGTGTGTATGTGTGTGTGTTTGTGTGTGTGTGTGTACTGTATGCATGTGCATGTGTGTTTGTGTGTGTATATTGTATTCATGTGCATGTGCGTTTGTATTTGTGTGTGTGTGTGTGTGTGTGTGCATGTGGGTGCCTGTGCGTGTGTGTTCTGCCCGCCTGGCACGCTCCAGAGTGTGGCGGCTCCTCGCACAGCTGGCTTATCCGGCCGCTGACTCTTGGGGGCTCGTGCGCTAACGTGCGCTGGGGTTTGCATGGGGCTTGCATCAGAGTGCCTGTGGGCCGGCAGCCTCCGTGGCAGGTTTCCTCGCCTCTGCCTCCCCCACCCCCCCTTCAGCCCTCCTCTTCTCTCCTCACTCCTCCTCTCCTCCGTGGCAGGTTTCCTCTGCCTCTGCCTCCCCCCCCATTCCACCCCTCCTCTCGTCTCCTCCACTCTGTCTGATCCTGTGCCCATGAGCGCACGCATGCACACAGGGGTGGCTCAAGAAGATTTTGGTGGAGGGTACACTGGGTCTATGCATGTGTGTGTGTGTGTGTGGATATGTTTGTGTGGATTGGCAAATGGGGGGTTGGACAGAGAGATTAGTGTTTCCATGATATCTGTGTGTGTGTGTGTGTGTGTGTGTGTATGTCCATGAGTGTTCATGCATACATGCGTGCATGTTGTGTGTGTGTGTGTGTGTGAGAGAGAGAGATAGAGTTGCTGAGTGAGTTCATGCGTGTATGTGTGTGTGTGTATTTGTGTGTGTGTGTGTGTGTGTGTGTGTGTGTGTGTGTGTGTGTGTGAATTCAGACCCTGTCTGCCCCGCCCCCCCTCCCTCTGCCTACCTGCAGCGCCTCAGTGAACCAGTGCACTAATCAAGTGGAAATTACTGGACACTTTGTGGATGAGTGCACCAGAGCGGAATAAAGAGGCGGTCAGCCACAAGATCACTGGATGCCTTTCGCTCCATAATCAGATGGACCAAATTGGAACGAAAAAGCTATTTCTTTCTTTCTTTCTTTCTTTCTTTTTTCTTCAACCAAATTCACCACCATCAGTTTCTTAATAACTAGATGTCCGACAACTGAGAGACATTTTTCATCCTGAGCCTGTGTCAGAAATCTTACTGTGTGTGTGTACGAATGTATATGTGTGTGTTTGTATGTGTGTGTGTGTGTGTGTGTGTGTGTGTGTGTGTGAAAGAGAGAGAAAGTGTGAATGTGGGCTTCATTCTGCCTTTCATTTTCCTCCATAGTGGTCTTCCAATGAGGAGACGCCTGAGAGTTATGACGTGCCAGATCTGCTATCACATTGTGTCCCTCCGTGTAATAAAATGAGAAGAGCTGGCACATCATTTCTTTTGGAGAGTAGAGGACAAAGACAGAGAACGAGAGAGTGAGAGAGTTAGGGGGAAAGACAGGAAGCGAGAGATTGCTAAGAGTATAAAAGAACCGAATCCCAGCTTGATTAAAATACGGCAGCAATTCCGTTGTTTTGATTAAACCTAATTTGATATTATGACTTGATTGCAAGTAAATTCACATTTTCCCAACGTGAAGAAAGGGAGAGATCGGAGGAGAAATGAATCAGGAGTCAAAATGGAGAGCGAGTGTGATGGAGGCAAGATACAGCCGACTGGTATTAGGCGGGCACGGAGGAGGAAATGTCAGCATCCTGGAGGGCTGCATCAAAGAAGTGTCAGACATTTCATTATAAAACAGACACGAGCCCACAACGGCCAAAAGGTGATGAGTGAGTAGACAAACTGATGAACAGAAACGGGTGGATAGTTTGAACTCTAAACTCGGAACTCTGAACTATCGTATCATGTTTGTAGTGTTGTGCTCTCATCAGAACATGCATACTACAACCACCAGAATTCGTTCAATAATCATTATGTCACTATTTGGCAGCTCATCTCCTTTAGGGAATTCACTGTTTAGTTAAATATAACGAAACAGCATGCAAACACTACTGCAGTCTGTACACACATGCATTCTCATCACCCACTGATGGTGCTTCAAATGCTAACCACATCTTAGAAGATTTTTGTCAAGCAATCTCCCTGCCCAAACTTGAAAACAATGACAAATGTGCCTTGAAGAGTTCTTTTTTAACCAATCCTAATTGAACCACAAATGTGGTCAAGTCTTTCTTCTTCCAAATCCTCTTTGTGTTGGTAGTGAAAGGTGGTGAAAGGCCCAGAGTTTGGGCTTGCTCTGGCAAAAATGCCAGACCAAACATCATTAACTCAAGGTTTGGCCACTTTTATTTCAACTTTGCCTGTCAGTCAAAAAATATCAACTAAACCCTGTGTCCCACAACAATCATCATACTGTAAGATTATGTTACACAGTTCGGAGGAATTGAATAGTGTAAGGCTACCTACGCTAAATTTGCGATCTGTTTGTGCCAAGGATATATGATATGTAGTTAACTAAATGGTATGTTTGATTATCAAAACAGTGAATTGACAGTGATGAATTCTGAAATGTAGTTGGGGGAAAAGGCCATGCATTACAATTGACCAATGATATACAGGCACAAGTCCAGTTGCAAACAAGCGATAAATTAGCTCTAACTAAGCTAGATGCATAACATAATAATGTTGTGGCTAGTGAGCCTTTTGCAAATAAAACGATATAATATATTTTTAACGACCCTTTGGCCCTGGAGGAAAACCTCCTTTCTCACTGGTTCCCCATTTCAGGGAAAAAGTAACAGCCAGAAATATGGTGACTTGATCAAAGTGACTTGAATGTGAAATGCTGGCTAGAAAGGTGATGTTTTTGGTGGTCTGTGTTATGGCAGCCTGCTTTAGGGCTCATGTGAGAGCCAAACCCAAGCACCCTCTTCCTCGCTGTTCCTTTCTGAAGTCTGATCCATCTCATTTACCCCCCACATACCCCCCTCCTCCTTCTAGTGTATCGCTGATGGCCTTTTCTACTCCAGTAAAAGAGGTCAACACATTGGCTTTTCTTTTTTCCTCCTCCAACAAAAGGCCTTGATATCCTC
>JAGFZM010000048.1:146825-159010 GCA_017657215.1 Limnothrissa miodon
AACCTTGCTCTGGGCAGCCTCTCCACATGTAAATATCGCCATCTGGGGTAAATACTGTTGTCAACCACCCCCACCAACACACACAGATACACACACACACACACACACAGCCTCATGGCACACACACACACACGCACATTCCCCTACCGTCTTTGTCCTCCTCCCTTCAGCCTTTCTCTCTGGAGCCTGCCAGTCGGACAGGAACCCGGCGATGCCAAAGGCACAGAGGACTCTGCCCTGTGGCACCCACCACAGGGACCTGGATGCGTGTGCCACCAGAGCCTTTTCTGAACAGGTTTTGGGGGAAGTCATCCAGGCGGCTACAATGCCACACAGACACACACACACACACACACACAGAGATACACACAGACAGACGCAGACTAACACACACACACACACACACACACACACACACACACACACTCACACTCCCTGCTGAGGGGGGTCAGTGGACCCGTGTTCTCAGTCCCACCGGGAGGGTTCACCTTGGGCCTGTGCAAATGCGTCCCTGAGACGGAGAAGCGAGCGAGCACCTCGGTGGCCTCTGCTATTCTGATCCATGCTCATTAGCGGTTAAGTGTCCTAATGGAGCTCTCCTCTTATCCAGTGCTGAGGACAGACCGGCTGAATCACCCCAGTGTGTGGGAAATGGACTTGGCAAGAGGGTAAATACACGCATGATTGAATGGATGAATGAATACATGAATGAATGAATGAGCGCATGGATGGATGGATGGATGGATGGAGGGATGGATGGGGATGATGAATGAATTAATGAATAAATTGACAAACGCATGGATAAATGAGTTGTTTCTCCGAGTGAGATAGGCTATGCATTATTCACGATAATGACCATGTTACTAATACTATTCAGTCGTTTTGGCTGATTGGGATGCACTGGAGAGAGGGAGAGAGAGAGAGAGAGAGAGAGAGCAGACAAATGCTAAATTATGCAACAGTTTTGTTGTTTGAACGTGCCTCGATCAAATAGACATAAAAAAATAGACACATTGGAGCCTTGATACGTATTTTATAACTTGAGAGACAGAGTCGAATAATGAAGATTTCAATCACGGTGGGTTATTTGTTTGTGACGCCACAACAAATTAAGTACCTGACAATGAGGAAAACCATTCCGGAGGACATGAGAGTGAGGAGAAAAAGAGAGCGGTGGGGTTTGACAGCGCAATGTCAGATAAAGGCATGCCTTGCTGTGCCCTCCATAAATGAAAATGAACATCTCTCCCTTCCGAGCCACAATCAAACATTCTCCCATCAAAACGCATGACTCATAACGCAGATCCTTTTACATATTTTTATCCACCAAATCAACCAGAAGCCATGAAAGGTTTTTTTTCCAGCTAAAATAGCAAGCAGTGTTTCTTGACACTGTTTTTGCTGTCATTCTAACGAAAGGAGGAAAACAGATCTGTATATGTTTCCTCCACCTCAACCTTCCTAAATTGAGTGAAGTTTATCGACGCACCCTTTTGATGTCATGATTCGGCGGAAGGCACCTTAACGAGGTAAATAAACAGATAAAAAGGTCAGCCAAAATGATCCCCTGTGTGGCATACAAATTTCTCCAAGCTTGGTCTCTAATAGTTCAGATGCCCACACACTGTGAGGAACCTATTTAAAGAAACAGTTCACTCTAAATAAGCATTGGTTTTACACAAGCTGCTTACACAAACATTAGAGGGGTGTGTTTGTCAGGTGATTTGTTGGACCTAAAAATTGACTTAAATGGACCTAAAAACACAGACAGTGGGGTTTGTGAATGAGGATTTTTAAACTCTCTGTGCACTAGCAAACATTGAGCCATACTACAGTAGGTCTCTAGGTCTTCTCTGCTTGCTACTCTTCAGAGGTTTAAATTAAAAAAGGGACAATGCTTTCGGCTATGTCCACTGAGTGTTTCATGTTAAACTAATCACAGTAGTACAACGGTGGTGTTTGCGTATGGCATAATTTATTACCTTTGGCTTGATTTAACATGTTGCATGTGCCATGAACATAGTGCATTAATGCCAATTAATGCCATTCAAATACCGCTCGAGCCTTTTTTCAAAACCCCCTTTTTTTCTATCATTACCGTAATAGAGATCCGTGACCATTTCTGGCAGTATAAAACGAAAGTGTATTTTTTCCACACAGCAAATATCAGATGAACTTGGACATTACCTGTTGGAAAGTATATGTTAATTTAAACCCAAATCCCCTGTAGCACCCTCGTGTAAGAGACCTTTATGTCAGAATGTACTCTGTAGAGCCGGAGGAAGCCAATTAAAGATCTCTGTGGTCTTTTCAAAGTTGCTTGAGAGTTTATAAAAATTCTCTAAGGACTTTACTGTCAAGGTTTTTTTTATAACTTCCTTATCTTGACATTCTCTCTCTCTTTCTCTCTGTCTTTTATATTATGTGAATGTGAGAGAAGTACAAAAAAAAGTTTTGCACACCTCACTAGTAGGTGCGTAGGAAATGACGCAGGTCGCAGAACAGGAACACAAATTCCGCACACTGACCATTTCGCAAGTAACTTATTTATTTACAACGTTTCGGTCTTAGACCTTCATCAGGTAAATTTTACACATTCACCTCAACCACAACCTACTACAGAACTTTTTTTCTTTTTTCTTTCTTTTCTTTAGCTGATCAGACGGAGGTTTGTTCAGGGCTGTTTTATAAGCCTTTTCAACCCACTGCCTTGGATAACCTCGCTGTGCAAATCTACTATGAAAACGAGAAGCATATTGGATATTCATTTTACAGACACTATCACCAAAAGGCCTAAATGATGAATTTAACTTGAATATGATGCTGTGTTTATCAGAGAGCCTATATACTTTTCAAATGTCTTCTCTTAGAATAACTTCATTGCATATGTATATAGCCTACAACTAACCTATGTAATGGAACAGTGTATTGGGGATCTACTGCCCAAGTTTTTAATGTACTAAATGTCAATGTCTTCTGCCCTTTCCTATTCACAGGCCGGGATGGGAATATGACTTATGAATGAGTGACGTCATTTGAGTGTAGACCTGATTGGTCTGTATTAGTCAACCTAACTTAAGGTTGTGGTTGAAGTGAATGTGTAAAATTTACATGAAGAAGGTCTAAGACTGAAACGTTGTAAATACATAAGTTACATGCGAAATGCTCAGTGTGCGGAATGTGAGATAAGTAAAAAAGGCTCTAAAGCAGCAGCAATACATGCGAACTGTATACACACTTATCATTAATCAGACTTCAAACCAATTATCACTCGAAGAACTAATGCAAATTTACATTTGTCTGAAGCCGAAGTGCACTTACATCATAATGTAAGCCTATTGCATGTACTGTAGCTCACAGTAGGATTCACTTCAAAGCATGAAAATGCTAAAGTGCTAAGACAACAAGTTCTGCAGTTTAAGGCCAGTAGGGAATCTCTTGGAATCAATAGATACAGATCATATAACATGAGAAAGAAATACAATATCAGAGATCTCTTGGAATAAAAGGCCCCTCTCAGATGAGGATAAAAGCCCAGGAAGAGGAAAGATGGAGGGAAGGTGGGAGTATGTATAGTGGTGTATCGGGGAGAGATGGAGAGAAGGTGAGAGTATGTATAGTTGTGTATGAGGGAGAGATGGAGTGAAGGAAGGAGGGTATATAGTTGTGTATGAGGGAGAGATGGAGGGAGGATGGGAGTGTATGTAGTGGTGAAGCTGGTGGTAGAGGTCTTTAAAGGGTGGGGGCAGACATCTCCATCTGCAACCACGAACCTGAATTCTCAACCCCACACCTCTTCCTGCCCTTGCACTCTGCCTACCACCACATTACATCAGTTATATGGATTTCATTTGTGATCAAAGACACAACATGCAGAGTAGAATCACCCTGGGCAAAGGGGGGAGAATAACCAATAGTGTAGCAAGGTAATGCAACATAGCAGGAAGCTCTAGCTAGGTGAGGACCCATGGGGCAATACACTCTCCGGATACAGTATGTCAATCTAAATGGGCTGTTTTGGCACGCAGCCATACACACTCCATTGCCCGATGTTATGTAATGCTAGCTTTAGCACATGCAATATCTAAGTGGGATTGAACAAGCTCTTCAACAGAGATGCATCCTGAGAGCTCACAGCAGTGAACAGCATTAATTAAATGGAGACAAACACATATGCTGACCTTTCGGTAATGTGCCTGCATCATCGGATGGCAGAGTAAGATTTCTTCTCAGTTGTAGAAGGTGACATACAACTAATCCCAGCCCACAATTTCCTCCAACACAATGAATCTGTAGTCTCATTGTTCAAAGCAGGCCTGGCCATTTCTGTATACTAATTACCTTGGCACCTACAAATATATTGACCACATATTGAACTCTGCTGAAAACACTTTTTTAATTAGTTTTTTTTTTTCTTTTCTGATAGCTTGCCAACACAGACTTGGCAGTTGTGTTCTGTAAATTATCCTTTCATGCTAAATCCAGTGTCCAGTGCATCATTTATTTCCTTCTTGCTTTCAATTTCTTAAAGGGGTTTTGTTTTTACAAAAAATGATTTTGTGTAAGCCTGCCTATCAGTCAGGAGGAGATGTATTAACACTGCGACAAGCAAATGGAGGCTGAAACCCTCAGAATAGCTAGGCTATTTTATTGGCTGATGGGAATATTTAGACAAAATGTAGTGTGAAGAAAAAAAACTTTATCTAAATAGCTTCTAATGAAGTCAAGCTTTTGATGAAGTTCATGGTCTAACATCTTCTGAGCCACTTGTTGCTAAAAGCAGGCTATCAGATTACCCTGCTAACAATTTGTTGTGTTCAAGCATTGCACTGTGAATTAACTAATTCTGAGCATCACATTTCTTCAGGCCAAAAGTTGCACTTTTATAGTTTGTAATGACACCATTTGTAACACTGTGGGCTCATGCTGTGATGATTAGCATTTTGTTTACATAGCTGTTTTTTTTTTACTAAAGTGACATCAATGTTTCCTAATTAAGGGAGGTACAGTACAATGGGAGAGCTGTCTACATAACACACAAGTGCCTCACTAAATATTACAAGTTGATCAAAAGAAATTACATGTAGACAAGTTAAAAATGATTCACTCTTAAATCTAATTAGAGTATACATAAAAAGAACCAATACAAAAGTATATGTTATCAATGCAATCAGCTCAAAGTTGTTCCTGGCTTGATTATAGGCCGTGAGAGGTTGTTTCAGGTTGCCACTGAGACTGAGGATATAGACTTTAGAAGTATGAGAAACTAAGAATGAAGGACTGCAGTAAATCACAATGAGAGAGAAAAAAAATCAAAGCTATCTTCATAACAAAGTTGTGGATACACTCCATCGTGCTAGAATAATAGACCATGAAATGAAAACATTCTAACTTTGACATGCAGGGCGGGCAAAGGGGAAAAAAACTGTGAAAAATATGTGTATACGAAGCCCGACATGAATCTTTGAAATAAATATTTTTGTTGTTTTATTGTCTTTATTTATGGCTGCTTTCTTCCTTCACATTACAGGCTGACAACATACTCTGAAAATGGAGATTTCATATTACCAAAAGCCACCGTGCCTTGTGCCCCCCGCGCGGCGTTTGTCATTCCAGCTGTTGCCCACAGACGCAGAGGTTCAGAGTGAGAGTTCATATATTGCTTTTCATTTCGCTTAAATGCAGTGACACACACGGCACTCACAAACCCCCTTTTTTGCCTGTCAATCACCGGCACAAGCGTGCACAAAAAGCCTCCACGAGCGCTGTCTGTCATGCTGTCAGTCATCTTTCAAGTACGAAAATAAATAACAGAAGACAGAAGGGGAGGAAGAAAGCACATAAAAAAATAAATAACAATAATATGAGAAACTAAATAAACAAAAGCGAGCGTGTGAGAGTTACACACACAGGTGATGGTTAGAGGGAGGGCTAATATCCTGTCTTTCTCCATCCATCTTTCAACGTGTGTCTCACACAGTAATCTCCCCCGGGTGAAAATCACATTTTAATTAGGTCTATCTCTGGTTAACAGTTCCTTTTTCCAGCCTCCGAGTCGTACGTGCCCGCCTGTCGGGTTTTTCATCCTTGTCAGAACTGCTCAGTTCCACATCAGACTCTGTCAAATCAAAGAGCCCATTTCACCTCAATCTGTCTCTGGGTTCTGTAGTGAGCAGCTTCAACCACAGACTTGTCCTCCTGACACTGACAACAAAGCCAATTCTGTGTTCTTCATGGGGGCTTCTGATCCAAAGCTTATCCAAGCTGTTGGACCAAAGTGGAAACAACAACGAAAGGGGAGAAAAAAAAACTGAAGACGACAGAAAAAGATGACAATGAAGGAGGAGGGGAAAAAAACATTTATAATACATCATATGTGTGTGTGTGTGTGTGTGTGTGTGGGGGGGGGGGGGGTGTCTGGAGATGTAGTAAATGGAGAGCTGCATACGGAGGCTCTGATGGGAAAACGAGTTCTTCGTTTATCATGCATTTCCCCTGTCTAGCTGTGACTGCAGCCACGCAGCCCGCCAACATCCCCCAGCTCCTAAACGCTCCTCTAGTTTCTGTTGCATTCTGCACGACTGACAGTCACCTCCCACTTGGGGGTTCCAACTCTGACTAAGAAATCTGCAGGATGCCATGTTTAACTCTGAGTGCGAGAGAGAGAGAGAGAGAGAGAGAGAGAGAGAGAGAGAGAGGGGAAAAAAAAAGCAGAGGTACACTGTGGGACATTGTGTTCGAAATGAGACTCTGACAAACTGGCAGAAGGACTCGTTGAGTAGGTGTGGGTCAAAAGGTTTCTGTAATAATTACAGAGTACATGAGAGCACCTGAATGGCGGGAAAGGCATCAGAATGAAGTGGTGTGCACACAGATGTGTAGGCTGCTAAAAATCACGAGGACGAGGAGTGAGAGTTCCTTGAAGGCGACTGCTCCATCAGTAGCCTTACTTCAAAGCAGGAAATCTGAAGTTAGATTTTCAATTTTCAACATTGGCCCAAGCATATGGTCTTAGATGTGATTCTTTTTTATTTTTTCTCCCTCGGCAGATTTCCAATTTGTGCTTGGGTACGGCAGGAAACAAAAAAAGCATGATTGTACTGATACAGCAGTTAGTTCCAGTTGAGTAATTCTAGCAGTTTGAACATTCTCTGAATGCTGATGTGGGGATAATTCACTTTGTTTATGTACCTTATAAATATAACTGAAAAGGGCCATATGTCCAAGCCATTTAGACTTTATTCTACACAAAGTTTCTTGGACATAGAGAGAGAGAACGAGAGAGAGGGGGGAGGCAGATTTTAAGACAGGGAATGAGAGAGAAAAATACAGTAGAAGAGAAAAAAAGAGGAGAAAAAGGACAAAAAAGGATACCTACAGTACTTTAACCTTGTGGGATTTCTAACTCACTCGAGAGCCATGATTAAGAGGCAAAGGAGAGAGCAACATCCAGCCTATCTCTGGAGAGTATACCAGGCCCACCAGAGTCAGCTCGCTGGGGGGAACAGGAGCCACGGCACTAGGCTCAATAGTCATTACATCCCCAGCTGGCATACTAATGGGGCCAAATACAGATATAGAGGCTGCTGTTATTGAGATCCATCCCTAGTCTACGGTAGCGTCTGTGCTTGGGTATCATCACAGACGACAGCAGGTAGAGCCAGAGGAGAAGGGAGGAGGGGCTGGGGAATGGTGATTGTCCAGGTCATTGTGCTCCGCTCGACACAAAAACAATCACAAGCGCGTGGCTCTGACTACAAGAGGGTGGCTGAGGTCACAACGGTTCCAGGAGCTGAGACCCCATCCCTATGACCAGACAAGCCTCTCTAAGCGGAGCAGTGCTGACGGACAGCGGGAGGCCTTACACGGGTAAATCCCGCCAGTGGCCAGGGAAAGGCTGGATTAAAGGACAACGCCGAGGCACTAATCACAGCAGCAGCCGAGAGGATGAGGTGGCGATGGACACTGGCTCAATGTGAGAGGGGAGCTCAAAGCCCTGTTAGAAAAGGGCAGAGGTTCAGGACGTTTCAAAGGAGAGAGACAGAGGTGCCCATGAATGATGTTAGAATAATCCGAGAACAGGAAATGACAATGGTCAGGGAAGGAATGGCTCCATTTGATGGTAACACTGAGACAACACAATACAATTTGAACAACAATACAGAACAAAGAAAAAACTGAATCAAATATAAGGAAAGAACAAAAAAAAGGCATCTAACAGTCCATGGATATCTCTGTTTGAGATTCAGAAAAATATTATTAAATTATTCAATATTTCTTCAGGGGTTTTGAACTGTGGCACAGCACCTAGGCACATTTGAATGTAAGCTACTGACACCTAAAGTATAAAATCAATTTGTTATGAAGAGTTCAGATGAATTGTTTTTTTCCTCAAGTTGTCAGACTCTGTTATTGCAAAACATGAACAAACAATTTCAGCAGCACTGTTAGTAAATTCTAATCATGCTAATGCAATCTGAAAATTGCTTGTACACAAAAATGGGACGCCACCATGAAAATTAAAAAAGGCAAAACAGCTAATTTATGGGTTAAATTATCCTAACCAATACAGCCTGGAGTACATATGTGTCATGTCGGGGCACAATCACACCCTGTGTGCTGCTACTTTGTGTTTTAAGCACAGCTGTGATTCTTCTTGGCCCTCGCCCTGGACCCCCTGTGCCTGTGCTCCAGCCCAAGCCGTCTCCATGTAGGCCTCATTGCTCCAGCGTTCACTCATGTGTGGGGCTGTTTTAGTTTAGCCAACAGTGTCATCTTTGATATTGATCTGCTCCAAGTTCCCGTCGGACTGATTTAAGCCCTTTGTGGTCATTAGCGTTCATTTGCACGGGCAGTATTTAAGAAAAAAAGTCAGCTAAATCTGCTAACAACTGGGAGGCCATGTGTACAATAATGCTCTGGCTGAAGTCAGTGCGAGCGTTTGGCACAGGGGAGAAATGTTTACCAGCAGGCCAGCGTTGTCTTGGAGTGCACGTCACAGGCTAGATTTATTTGGAGTCCGAGCGCTCCATTAGTTCGGCTTTTTTAATTAGCACACTCGTGTGAGAGGGTCATTAAGAATGATTTGGAGATCTGATGGAGAGCTTGCTGATGACACTGACACTGCTGACTCAACACCTGACACAACACACATTTATTTGCCCCTGCCAAAACAAACAATAAAATGGAGAGCAGGAGAGAAAGAGAGGGAGAAGAAGAAGAAAAAAAAAACACAGCACAGCAACACAGCAGACAATTAGGAATCCTTCAGCGCAAAGCAGCCTCTCCACCAGCTAGCAACGTTAGCTCACCTCACAGAAAAAAAAAAATAGAAGGGGATGGGTGCAAGACAGGCAGGGATAGGATAGTGGTGAAACAGTAAGGTAGAAGAGGAAGAAAAAGAAGAAGAAGGAAGAAGAAGAAGGAGGAGGAGGAAGAAGAAGAAGTTGATGATGATGATGATAATGATGATGATGATGATGATAATGATGATGAAGAAGAAGGAGGAGGAGGAAGAAGAAGAATGTGATGATGATGATGATGATGAAGAAGAAGAGGAAGAAGAAGAAGTTGACGATGATGATGAACAAGAAGCAGAAGAAGAAGAAGGAGGAGCAGGAGGAAGAAGAAGAAGTTGATGATGATGATGATGAAGAAGAAGAAGAAGAAGAGGATGAAGAAGAAGAAGAAGAGGAAGAAGAAGAAGAAGAAGAAGAAGAAGAAGAAGAAGGAGGAGGAGGAGGAGGAAGAAGAAGTTGATGATGACAATGATGAAGAAGAAGAGGAAGAGGAAGAAGAAGAAGAAGAAGAAGAAGAAGAAGAAGAAGAAGAAGAAGAATCTCCTACCAGTTTCAGGGTGCTCCATCTCTCCGATGCTCCCGTCCGGGGTGGTCCTCTCGTAGTGATCCTCGGGCAGCGCCAGGGGTCCAATGCGGGGCCCGGACGAGCTCTTGCTGCTGGGTGTCTCGGACTCCTCCAGACCGCTGTCGTAGTAGCTCTGCTGGGACGAGTCCTGCAGATCCTGCACTGGATTGGTCGTGGAAAAAGTCACCCTGCGATGAGGAAGCTGAGAAAAAAAAGCATATGGAAGCATTAAGGCTGGGCGTTCAATCTCGTAATCTAATTATAACCATGGAGCCGCAGAAGTGACCTAATTGACCATCAAATTTGTAATATCACCCTTCAGGAAACACAGTGGTTGTTAATATTTCACTAAGGGACTAATAACGAGGAAGATATCTGCTAATTTGCTCTTTCTTACATAAGTGTAAAACAGTAGGAAGGTTACCCCCTGCTCATTTCAGGAGGATTGTGATTGCTTCACTTTTCTACAAAGTAAACTGCATTAGACGGATTCTACTGTCTCCATGGTGCATACACAGACATTCACAACTATCAGCATTGACAATCACACAAACACACACAGTAAATCACATCTAAACACACAAGCACACACACACAAACTCACCCATACACACACCCACACCCTCCCACACAATCACACACACACACACACACACACACACACACAGGCAAACCTTCACACCCATGAAAAGATGCACACACATTTGCAGATACAGGCACTCATGAACCCCTCACACACACACACACACACACACACACGCACACGAGCACGCCTCATAAACCTGTGGAAATCACTGATACTGCAAAACGAAGGTTCCATTTGCCTTGTCCGACTTTGCTCCAGTGCCGCAGAAGGCCGGAGTCAATCGATAACTCACCCCATTCCCCATCCCCTGCACCTCGGCCTCCAACACCCTCCTCACGTCCACCTCACTCGTGCTCCCATTAACACTGGCCATTTCCCCGCACATATAAAACACTCATTAACACACCCATTTAAGACACATACAACACATTAACACTGCGCTGTTAGTCAAGCCAAATGTGCTCTTGTCAATGCCGCTGGTGTTTTCCTTGCCCCCACTATGTTTATGCATTGCTTTGTTTGTGCATTACTATTGGGGGTGGGGGTGGGGGGTTCTTTTCAAATCACTGCGCTGTTCTGTTTCCAAGCTTGTTGCTTTCAGACAGGCTCTCATTATGAAATCATTTTGGACATTCAGGAATATCGCAGCCCGGGTAGGTCTGGTGTGGATTGCAGATCAAAGCACTGGGCTATCACAGAAACATACAATGGTCTGCCCACCACTAGGTAATTACTTTAATGCACCGTTCTCCAGTTGAATAAATATTCTTTGGCAGTCTACAAGCTTTGTTGTCTATCAAAGCACTGTTTCTCTCTAAGACTGGGACTGTTAGTTCTCATAATGCATTGCCTCTTTTGGGTATGTGTGTGTGTGTGTGTGTGTGTGTGTGTGTGTGTGTGTGTCTGTGTGTGTGTATGTGTAAAAGTAACATTGTTTGGAGTAAAACCTGTTAATGTGATCCTGTCTTCGTTTTTTACATTTCTTACATTTTCTTCTTTGATCTACAGAATAATACGAGTACACACAGCATGCACCACACTCGCAACATCCAGAGGCAGACATTCAAATGTCACTTTTTAACTCTCACTAAATGTGCTTGGTGGAAAATGCAAATGCTTCACATTGCTTCATGCACTGTAAAAAGGGCGAAATTGGACTGTCGTATGGCGAATCCAACTGAATCACGCACTTGTAATAGAGTTTGGAAGCCATTTTGTCTTTCTTTGAGTTACCAAGATAAGACCTTCCTCTTTCTCCAGTCTATATGGTACAGATATGAATAGTCATAACATTTCAAGTGATATTTCCTTTGATAGAAGCTCTATTTCAGTCCCTGTCTGCAACGGTAGGGCCAACAGGTAAGCGAGCAGGGGAACAGTAATGGTATTCTCAAGGAGAGCTCAGAGCATGTGATTAAAGGTCTCTCAGGCAGACACAGAACTATTTAAATGTAAGGAGGGCATTTAGTTGTTTAAATATGGATTCTTGCTAAAACGGCTCCTCTAGGCATCGCTCCAGAGAGTCAGCGCTTTCCCTGAGTGCCGCAGCCGAAGCAGGGGCAAATGGGAATCAGATCTCACACACACTCTCTCTCTCTCTCTTTTTTTCCCTTCCTCACTCTCTCTTTCTGCTCTCTGCTCTGCACTGCTAACCCAAGGTCTCCTCGGCGATAGTGATAGATAGATAGATAAAGAGAGAGAATGACAGAGAGAGAGAGAGAGAGAGAGAGAGAGA
>JAGFZM010000048.1:159020-217410 GCA_017657215.1 Limnothrissa miodon
AGTGGCTGGAAAGGGAGAATGGGATAGTGTGCTGTAATCTGGGGGTTTCTGATACGGGCTGATCAAACGCAATCAAAATACACCAACAACAACAGGGGCTACATGACTGGGACTGGAAAGTGAGGAGTAATGGGAGAAGCAGGTTAGGCTTGGCCGAGGGCTGTAACAAAATCAAGGCCGCTTAGAGAGGCACTGTGAGGGAAAGTCACGGACATTATTCCCCATTATGCGCGATGCCAGCTGGGGAATTTAGATTTGCGGTCAGGACGCGAGGGTATGGCGGCAAGATTAGGCACGAAGGGGGACAAGTTCGGAACTCCGACGCAGGATCAACACAATGCATTCCTTGCACCTGCTGCCTGCTGGGCTGTCTCCGTGTTTGTTTTCCCTTTGGCGTCAAAAAACGACCATGTCATCAGTCTACAGTCTCTAGTGCAACCAGAAGGCAAAACATTCACATTAAGATGATTACTTCAATCTAGTCATTAAGTCTACGTATTTGTCCAAAAAAAACAAAAAGAAAGCTGAGGATAATTTTCGCTCTAATTCGAACCTGTTCCTCCCGTGAGCCACGCGCACTGACAAGTGAAATCTGTGTCGTGGTGCCACCACCGGCTCCCGTCGCAGCAGCACCAGGCACACACCGAGGCATTTAAGAGCCCCGAGCTGACAGAGCTCAGAGTGTAAGACTTGGAGGATACATGACAAGTAGACTGACAGTCATGAGAGGAGGATTGGGGTGATGGGTGAGCTGAATGAACGTCATGCGGTTCAGGGATGAGGATGAGGATGGGGGGGGGGGGGCAGGACTGGGGAACCAAAATGAGAGCATGGCAAGAGAGAAAGAGACAGAGAGAGACAGAGAGAGAGAGAGAGAGAGAGAGAGAGAGAGAGGGCAAGAGAGAGAGGGAGAGAGAGAGAGAGAGAGAGAGGGCCATAGAACCTGATCCTCAGAGACAGGAAGAAGAGAAATGCCCCTAGGCCGTGGAAAGGCCAGAGGAGCTGGATGAAGAATAGGGAAAGAAAACACACACACACACACACACAGAGACCAATACATACACACACAAACAGAATTAATGACAGACGGGGTAGGTCTAACACCACCACCACCCCCGCCACACACACAGCAGATGTACTGTTCAGAATTTCCAATTCCATTGCATTTTATATTTTCATGAATACAAATCCATATACATATTTATACCTATATAATATCTATAGAAAACTTTATTTAAGCACACGGGATAAAGGTTTTAAATCAAAACTAAGTGTTTGGCTCATAACGGAGCATAATGGATAATAATGAGAATTGAAGAGTTTCCATTTTGCCAGGATCATCTATTGATGCTGAAACAGCTTGGCTAACACTTCAGCCCAAGTGGTGATACAGTATTTTAACACATCATCATATCGCCAGTGTGGTTATAGCCAAGTTTTATATGTGTCATATTTATGTTAACAATTTGGCCATCACGCCATCATGCGAGCAGACTCAGACAGGAACTACACACTGAGGCACACTTAAATGTATACTAAGACCACAAATGGTATAGTGTACTTGTTAATGGATTTACTTGGGTCATATAACCTAGAGTTTGTGTGTGGGGTGTATGTGCATTGAAAAGAATGGGTGAATGAACAGAGTGAAGGAAAAACCACAAAGAAGAGAAACAAAGAGAGAGAAAGAGCGATGGAGAGAAGGATAATAAACGAGTAGTGCAGGAAGAAAGGGTGGAAGTGGGTCTGCCTGCTGCTGTGGTGGACAGCGATTTAGCCGCGAGTCTGGCGCGTTTTCGCACCGTGTCCGCCTGCCGTGAGTGTAGGCAGAGGGGTGTCCATCCATCACGCTGTTAGGTGTGGTCCGAGGTGAGAAGTGTTCTGCAAATGGATGGAGGAAGACATGTGCTGCTGAGGGACTAGGGCTAGATGGAGAGATGGAGGCAGGGGGAGTGTGTATGTGTGTGTGTATGGAATGGGGGGGGTATGTATGTGTGTGAGTGCATGGGATGTGGGGGGGGGGGGGTGGGGGGGTGTGGGGGGGGGGGGTGTTGTGGTGGGTGGGAGGGGGGGGGGGTGTATGTGAGTGTGCATATGTGTGTGTATGTGTGTATGTATGTGCATGTGTGTATGTGGAGTGGGTTATCTGTGTACATGTGTACATGGTTGGGTGTGGGTGGGGGTAGTGGAAGTGTGGATGTGTGTGTGCGTGTGGGGGGATATCTGTGTGCATGTGTGTTGGGAGTGGGTTGGGGTAGTGGAAATGTGGGTGATGGACCGGGGGTTCATCACTGCGGGCCACGGCGCCATCGAGCCAGCTTGCAAGCAAATGGACGATCACACGAGCAAATGAGTGGTCGGGGTGCTGGAAAGGTTTTCCCCCTACCCGTGATTCATTCTCGCCATCACTCCTACATCCTGTCAAATGGAATGGTGCGAACAGCCTGATTCGTCATCTGAAGTGGCAGCTAGATACCCCCCCTTCTGAACCGGACCCGTTCTAATGCAGGGTTTCACTGTGACAATATTGCAGTCTTTTTTTCCTGGGGCCCTGAATCATCTCTAAGTGCATGCTTTTTCCCCCTTCTAAAAATGGGCATTGCGCCACGGATAGTGTTAGAGAAGGTGTCGGCGAAGAGACAGGAAAAATATAAATTAATAAATAAAGAGAGAAGATTCTCTTCTCTTCTCTTCTCTTGTTCTCGGCTCACCGTGCCCCCTTTTTTTTTCCTCTCGAGGCCCGCACGCAAGCCGGCTATATTTCATCTTGCCTGGTTACCCCAACCACGTCTCCACGTCTTTTGCACTGCACACAGGCAAAACTAGCTAACCTCCTGCCTCCTCCCTGCTTTCTACAGGTCCCCTCCCCCTCGTCTTGTCTTCGCCTCTCTGGTTGTAGCTGTGTCTCTTTGATAAGCTTGCAGTCTTTGAAGACTCCAGTGCCACATTGCCTGCCTCCAAGCTATGCACCTAGGAAAAAAAAAGAGAAGGAAAAGAAAAAACTCCAAAAGGAGGAGAAAGAGTGCATGGGTGAGAAGAAGAGAAAGCGAGAAAGCATTCGAGTGAGAGAGAGACTGAGATGGAGAGAGTAAGGGAGAAGAGGTGAGAGTCATACGGAAAATAAAAACAGACCCGTGTGCAATTCTTTCCCTCCTCCGCTTCACTTTCTATGATTTCATGCGTGCTGCGTCTCTTCAGAGGTGCACTTCTTCATTGTCATATTTGTTCCTACGGCTCATTTTTCCTGTGCTTTCACGTGCCTTCAGACGAGTCGGCTCATTGATCCTCTCACACGCCCGGAGAGCTGCAGCCAAAGCCTGCTTACAAATGCCTTAACTAACTGTGAAAACCAAAGTTTACACAGAAATTTTAACGAACTGTGAACACTGGGTTTTCTACTCTCTCTCTCCCTCTCTCTCTTTCTCTCTTCCAATTTGTCAATTTGGAACTCAAGTGAAGTTTGAATGCTTACATTTTAGATTTTCTCCTCAACATGAGCTGCAGTTCAATTTTACACAATGCAATTTGTGCCCAGCCTCCACCGGATTGCGACAGTAAGAGTTTGAATATAAATGGTTTAATGAAGTGTGAACAGTTGTTAGTACACGCTTGGCGAGCTATGAATGTCGAGGTTTACAAAAGAACAATGTCTGAGTCAGAATGAGGGTCAATATTGTTCTGACACAGTCGATACCTAAAATGAATTTAAATTCAATTCAAACAAGATGGAAAAAGTGCCTTTGTATAAACACTGACATTTATTAACTTGTGCAGTGCAGTAGCTTGAAACAAAAGAAAACAAAAAATCCAATAAATATGGAGTGGCTTTGCCCTGGACGTGAACTTGTGACCATCTGCAGTGTGGTCAGCCTCCCAACACCTCAGTCTTCCATCCATCAACCCGAGACAAGGGGCGAAAGAGAAAACAGTCCTAATCGCACAATAATGGACAGCTGTTGTTACACCTCTCTCTCACACATCCTCCCCTCCCCCCCTCCCTTGCTGTCCCTGTCCTCACTCTTCCCCTTTCTAGTCCTTAGATCTGTCTTGTTCTCTATCAAAGTCTTTCTCTTTTACCTGCTACCTTGTCTCTCTTTGCTATCTCCTTCTCTCTACCTCAGACTGTCACCAAATCCCCCATCCCAGCCCAGCCCACCCAACTAACCCCCTCTTCCCCCCCTCCCCCGCCCGCCCGCTTTCTTGGCACAGTAGCTTGCCATTGGGATTTAGAGGAAATTGAATTGAATTATGAAGGAATTTCTCAGCGCCACGATTGGCATCATTTCCCGCCTCACAATAGAACATCATTCTCATATCGCTCGGTGTGAGGGGAGGAAAATAGGCCATGTGCCATTCTTTCTCTCATCCTGTTAAATTGAATTTTTCATATCACAGCACCGGGGAGACATCTGCCATTTCTTTAAAGATGGAAAGAAAGAAACGAGAGAGAGAGAAAGAGAGAGAGAGAGAGAAAGAAGGGGAAACCTATTTCTTAACATCTGAGAGAGTAACATACCTGCGACTCGATGTGAAAAAAATTTGATTTCCTACAGATGCATGTATCTATATACTCCCATGCTCAACAGCAACACACAAAAAAGCATTACTTGGATTTCTCGCTACGTATATATCGATGGGGCCATGCAAGGCCAGCATAAAAAATGTCCTCCCGGCTCTTTTTATCAGGGTGTTGTCATTTGATCCACATAGATTACACTGCTTTCCCCCAGCTTCTCTGACTTATCCTTCTCAGCAGTTCTTCCTTCTTTCCCGCCCTCCATTCCTTTCTAACTCTCAATCTGTCTCTCTTTGTTCCCTTTTCACCATCTCTCTCTCTCTCTCTCTCTCTCTCTCTCTCTCTCACACACACTCAATCCCTTCTCAGTCCCATGCCACCCATCTATTGTCTATCTCATTCTGTCTTTTTCGTCCTCGATTTTGTTCTCGTTCTCGTACGGTTAGATCGCTATTATCTGGCCTTTGAGATACATATCTTATCCTGTGATGTGTATCTAGCATGTATGAAATTCTAATATGTCTTTAATATGTCTATGCATCTGACTTTAATATGCTTGGCATAATTGTCACTCACGCCCGTCTCTGTCAGGAGATGGGGAGCAGGGCTGTGGGGAGAACTTAAATATTAAGCCTCCAAACACATCGAAAGGGGGGGATGAGAGAATCACTGGTGGAGGAGCTGGTGGCGTGGGGCTAAAAAGATGAGTAGGAAAGGATGAGCAGGGTACAGAGGGAGGGAAGACGAGTGCGGAGAAGAGAATTAATCCTCGCCATCCACTCCCTCGTGGGTACCTTATTCCCCCCGCCAGCTTCCTTGCCTCTCCCGCTTGCCTTTTCTCTTGCCTGCTTCTTGAGTTAATATCTCTATTCCTAAAGTGTAAGGCTGGAAGGCGTGCGGCGGGCTTGGACTCCAGCAGCTGGAGAGACTGTAGGGCATAATGGGATTGTAGTGGGAGATGACAAAGCTTTCAAGCATGCTTAAGACGTCGCCCGCTTGTCCTCCTCCCTCTTTCCCTCCATTTTCTCTTTCTTTTTGCATTCTTTTTCTCCTCCCTCTATCTCTTTCTCTCTCTCTCTCTTTCTTTCTGCTGTGTTGCTATTAATAGCTGTTGATGGTCTAACTGTAGGGGTGGGTAGATTTCATGGCCCACCACTGAGCACGCTCTGATTCGGGGCAGATCGTTCATTAGACAGAAGATCAATTTCAACTACATCAAACGCACACATACCAGCACCCCTCCCCCAACGCCCTCCCCTATTCAACCCCCCCCCATACAAAACCCTACTCGCACCCGTCGTCGACGTAATGGCGAATAAATCAAACGATTCCTTGAGTCTCCTGCTCTAGCATGTAAAATGAGGGAGGAGATATTAAAAAATAATGTTTAATTAGAGTTGGCCAAGCCCTTTCATCTGCCGCTTGGAGTATTCTGCCACTGCCATGGAACTAGGACATGTTTTCTCTATTGATCTATCAGTGGGGCACAGGAAAAAAAAAAAAGTCCCGATTTGGCACAGGCCTCACAGAACTCAATGGAGCAGAAAAATGATAATCCAAAAAAGGAAAAAAAAGTGGGGGAGCGTGGGGGAGTGTGTGTGTCTGTGTGTGTGTGTGTGTGTGTGTGTGTGTGTGTGTGTGTGTGTGTGTTGGGGGGGAGGGTGGGGGGTGCAGGGGAGAGTTAGTAGAGGAGACATGAAAAAAAAAAAACAGGATCAAGAAAACATTTTATCTATGGCAACTATGTGCCCCAAGTGTCCAAACCAATTCCTCCACCCCAAAACTAAAGCGGGCCCTCCTTCCCTGTGAAGCACCCCACCTAAACCATAAACACACACATACACACATACACCGCCTCTCGCCCCTGTCTCCATGGCCTCTGCCCCGCCCCAGACCAGTCTTACATTTTGGTTTGAACATATCAAAGGGACTGTAATCCTCAAAAAGGCACCAAACAAATCGCCTGCCCCTTCATGTGTCTTCCTCTCTGGTGTGCACACATCAGTGTGGGGCAGTGTGTGTTTGTGAGGGGAGAGAGAATAGCGCATGCGTGTGTGTCTGTGTGACGAAGTCTCAATCTGAGTGGAAACTGACGACGCTGGCGAATCGGTGGCCCCTTTCTCCATGTAATGAATTAAGAGTTGATTAGCGATCGATGGCTAGCGGCCTTGATGACTAGGGTCCTGGCTGGCACGCCGGGACCTCAGAGAGGGAGCTTTTGTGGGAGGGAGGGATAGGAGGTAAAGTTGGCGCTTTGGAAAGCACTTCTGTAAGCCAGAAACTACCCATCTCCCGAAGCCTTGTAATCAGTGTGCATTGATCCGACATTTCCAATTAAGTGGGAAGGCATGTTGAGGTTCGGGAGAACGTGCACGGGCACTTGTTTGTACATCTGTGAGTCTGTTTGTGTGCGAATGTGTGCATAGGCTTGTACACACAGGCAGTTGTCTCCCTGTGCGTGTGTATGTGTGTGTGCGTGTGTGTGTGTGTGTATCTGTGTTTATATGTCTGAGATCAGTGATCTGCGATAAATGTTTAAAAGTCAAGAAGTAAAATGCTCTTTCCAAGTCTCTCCCTTGCTCACTCTCTGTCTCTGCCTGTGTCTCTTTCACTCTTATCTCCTGCTGGTAAAAAAGGAGGATTTTTTTCTCTGCGTTGTACTTTTTGGTATCTTAAAAAAGAAACAGAAAAATATTATTCTGTTTCTTTCCTGCCAGTGTTATTACACCTCGGTACAGTGAAGACACATAAAGACACCTGCAGCAAGCAAACTCATAATCAGTGAAACCTCTAAAATCAGATCATTTAACAATGGTAATTACCAGAGTAGGAATCTTAAATGACCATATTAATACATTGATGATATCCAACTGAATAATGCAAATTAAACAAAGCGTAATGGCTTATCGGGTTGGAGAAAAAAACACGAGGCTCAGTGTGCATCTAAGTCGGGGAGCTTGAAGTAACTGGAGAGTTCTTTTTTAAAGCATACCCCGCCAATATCCCACTTCCCGAGGCTCTAGCGAGATCTTTGCAGCTGAGCAGAGTCCAATCTCTCTCCCTTTTCCTATTTCTCTCTCTCTTTTCCTCTCCTCCCTTTCTCTATATCTCTGTCTGTCTCTGGGATTGCACTCTTGGCTTGGTTGGTTTTGGGATATCGACTTGGCTCCATGGGTGTTTATAGGTCACTGGGCTAATAAGAAGCCAGAGGTGATGCGCTCGGGCTGCGAGTGACCCCGTTTACAGAGCGGTGGGATTCATGACGTCCCACTGTGGGATGTGTGTTTCTGTCTGTATGTCTATGTGTGTGTGTGTGTGGGGGGGGGTTACTGGATGACCCAATGTGGGGTTCTCTCAGGGTTGGACGGTAGGTTTGGGGCTGGGGTTTGTGTGTGTGTGTGTGTGTGTGCGTACGGGGGTGGGGCGGTGGCGTGGTCCGCTGACCTCCCCCCAGTAATGGACAGGCTGCGGCAGCCGATTGGGCAGCGCATCCATCACCGGGCTGCAGCCAGCACACAGGCCCAACGCAAGAGGAACTTCATTACGCGGCTGATGATGTCAAGCGCCTAGCCGAGCAGACAGAGCCCAGAGTCACACCAGGGGCACAGCCAGACAAAAGAAGCCTACATGGCACTATAAGCTAGGACAGGGCAGGAGAGGATTCTCTCATCAAGACCAGTGCTCTGGAAAAATGTCTCTCCTTTGGCTGGCTGCCCAAGAATTTGGGGTCGGAGTAGAAGCCTGTTATTGCTGATGACAAATGAGGACATTATGGTGCAGGCGAAACCCCACCCCCACACGGCACTGGTAGGGGTGTTAGGCTGGCTGAGAAATTACAGAGCTATTTCTTTCTTTCTGTTTTGGCAGGCCAGACATTTTTTGATGTGTCCTTGAGAAGAAATTAATAGTAAAAAGTTCAATCATTCCTTCCATGTATGCATTTTAGCAACATTATTACAATTTCTACCTGACTTAGTGACTTTGAGCGGAATGTACTTACACTGTCAGTTTATAGTCTAGGTTTGATGTAAAGAGATGTAAAGAGAGAATCTATCATTTACTTCAATTCTTTTCTTGTAAATTTAGTGTGTTTGTCCATTTATACATTATAAAATACAAAGCAAAGAGACCTTTAATCTGATGCTGGTCCTTAGCTAAGGTCAAAGCAATGCTGTTTTGGCTTTGATAGTGCGGCCAGTTCCTGCTCCCAAAACAGTCTGGGCCTCGGAAAAAGAAAAAAAAAATCTTTTGAAGAGCGGATATCATTCATGAAGCCATAATAGCCTCCACTCTAACAACATTATACAACACCCTGTCTTATGGAAACCGGAAAAAAGCAGCACTCAGCCACGGCCTTGAATTATTTATATGTGCTGGTGCATGCACTGAAACAACATTAGCTTATTTTCAAATTTGCCAGTTGTGAAGGGAAAAAAAGTGTGTATGACAGAAACTTTAATCGATTATGACTCTCTGCTGCCTTTTAAAGTGTGATAACGCGACACACTTACAGTACTGGTGTGACCTAAGCAAACTATTCATGAAATGATGAATATTGAAGTTCGAGGGCACATAAATAAGCTCGAGAACTTTCTTCCTCTCCTCCACTTTCTGAACTGAAATGACCACCTTTTCTATGGATACACATTAAGGTTCATGTTTTCTAAACCTTTCTGAACTAATAAGTTTAGAAAACGTTTTCTATGGCCTTTCATTACCACAGAAACACTATGACAGCTATGGACAGTTAGCTAATGATTTTCGGGACTGAATGGTATCAGTGGCAAATGTTATGATGGCATTCCTACTTGTATTACTACATGCATATTATGGCATTCCTACTTGTATTACTACATGCATATGATGGCATTCCTACTTGTATTACTACATGCATATGATGGCATTCCTACTTGTATTTCTACATGCATTGTCTATGAGTCCACTTGTATGGATGCTGCATGAGTTGTGAACGGCTCCCATTTATTTGTCCATGAAGCAGTGCTAACGGTTTTGTCACAGCGTTGGGAACGAGCCACTGATTGAAGATGGATGGAGTGCTCGCCCAACCCCGCACATAGCCTCTCCATCACACACATGCATGATTAATACATCAGACAGTTTGTCTCCCCTTGCATCTGATTATTACACACACACACACACACACACACACAAACATGGACACATTCAACAATCTATGCACTGTCTTTCTATTTTTGCATCTACACACACTGATGCAGGCAGACACACGTTCACACACATACACAACCACCCCACACTCACCCTCCCACCACCAACTCACCCGTATCCACACAGAAAGACGCGCACACACACACATACACACACACGTCCAAACACCCCCCCCCCCCCCACCCTTTTGGTTAATACATCAAAAAGCATTAGTTTCCTGATTTCGAGGAGTGCTGACAGACACGCTTCTGACAGACCGAGCTTCTCCCATCCTCAACCCCCCCCCCCCCCCCCCCCCCCCCCCCCCCCCCCCCCCCCCCCCTCCCCCCCCCCCCTCCTCACCCCTCCCTCTCTCTCTCCCTCCCTCCCTTCCTCCCTCTCTCTCTCCCTCCCTCCCTTCTTCCCTTCTTCCCTCTATCCCTCCAGCCTCTTCTGCTTCTTTATTTCCTGTGAAGTCTTGTTGGGTGGTTACAGAGCGTGCTGCCAGAACACATTCACTTACATATTACCTCTGCTTTTGTAAGGCTGTGTAATGTCATGTTTGAAAACAATGCTAACCGTAAGCTGTCAGAGGTAGAGGCTGGCAGCCGAGCAGTCAATGGAAGTGTACAAGGAGCATGCAGGGGCCCTACCTAAACCGCACGCATCAACACGGATTGTTTGTCTGGTGCCAACTTTGGCCATCTAAATTAGCAGTTATCTTGACACAGTCGAAAGGGGCAGCTTTCCTTATCTTGCGCCCACCGACGCGCTCCACCCACAAATATGAAGTCATGGCTAATTATCCAGGGAAAAAGAGAAACTCGGTTCCATTTACCCTAATGTGAGCATGCTCAAACAATTTATTCACGTTTTCTCCTCTCTAGTTTTAATCAATTATATGGAGGGAAAAAAAGTGTGAATATAGAGCAGACACCGGGGCCGGATTTCAATGCAGCAAGAGGCTCATCAATACAATGGCCAGGTGGCCCATTGTTGTCATTCTTAAAATGTGGACATTAATTAGCTCATCAGATGAATAAAATGCCAAGTAATTAAACCAGCCTTTCTGTTAGCCTCTGCTGCGTAGGTCTGAGTGGCCTCTGTCCTCATTCATACCACAAAAGTGTAATTATGCTACTGATGCGCATTAATAGATTTTATAAGGCCTTTGTGGCCAGTACCACTGTCGCATAAATCGAATTAGGGAGGAAAAAGAGGGGAGAAAGCATGACTGGGAGCCCTCGCTTTGATGCCGCTAAAGCACACAGGCAACATATTCCAGCCACGGCTTGTGCCTTCCGCGAATCATCAGCGTCTATTAACTATTTTCCACATCAAATGCATGAATAAAAGAGCTATTCACCTTGGTCCTCAATCTGTCTGCGTCGTTCCAATATGCATTAGAAAAGAATATTCAGAATCTATGACGTTCCAAATGTACCTTGACAACCCGGGACCCAATTATTATGCCAACTTGACATTAGCACTGACACGGTGGTATCTGCGGTCTGAAGTGGTGTTATCTTCAATTACCTGATCATTTTCTGAGTGAGCAGGTAATCCGTGAAATAGACTGTTTGGCTGTAAGGATAGAGATGCGATGGCCAAGTGGTTATGTATTTTTTTCCCTTTTTCTTCCTCTTTTTTTATAGACGTTAGTACATTTCATTAGCTTCAAGTGCCACTATTTCAGGCCAGAAGAAATAGTGCTAATCGGATGTAGTTCTTCAGTTTGAAATGCACCCTGGGAGAGTTACTGCTCATTGGCCTTCACATTATCCGCTTGACGGGAAGGGCTAGGAAAAGGGTGGTTTCAGTCCGTTGGGTCTAATACCGTTTGGGTGGTAGAGGAGCGGCTGACGAAATCCAGGCTTGGGCTGGGACGGATGGCTGCACGCGAGCACAATGCAACCGCGCGGCAACCGTCAAGGAAAGCTAAACAGTGATCATCGTCTTTGACCGCGCCGCTCAGTGCACCCGGCGACACCTTGGCGATGTGCAGATGTCTTCCCTGTGTGAACCCACCCACTAACCGCCTGTTCTAACTGTCGGATAATGGAGCCGGCTTAGCATGTGTGTAGCACTCACTCTTAATAACAGAGACATGGAGTTTTTCTCCTCCATTTCTTGCTCTTTCCTGCAGATGGGAGGAGGAGTGGGGATGGAGGGTATCAACGAACAACAGTGACCAATTTAGTTGAACTACGGTTGCCTGGATTCTCCATAAATCTTGCCAGTCATTTTCTCTTGCCACTGTATCTTTATGGGGACAGTAAAATGAAGCCAGTGAATCTCTGTGGGTCTATTTCGGCTTCACTCAGCTGACTCAAGGTGTTTTCCGTTTTTAGTGTGCATGATTGTGCCCATATATGCTTATCTCTGTGTGTGTGTATGTATAGAGAAGGGCTGTCTGTGCAAATGAGAAGTTAGAAGTTGATGTGTGTGTCTGTTTCTACTATATTTGCATACATGTATATACATGTGTGTGTGAGAGAGTGTTTGTGTACGCGAGCGTATTTGATTATGCCAGTGCGTGTATCTGTTTTTAAAATAAATCACGACCGTGGATCTTTACTGTTGAGTCTACCTCTCCGACGCCTCCTACTGTATCTCATCCACTAAAAGCAATGTCACATCTCTCTCTGTCTCTCTCTCTCTCTGTTTTTCTCTCTATCCTTCCCTTTCTCCTTCCTAATGAAAAGGCTAGGGAGGTTGTTTCTTCTTGGTTTTCACCAGTTCTACTAAACTGTCACAGACATCTTGCCTTCTTTTTTTTATTACTTCTCTTTCTCTCTCTGTCTTTCTGGTTTTGTTTTTTGGACGCCATCTGAGCTTACCTGTGAAACCGACACTGACATTTCCAGAGCTTCCTTTTATCAATATCGCAGTGACACCCACCCTCTCCAGAGAGGTGGCGCCGCATAAACACATAAGACAAACACATGAGGAAGACACATTGGCCTTCTAGTGCTCTGCCAGAGTTCATATCAAAGAGCCCCTCCACCACCACAGAACCCACATTAACTTGTCAAGATAAAAATAAATAATGTATTGAAATAAAATGAAAGGGAAGAGACACCTCCTGTGGCAGCCCGCGATGGCTGCGCTTTGATCCGGTTCATCAAATATGAAGCGTGCTGTTTTCCCTCTGTATTAAAATCAAGTCCCAGTCAGCCTCATTGTCTAGATGACATTCTTGAGAAAGGGAGAGAGAGACGAAGTGAGAGTAAGAAGAAAGAGAGAGAGTTCGAGAGAGAAAAGGCAAGATGTAAAGCTAGATTTGTCTTTCTTCCTGCTATTTTTTCTTCTTCCTCCTCTGCTCCCTGACTCTTTTCGCTCTTTTCTCTGAAACATGGGCATTACTTTTTGCAGTGTCTGGCGAAAATGGGGATGGGCCAGTGCTGGCATTTTCAGGTAAGATAATGAAGGAGCTCTCGAGGAAGGCTGCCAGTGTTTCTCAGCAGCAACGAGTCGCGGCGCAAGGAGAGTGGAAAAGAGAGAGATAGAGAGAGAGAGAGAGAGAGAGAGAGAGAGAGGGGGAGCGAAGATGAGAGAAGAGGGGCTGTGAATAATGCTGGCCATTTCCCTGCTGGCATTTTCCTGGCATTTTGATGTGAGAGTCTAGAGGGTCCCCGAGAGAGAGAGAAACAGTGAGAAAGACGGAGTGAGTGAGCGAGAGGAAAGAGGGGGAGAGAGCGAGCGAGATAGAGATAGACAGAGACAGTGCTGAGATCCAATAGAGATAAAACACTCTTATGGCACCCAGATAGCCATCCCCAAACATCTCAGATCGATGCTAGGATCCTGAGGTGACCATCTCCAGGGACTCTGGGATAAACAAACAAACAAACAAAGAATTTATATAAATAAAGAATGCAGGACTGGAGGTGTTGAATTGATGCCATAAATGTGTAAGATATGCGTTCTCTTCTTCTTTTCATTTTGCACCTCAAGAACAGTGCATAACTAATTTTGTTGATATGTAAAAAAAAAAGTGTCTCATTATATACATTCTGTGTGGTGGAGAGTGGTGGGACTCTGCCGCCTCTGAGAGTATGTTTAGAGCCACGTGTTGTGAGTAGGTGTTTGGAGTATAACTATCCGCATGTGTGTGTGTGTGTGTGCGTGTGTGTGGTCCCTCGCTTGAGGTAGTGGTCTCTGCGGTGGGTTTGCAGGGGCTTGCATTGCGGCGTTACATAACGGAGACGGAGCGGTGCCTTGTGGCTCAGTGGCAGACGCTAGCGCCTTCCTGCCTTATTTATGAGTGCCGGTGCTGTTCTCCCCACTGCACCTCTGAGCCAGTGTGATTCATGAATGGAGTGGATCGCCTCTGCCTGCATAACAGGCCCGCAATGTTAGCAGTCTCTGGACGGCTTTGGCAATCACTCCCACCACAACACCGCTCTTCTTTTGTTTACTAGGTTCCTCTCTCTCTCTCTTCCCTTTTTTCTCTTTTACTCTTTTCCCCTCTTTCTCTCTGTCACCCCCTCTCAGCTCTCCTCCTCTAGTTTCTATCCCTCTGGACTCTGTTTCCCCCTCTCTTTCCCTCCCTGGTATAATCTTTCTGTTATTTCCCCTCTCAGCCCTCTTTCTCTCTCTCTCTCTCTCTCTTGTGCAGTCATGTGGTTTTCGGCAGAGTGGGTTGTGTCCCCTCTGTCCAAACTACTTCCATCGAGTCCTGATTGCCCATAGAGCTGACAGACGAGGCAGCGTAGCATGCCGAATGGCTGGTCTTAATAGCCTTCGAGATGAATATGATCTCTTATTTTACAACATGCTGCGGCATTATTCCAGATGTTGAAAATGAGACAAAATCTCCCTCCCTCTCTCTCTTTCTCTCTCTCTCTCTCTAGTTTTCCCTCTTCTTCTCTCAGCCAAGCTCTGAAATTGGTGAGTAACTGGAGGGTGCTCCGAGTCCCTTTCTGTCGTCTCCGAGTGCCTTTAAAAGCGAGTGACAATCAGGTGGAGTGTTGCCGCTAAAGCAGCCCAGGCCAGCACACTCTGCCGACAGCCGTGAGTCGAAGAAAGCCTCCCAACACTGCCTCTCATCATGACATCTTCATCTGAGCACCTCTGAATACCCTCTTCCCTTCAACGCCCAGCCCACCCTCCCCACTCCTGCCCCTCCAAAAAAAGGAGACTGGCTTGTGTTTCATTTTAGCTCTTCTCTCCCATCATCCATGCCTTCCTCTGTCCATCTCTCTCTCTCTCTCTCCTGTCCACCTCCATGTCTATCTTTCCACACTTCTCTTTCTCTCCCACTCTTTCTACACTCCTTCGCTTCATTATCTTTCCCTCTTCCCATCCCTTTCGTTTATCTCTCCCCCTCTTCCCTCTCTCCTCTTGGCGGTAAGTGTTCCTGTCACTCACTGTCTGCTGTGTGGAAGCTCATGTCCGACACGCTTCCATTAGCGAGGAGACTGTTCAATTACCTCAGCTCAAGATGTTTAAACCCTGCCAATTACTGATACATCTTCCCTCTAAATTATGCATACGTAGGGGGGCTGGTCGGCTTGTGTGTAATGACTTTCTCCTTTTGACACTGCGCCGTGTGTGTTCCTCGGTGTCAAGCTCAATTTTTTTATGTGTGTGTGTGTGTGTGTGTGTGTGTGTGTGTGTGCGCGTGTGTTTGAAATAAAGGCATAAACAGACTCAGGTTTCATATCAGATCCATGATGCCTTTCTCTCTCTCTCTCTCTCTTTGTCTCTCTCTCACTTTTCCTTGCCTCCATGACTGATGTTCATTTAGTGTGATGGCTTTTCAAAAGCTAAAACAAGAAGTAGTCAAAGGTAAAGAGCCAGACCTCTTCATGTTAGCTTTCTCTTTCTCTCTCTTTCTTTCTCTCAATCTCTCTCTCTTTTTCTCTCTCTCTCTCTTCCAGCCCATCTCTTCCCATTTCCCCAGTCTCCTAGCAACCTGCACTGTTTCAGTGGCCCTGCAGGCACCCCTTCATCTCTGCTCAGCCAGCCCTGGTCGCCTTTTCTCTAACCTCTCCCCTCCTGCTTTCTGACCTCTCCCCTCGCTTTGCGTCCTTACCTGCAATGGAAGAGCCCCCGCACCACCACTCTACATCTCTCACCCCTACAGCCCACTCTTTCTTTTCTAACTCCTCTTCACTGTGTCTTTCTTTTGCCCCCCCCCCCCCCACACACACACACACACACACTCTCTCTCTTGTCTCTTCCCAATTCATCGGCTGACTGCTTCACTCGCCATCCATTTAACTCCTCCTTGCTGCCAAACTCTTGGACCCATTTTCTCTTTAGTGATTTAGTGTGCTTTTATAACTTCTCCCACTAAGCCCAAAGTTGGGCCCGTCTCCTTTATGTATGTCATCAAAGTGAGCCCTCCTTGGCATTCCACGCCATGGCGTTCTTGCGCAGCAAAGACCGAGTGAGCATGCAGAGTGCCAAGCATTATTACAAGTGAAATCAAGGGGAATTAATTGAATTATTTTCAAGTCATCAAGGTCCCCCATAGGTAATTGTTTCTGAGTCAGTGAGCATGGCTGACAGCAGGGATGCGGGCAGAAACAGCGTGCCAATGAAGAGGGGGTTTGGGGTGCGGGGTGGGGAGTGGGGGGTTTAAACAAGCCTGGAGCCCTGATCATAAATGTGCAGTGTGTAGTAACATGACTCCATGGAAATAGTGTGTGCATGTGTATGTGTGTGTGTGTGTGTGTGCGTGTGTGGTAGAGAGAGGAAATATCAAGTTGAGGTCAAACGCAAACAGAGAAGCGAGGGGTTGTTAATAACAAAGACTTTGGAACAAGCACTGGGACATCCATTCAAATGGCCACAGAACTGAGATCACAAGCACAAGTTCAGTCAGCTGCATCTGAAGCCAACTTTCAACAACCAAATGGATGCACGATCAAAGATACCGATCCATCAAAATGAGAAGTGGACTATTATCAAAAACAACAGCCTTTGTAAGACATAGAGTTTGAATTGCATGAAAATAGTTAATTCATTCTGAACTTGCAACGCTGTTGCCACGGATACAGCCAAGACAATATCAAACTCACAGTCAAATAGTTTCATGTCTTCACCATTCTTCTTTCAAAGACTACTTAAGCAGGGTTAATTGTGTGCAGAGGAAACATATCAATGCTATTTGATGTCTTGATCTATCCTTAAAACATAAAAAGGATTGATTGCACACATTTAACTTTGCCATCTGTTTTCCAAAGCTGTTCAAATAGCTATCCAACCACTCGTCAAGACGAGACCCAAGTCGAAACACGAAACATCAAAACTTTTCTAAGACCATGACTTTCCTTGGCCAGACAGAACCCAAACAGGCCTGTCTTAACAGACCCAAACACACAAACATGATAGCTGATGGTTCCGACACCCATGCGACTTTTCCTTCCCTAAAAATACAAGCACGACTCCTCTCTGGAGTGACGCTTTGAAGTGCTTACAGGAAAAAAAGATCAACTTTTTCAACTGCAGTGTTTGTCGGTGCATTGTGCTTTGCGGCTGTTTGAAGTTTACAGAGCCGCAGCACAGAATTGCTGCAGAAAATGGGGGCAATCGCCTCCAAGACTCGCTTGCTCTCCGAGCTCCTGCCGTGTTAGCTTGGCAGTGTTAGCGTAGCTACCAAAGGGTGGAGAGTAGGAACAGTATCTTACCTGGCATTATATAGGCAGCCAAAAATAATGTCAAATGTATGAATATTTATTAAGTGTTAAAGTATTTGTAACTAGTTATAGAATGTAGAAATTGTCCAATTTCAATTGCCTGCTGTTGTTCACTCTTTTAAGCAATGACCAAATTGTGTTGCTAATATTACTAAACTATAGCCCCCCATAGAATGTCAATGCTAACTGAATGGTGTATTTATTATACAAACTATTTACAACTGGGGTTGAACAGCTCTGTTGCAGCCAGTACACATATTTGGCGTGCCTGTATAATACTGTACACATGCCTTTAATTTTTTTTAAACTTTGATAGAAAAAATATTGTTACACTCGCCCTAAATGAAAGTACATTATTTGAGGAGAAGATTATTTATAACGTTGGCCAATCTGCTGCAATCTGAAGTCCTCAAAACTTGTATTTTTGTAAAGGAATGTATTTCTGTGAAGGAATGTTGATATCAGAAGTCTTTTCAGTAGAGGCATGTTTGTGTGAGTGTGTGTGTGTGTGGTTATGGGCCAAACCTGATACACATGGTTTTAAACAATCCTTACCGACCGATGTCCATGGGTTTTCCCTCACTAATTTCCACACAGCTGCAAGGTCCTGGGTGGCTCTTTTCACAACACTACTATTTTTTTCTTAAGTGTGCTAATTACGTGGGGAATCGTAAGATTTTAACAGCGGGATATCACAATCGCCTTCTAGAACCAGTAATGGGTCTGGACTGCTGCCCCTTTCCTCCATCTGTGCCACTATGTTGTTGGGGTGATAGTGGCGGTGGTGGGGTGAGTTTTAGGGCAGACTAGGGCAGACCATTTGGGAGACCCAGCTGTGCTGCTGCTGTGGTGATAGCAGGGACATGAGGGAACAAAGGGCGGCGTATCTATGTGAACTCCAGCTGTGCTGCCTCGGCAATGTGGAATGCAGGAGAAGTGAAAGTGCAGATTGATTGGAACCCCAGCTGCTGTGCCATGGTGATGGCAGAATTTGGTACAGGGCCCCTCAGCAGATTCGTTGCCCCCCAGCTGTGCTGCTATGGCGAAGACAGAATGGCAGAGTGGCAGAGCGGAGCCGAGCGGATCAGGGCATATCCTACAAGGCCACTACACATTTATTCAGATTCCAACACCAAGGAAATGAAGGAATTGGGAACTATGTATATAAAATTTTGTAGAATGTTGTACAAGAGGATTTATGAGGTCTTTCTTATTCACTCTAAGATAATAGTATTTTTGTCTGTGTTACATGCATTTTTCCCATTCTAAAATATTTTCTTTTATCAGATGTCACTAACTAATTTTTAAAGTTAAAATGGCCGCTAAAAAAATGGACAGCCTTGACCGAAAACTTAACCTACATAGAAAACCAAGCATTTAAAACCTTTCTGGCTATGAAATACACAAAGTTTGTTTATTTCTTTATTTAATTAACTAACTTTAGAATGTAGAACCTCAAGGGCATTAACAAGATAGCCACAGACAGATACATTTTTTATAATATTCACATGCCTAAGATGATAACTAAAAGAGTCTCTTGATTAGCCCACCTACACCCAAAACATATTCGAGTCCCTTATGGTATTTAAACAGCCTTTGGTCAAATGCAGAACTCATGTTGAGTTCCACTCTTGCGGCTTCAAAGAGGAGCTGAAAAATGTGTTTGCTGAAGTCAATGGCCTCGTGCTCAGCAGCGTTTTAGAAGCACACAACACGGACTCCAGCTGGGCAGCCATTGAAATTGAAATGCCAGAAAACATGACAAGAGTTTCACTGCGGACACAGGGAGTCTGGAAGACACGTTCTGTCAATGTCTTACAGAGTCTCAGTCTTGTCTGACAGGAATTCAAGGATGGTAATGGTGGTAGTGTGTGTGTGTGTGTGTGTGTGTGTGTGTGTGTGTGTGTGTGGGGGGGGCAAGGGGGGGGGGTGGGGGGGTGGGTAGGGATAGGTGGATTGTCTGGCAGACAAACGTGGGAAGGGAGATTTCCACCATCACTTCCATGGCTAATAATTAGCTTTATCGCACAATGACACGGGTCAACCAGGAGGGTGCCTCTCTCTCTGGCGAGCGAACAATAGCAGACAATATGCCTCGGCTCAGGCGAAATCTCTGACGGGAATTGCCTGCTTCACGTACGGAATACTCGTCAAATCCCAGTTGACATTTCATAGGCTCCTAATCAGACACAATCCGTCCCTGGGCGGGATCCTGTGGTTTGGAAAAATCTTTCTTTGTGGGCATGTGTGTGTGTGTGTGTGTGTGTGTGTGTGTGTTTCTTCTGGGTATTTGTATGTGTTTGTGTGTGAGTGTGTGTTTGTGTCTGTGTGTGTGTTAGCGTGTGTGTGTGTGTGTGTTTGTGCGTGTGTGTGTTGAGAGCACAAAACCCACAGCCCCACGGTTCAAAATTGGAGAGTCTGCAATGCTTTGTTTACACTGACATTAATCCATTAGGGATAGGGAGTCGGGGAAAAGAAAACACAAAACAAAACTGGAATTTCTGTACTGGTATTTTCTATAAATAACTCTGTGAAAAGATTTTCTATGCAGAAAAAAATGCCATGCTCAGTTACAAATCAGGGAAGTGAATGAGTAAATACAACAAATCAATACAGACAGGGCCCACTTTGATTCTCCGGCAACAGCAATACAAATTAAATGTGCTGTTATCATCATTTCATTAATATTATTGTCAGAAGAAGTGTTATTTTTGCCTCAGCAGCTTAGAGATCCATTGGGGGCTTACTGTGAAATGATTATCGTGATACTCACCAACACACACTTCCAAGCATTCAGTGATTTCACGCCTTATTGCATTGCGATATTAACGATTAGAGCTTATGCAGACGTAGATAAATAGATTTACCCTGGTCTGCCCTTGCATCCTTGACGGGCACATAATGTGCGTTTGAATAACTTTTCACTTTACGAGACACTTCACACCGCACTTGGCCTTATCAGATTTAGACCGTTAGGAGGACTTTGAGCAGCGGAGCATGGCTCTCCATCATGCGACCCGATTTGATACGGTTTAATTTTGTCTTGTCTGCATTGACTTGTCCTTGCAGGTTTATTGTCTAGGAGTGAAGTGGGTTTGTCTGCCATTTTTATTTATTCACTTATGTTTTTTTTTCCCCCAGTGAAGTGGGTATCTGCTGCGTTAGTCTGGAGGCCAAGAGAGTGGCGTAGAGATAGCTTCTCTGTCAGTCACAGGGTGGCCCTGTTTTCTCTCTCTCTCTCTCTCTCTCTCTCTCTCACTCATTCACTCTCTCGCTCATTCTCTGTGTCTTATCATTTCTCTGCCCAAAACACTTTGACTGGGAGGGGCAAAAGAGTGGGAAAGGAAAAGAGAGAGAGAGAGATGGAGAGAGGGGATAGAGAGAATATAAATGAGATAGAGAGCAGTCATGTAGAGAAGAGGTGAAGATATGAAGAGAAAGACAAAGGGAGAGAGATGGGGAGTAAAGTGACCCAGAGACTGAGAGAGAGAGAGAGAGAGAGAGAGAGCGAGTGAGTGAGAGAGAGAGAGAAAACAAGAGTGGAGGAAGCCAAGCAATTAATTGTCTTCTCTGCCTGGCATCTCATTTCAACAGTCAAGCAAAGAAAGTCCATTACAAGAACAGGATCATCATTAAATCCCACCTCTAATCAGCGCAGGGCACATACCTTCATATCTCTCTCTCTCTCTCTCTCTCTTCACTTTGCTTCTGCTGCTGTGGCCACAAGCGTTTCCCATTCTCTTCTCCATTCCCCCATCCCCTTCAACCCTCTTGCATTTAATAGCGTTAGACTGTGACCGTGTTATCGAACAATAATAAAACTCAGAAGATCTCCTGGGGCACTGAGGCAAGGCTTTGTCTCTCTTAGGTGCTCTTATGTTTGGGGTTACAGCAGTGTGTGTGTGTGTGTGTGAGTGTGTGTGTGTGAGAGAGAGAGAGAGAGCGAAAGAGAGAGAGTGAGAAAAACTCCCTTTAATTCTCCAAATTCTCTTCCTTTTTTGACAGCTGCTGAGGATCAAGACCCTCCCTAAAGCTGACCTTTATGAAATATAGTAAGGGAAGGGAAATGGCTGCCCATGTAGGAGGGGGTTGGGGAAGAAGTGGACAAAATCAGAGCAGAAGAGAAAGAGTGCAAGTGCGAGAGGATGGAGTGACTGTTGAAGGGTGCCAAAAGGAGAGCGAAAGAGAGCAATGGAGAGAGAGAGAGGGAGAGAGAGAGAGAGAGAGAGAGAGAGAGAGACAAGGGACGGTCCATTTGTCTCTGTCAGATTGCTTTGCCTCTTCTTCATAACAGCGACGACAGAACCCTGCACCCTCGACCCCCCCACACCACCCCACCCCTCCCTCACACACACACTCACACACACACAGACACACACACACACACACACACACACACACACACACACACACACACACCTTCCACCCCTCATTCCCTGTCAGCTGGGGAGGGGGAGAACTGCAGGAAACGCTACCAGTGACTCCCTGCATGGCAACAGTCGCTCCAGTACACAGACAAGATACAAAACACACACCATTAGCTCTGTTTTAATGCATGATCTCCGAGGGAGGTTGGGGATTATCATATATTACCACTTACTCAAATACCATCTAATAATAGAGCGTGCACTGACTCTGTGTGTGTGTGTGTCTGTGCGAGCTACAGGCAAACACAAGGGTCCATGGAAGTGAAAGACATACCTCTGTGCTGGTGACAAGGACCACTGATAGCAGAAATAGGGAGGGTGCTACAGTAAGACATGCACGTGAATGAAGCTGGCTGGTCTAGTGGCATATGGCCCTAAAACATAAGGTACACTTTGCTGTCTTCAACAGAATTGCTGGAGTGTTCATAAGGCAGCAACTCACACACACACACACACACAAATCCAATTACCTAATAATCCAATTTTTTGTGGTATTAAAAGAAGGGCTCATGTATTCATAACCGTGGATATCCAGGCATGTAACATTTCCCATGGCAACAATAACTAGGTGAAACATACGTAACATACCTATTAAATTACACTTTTCAAGCATTCTTCATTAGTGAGCTGAACTTTTAAGTCTCAATGTTATCAATAAACCTAGTTTTCTGGAAATAATGTGTTGCACCTTAGTGGTTTTAACATACTGTTTTGTGGATTTTGTACCTAAAATATGCAGGGGCGGAGCCAGACTTTTTTACATGGGGTGGCCAAAGGGTGGCCAGGGATATTGAAGGGGTGGCCATGCTGTAACCAATTAAAGTGGGGGTTCCCGGAAAAAAATTAATGAGCTAGTTTTGATTTCCTGTATTCTGGTGTATTTTGTGGCATACATGGAACCATGTAGTACTCATTCAGTTAGGTCTAACTCATGAACAAAATCCATCTGAGCCAAGAGGTCAGAAATCAAAGTATTAATTTATTTATGTAACATAAAGGTGCTTTCTGCAGTAAAAGGAAAATGCATGTATACTGAATTTATACCTATACCACATGTTAACACTTTCTACATGTTGGGATTGATGCTGCTGCACCTGAGCAATCAATAAAAAGATTTTTGCTCTCAAGTGGCCCACCGTTGTTTAGTCCAATGGCTGAGTGAGTTACTGGTGTGACAGATTGTCTCATAGCTTTCAAAAAAGCCCATTGACTGAAAGTGACGACGTTCAATTGAATCCCGAATTAACAGCACACCGAGACGTTCGAGCACACCGGAACTTTTGGGCAGACACATTCTAAAAGGAAGCACGGTTAAACTCTAGAAGGCAGCTATCGATAAACGTTGCCATGCAGAAATACAAACTAAAATTGAAAACCACGGGCGTATGGATGTAACGTTACGTACAGTACAAATCCAGCTAATTTGTAATCCCTTAGTTACCCTAGTCTAACGTTACTAGCTAGACTTTGTCTGGATTGTGAACTTGTGAAAGGACTACTTTGCGAAAGCCACTGTCACTGTTGGCAAAGTGAGAAAACTTATCCAAAGACATTATGGAGAAATAACTTGCCTCCAAATCGCACGGACCCGTACTTCCCTGGGAGGTGGGTGCGACTTCATTGTCCGACTTCAACATAATTGACTCCAACAGCTGCTGCTGTCAGAGGCACGTTAGTTTGTGTGTGTTTGTGCTAATGCAAAATGCGTCCTAGCGGGAAACAAATAGGCGGAACTAAAATATCGCGGCCGGAACCAACATTCTGTGGGACATATCGTTTATTATAAAATTATTGGACGGCCGTGGGGTGGCCAGGGCGGGACCAGGGCGTGGCTCCGCCCCTGAAAATATGCTGACAAATCCAGTAAAAAGGAAAATCCAGTAAAATCAAAAAAAGAAAATGCCGGAAGATTGTAAGGAGACTTCATATTGAGTATGAAATCTGTAAGGACACAATAGATCTATATAATTTATAGTTTATAAACTATAGTTTATAAGTTTGCAAGGCAAGGCAATTCTTCTTCTCTGACATCATTAGCAAAAAATATCAACAATTCAGGAGTGCTATTCTCTACCGTTGAGAGACTAACACATCCCTCTGCTGATCTAGCCACAGAACTTCTTTCAGTCCACAAAAGTTTACACACTTTTTTAATAGTAAAATTACCCACCCACTAAGGCATCAGGAGGTGGCTCTTGACTTGTTTAAACAACATGACCCAGATCACATATCTATATCTATATCTATATCTATATATATATATATATATGCTTAGTACTTGCTTATCTATCTATGTTTTGTTTTTATCTTGTTTATGTATTTTTGTATTATGTATTTACTTCCTATTTTATGCATATTCTATTTATTTTTTACTACTTAAGTATTATTTTGTACTTGAATTTAGTTATTTGACTCTCTTTCATCTATCTTTCATCTCCACCCCTCCTTAAATTTGAGATTTTATTGAAAATATTTTATTTTATTTATTTATTTTTTTAGTTAGCATGCACTGTTGCACTTGCATAATTGTTATTGAAGGTCTTTTACTATTTTTTTCTGTAAAGCATATTGAAATGAAAGAAATGAAACGACTTTGCCTTGCCTTGCCTTCAGAGTTTGCTAAAGCAGGAAACAACATAAAAAAATACAAATAATTGAAGGATTTGAGGAATAGGACTAGCACAGCACACAGCGCCTGTGTTGAACTTTTTCATTTAGCTGTGTTTAATAACCTACTGTAGTTACTACAGAGAGTTCTTCAAATGCCCTGGATGTCAACAGTTATGAATATGCAGGAATGCTCCATCATATCTATATTGGTTGTGGATTAAGAACACAATGCTGCCAGAGTCAGTCGTTGGCCTGTGACCCAACTACTCCGACCGCCAACACAAACACTCTCTCACTCTCTCTCTTTCTCTCCCCTCCCCCACTAAGGCATCAGGATGTGGCTCTTGTTGCCGGAGTGGACGCTGATGTAGCAGTCCTGAATGCATCGCAGGCAGAATTGGACAAACTCATTTATTGGCTCCTGCTCCACCACAACCAGCACAAGTTTAATGAATGGCAGAGAGCCTCAGCCGCTAAAAGCACTCTCCCTCTCTTTCCCTCTTTCTCTGTTTCTGTCCATCCAACCCCCTCACCCACTCCCTAACATCCCATTCCCATCACCCCACCTTTCCTTCATTCTCACTCCTTCACTGCCTCCCTCTCTCTCTCTCTCTGTCTGTTGTCTCTCTTCACCCGTGTTGTGTGCCTTACTCAATATTTTCTGCTCTTTCCTTCTCTCCCTCTCTCTCTCGTGCTTTCAAACCCCCCACTGCTACCACTTCTCTTTTTCCTCTCTCTCCATCTCTCTTACTCTTCTGTCTTTCTCGCTCCCCTTTCTCTCCCTCCCTCTCTCTCCACCTCTCTCTCCCTAACAGTGCACTGACTCCCATAGTGTGTAGGCTTAGTGGGAGGGAGACAGGTGACCTGGGGGGGGGGGGGCCCAGGGTCTGCGCAGGCCTGGCTGGGGGACAGTGGAGTCTCGGCTCCCCCTTGGGGGAGATAATTAACCTGAATTCCTCAGTGTGTGCCCAACTGAATAATGAATAATGAGATGAAATCAGTAAGCACTGTCAGCCACCCTAAACAAGGGCATCTGTTATGGGGAAACGCAACAACAACACCAGTCGCATGCAGATTGGTGACCTTGAAATAAGGAGATCTCCATTCTCAAGTACAAATAACTACATGTATTCATTGTTCTTCAGCTATTCCTTTTTTCTGGTGCGTATACATTGTTTATTTAGCTTGGTCTGGAGATCTAGGAAGGTCTTGGTTTTAAGGGCAATTAGTGATGGTCTGTTGTAAAAAAATCCACACTCAGGTTATAATACATCTTATCATGTATCACACGTCTATCATAAGTAAAGGAGAATTAGACAGGTTTAATGTTCCAGGGTGTTGGCATGTTTTCCCTCAGGGCAATAAGACCCATGGCCTTGGTTGAAACACACACCCTCCTGTTGTGCTAAACGTTGCCACACAGTATCGCATTTAGCAATAAGAATAAGAGGCCAGTGCACTTAACAGCTGGGGAGTAGACACCAAAAAAACAACCCCTAAAACCCAAACATACCTATCAGTGACCCCAACAAGGAGACAGGAGAGCAAATTAGCTCTTCTTCCACCTACCATCTCTCCCACCCCTGGGCCCCCCTTTGCTCTCCTGTTCATTTAGAAAGCCCTATCTGCTCATCACCTTGCACACTATTTATCCAATTTTCTTGCTTGTTTTAAAGCACTTTAATTGGATTTCATCATCCAGACAAGTGCTTCTCAGACAGATAATTATCACGGCTGCTCTGTCCAGCGCACTCACGTCCTCTCCTCTCTGCCCTTTTTACCGTTTGAACATGCTTTAAATACAGAGATAAGCGCACCAGAGCGGCCATGGCAATAATCACATCCAAACGGGCTACCGCTCACTCACTCACTCACTAACCAACCTACCCTAGCGCCTCCACAGCGAGAGATGAAAGGGGTTGCAAATGTGAAGGTCCTGCTCTTTCATTCTACATTTCTCATGCCGTTTTTTTTCTTCTCTCTGCTTTCTCTACCATCATACGTTCCGTTTATCTTTTCTTTTCCTTCTTTCTTTTTTTTTTTTTAATCAGGGATTCCACAGCCACTGTAAATATTGGATCTGGATCAAATTTCTCTGGTCATTGCCAGCAGACACCAGAGATCAATGCTAGAGCAAATGTCACCCATACAGATTGTCATACGAGCACCCTACACAAACCAATATCTAGTTCCATGTTAAAGGGATGTAATTCCAGCTGGGATTAGCCCATGGAGAATTTCTGCACAATTAAGCAATATCTCCCAAGCCATAGAAGGGTGAAAGGCCCATGTATTGTCTAGACCCATTCAGGGGAACTCTTTTCATCCATCCTCGAATACATTTGGCTTAGCACCCTTGCCTATGATTGTTATACACCCCGACACATCAGAACAATTCACCCTGTCAGGGCTCTCTCTTTTCTCCGCTCCCCTCCACCCATTTTCATGGACTTACGCAATTAAGCCCAACTCTTTTTTAGTGCCAACATGAAACAGCACAGAACATGTTTCACAGTAACCCGAGAGCCAGAAGGGTTCAATATTCATGGAATATTCTAATATCTTCCGTCCCCCAGTAGGCTGAGCAGTCAGTGAGAAATAATGATCATTCCTCCTGTCAACCAACACAAGCAGAACTGGGAAAAGGAATTATGCAATATAATACTTTGGTTGAGGGCTTTTAAAAGATAGTTTTCTCGCTTCTTTTTGTTTTCTTATTTGAGGGGCTTCGGAATAAGTGGATTATTGTCCCAAGAGGTGTCCGTGAAAATAAATGTTCCATCCAAGTCGGGAGGTTGGGAATCTTTTGGTTCCAAAACAAAAAGAAAGACACACACACACACACACACACACAAATCTTTTCCCCATGAATTGGTGGCTACGGTTGTTAAGATGTGGGTCAAACTTCTCAGATGCAATTAGTGTTTTGTTAATCACACATCATGGCTTTGCGCCATTCTTTTGACCCCCGCCCCCCCCCCCCCCCCCCACCTCACCCACAACCTCTGTCCGAGAAAAAGAGGCTTCTTGCTGTGGCTTAAGGCAGTGATTTTTGGGGAGGTGGGGATGAGGGTAGGGGGTTCTTTCGGAGGAGGCTGTACTGAGTGCGGCCCTTTTCAAGTCAGCTGAGGCGGCGACAGCAAACACCAAAGCCTTCGAAACTAAAGCCCCCTTCTTGGCTGCACCAGGATGTGAAAGAAGTCTTTGTGCGAAGTCTGATTAATTATTTATTGGTCGCCTGGTTGTTACTAAGGGTATTTCTTCTTCCAGGGCTGACAAGCCAGTGTACACAGACACACACACACACACACACACACACACACGTACAATAAAAGTCTGACGAATCGACAGCAACAAGACAAGCAAACTTTGCTTCCAGGGTGGCTCGTTGCAACTTTTTATGCACTAACTTATGAGAGACATTGAGGCTGTCACACATCCTGTCATCCCGGTCTCCCAACTCTTTCTAATGCTCACAGGATCGCTGAAACCCTCTTGATGACTAATTTCTAATGAAATCTAGACTATGTTTCAGCATGGGTCGATTAGCCTTGTGATTGCCACGCATCTAGCCTCACTAAGGTGTGATATAATAAACAGACTTGGCATTTTTGTCAAGATTTATAGTGAGTGGCTCTCAGCACCTCATGATTGTTCAAGCAGATGTGATTAGAGATGTAACCGCGCACCCATCTGCGTGGCCGACCTCGGAGGTGTGGGCCGGGGCGATGGTATACCTTCCTAATGGCGTCTAATGGATGGCTCCAGGACCCTCGCTGCTCTTCTAATGGGTGTGATGTGTCTGCAGAGGCTGCTGCTAGCCTGGCCTCACACTCCTCTCATCCTCCTCCTCCTCCTCCACCTCACATGAAGAACTGAAGAGAGACACCAGCCTGCAGTAAGGACTCAGTCTAGTCTCTCCCTCCCCTCCCCCTCTCCCATCCTCTCTCTCTCTCTCCCTCTCTTACTCTGTTTTTCCACTCTCTGTCTCTCTGCATCACACACCCCTGATGCAGAGGAAAGATGATGCTACTATACCAGCCTGGTACTCAGTCCCCTCCCCACACCACCCCACTCCCCGCTCACCCTAAAACACACCCAAGGGGTTTCAGTGGAGCTTCTCCACAAGTACATCCTCCAGTGGAGCAGTTTATCAGAGTCTGAGCACTGCAGTTTTCCTTGCAGAGTGAGTGTGTGTGTGTGCGTGCGTGTGTCTGTGAGTGTGTGTGTGTGTGTGTGTGAGAGAGAGAGAGAAAGCGAGAGAGAGAGAGAGAGAGAGAGAGTGTGTGTGTGTAAGAGAGAGAGAGAGAGAGAAAGAGAGAGAGAGAGATTTACATGAATTGAGACCCTAATTTGAACAGTTAAGTTGGAACATTTCCCCGGTTTTTGACTGACACTCTAAATCAAATTACCAGTGTCTTAGACTATTTAGGAGTGTTTAAGACATTAAAATACATCTGTGTCAAGCTGCCTAGTCATCTGCTAGAGATTAAGTGCTTATTTCTAGACTATTCCTGACTTTTTTCTCCCCTTAAAAGAAAATGTGACACTCATTGGTGTCTCAGCGGATCTCTTGCCATAACAACGCTCCTGGCTCTAATGAATGTTATCCACAGAGTCTGTGGCAGTTAACATTCCAGGGCCGTGAGGGCTCAGACGCATCACGTAAAGCTGACCTCTCATTAGGCTGGGAGAAAGAGGCCTCTATCTTCCATCCCCTGCATCTCCAAGCAGTCACTCGGCGAAAATAAAGAAAGACCCCGACCGAGCCTGTCAGTGAGAAGAGGCGGCCAAGAGAGAAAAGAGGAAAAAGCGGAGCTCGAGCGCGCGAGCAGCGATGAAAGAAGCCGAGATGGAGAGGAAGGAAAACGATGATGGTGAGGAAAGACCAAGGGACTGAGATTGACTGGGAAGGTTCTTTTTTGAAGACGGTCGGAGGTTAGACGGTCAGGGGGTGTTGGGGGTGAGAGGGTGGGGCGGGGATGCGCACACAAGATACATAACTGCAGTAAGGAGAGGCAAACAGGAGGAAAGAGAGAAGGAAAGAAAGAGAGTGCGAGAGACCCAGAGGCACCCGGGAGTTAAAGCAGCAGGAGAGGAAAAATACGGTGGCACATTATTGAGGGACGCTTTGGCGCTAAGCTGCTTATTGATAAAAGCACTAATCTGCCTGGCAGAAGGTAAGGAGGCCGGGATGTGTGGCGATAAAATATCTGAGCTCAAGGCAATGCCAGGGAGTAGCTGAACCTCCTTGCAGCTTTACCTAAAGGAGATTCTCGTTTTTTAATATTATTTCTCTGCATTTTTTTTTTTTGCTCAGTTTTTCACATAAAAGTGTGGCTGTGACCAGGGGCGGCGAACTGAATGAATTCCTGCCCACTAAGAAACCGAGGAAGGGAACACGGCGAATGAAAGGGCCTGGCTTTCATCATCGGCGTGGCCGCGGAGAATATCACTGTTTGAGTCGGACCTTCATCTCCGATTATTCCTCAGCCGCGCCGCCGAGCGCATAGGTAATTTGATTAAGCGTGATATGTGGCCCATGTGGCAGGTGGAAAATAGACAGAAACATTCAGAGAAGTCAGAACCCCCTCGAACCATTGGAAGAAATATGTTTTGATTGGTTGGCGTTAAAAAAAACGAGACAGAGATGGAGAGAGAGGGAGAGAAAGAGAGAAGTGGAGACTACAGAGAGGAAGAGAAAAAGGGAGAGAAAAGCTGTCAACTCTAGATAATTATCATCATCATTATCACCATTGTAATTCTTATCACCATGGTAATCATCATTATCATCATCATTATTCACACATCGCTATGCAGTAATGTTGTGTTGCCATGACAACGAGTGGTGGTAGACGCCGCGGGCGTACAGTCATCGATGGTGGCGAGACAGGCCTTGGCCCTGGAGCAGTCCTCCTGGGCTTGGGCAGAAATCCCTCTTAACAGGTAATCAGTGAGATGTTAGAACCAAATCTTCAGGTGCGCACACACAAACACCCCCCACACCTACCTCAACACACACAAACACACACACACACCATGCACTGAGAAGCTGATACTGAAGATGATGAAGACAATGATGAATTAAGGAGGATTGACAGAGCACCCCCCCCCCCCCACACACACACAAATACACACACACGCACAATGCAGAAGCTGATACTGAGGATGATGAAGATAATGATGAAGAAAGGTGAAAGGGGATTGACAGAATCCCCCCGCCCCCACACACACACTTCACCTAAACTTCCTGGATGGGCTCATCAGTGCAAAGCTACTAATCCACACCAGTCAATTCCAGCATGCCGGTCGGCCTGTATCAATCCCAATGTGCTTGTCGAGATAAATGGATGGAGAAAGATACGCTCACTCTGTCTCCTGAGGGCCTCTGCTCCTATATGGCCGCCAGGCTGAGATAGCATCCTTTGACAAGAGAATGCACAGGTGCACATGCTCTCTCTCGATCCCCCTCCCTCTCTCTTTTATATACTCTCATAGAGAGAGAGAGACAGGAAGAGAGAGAGACAGTTAGAGAGAGAGAGAGAAAGAGGCAAGGAGAAGTGAGTGCCTTGTATGTAGGTGTTGTATGACAGCGTATTTGAGTGTGTGTGTGTCATTCTTTATTTTCTTCATGCACTTCATGGGTTTTTGACACAACAAGAAAAGCTGTGCTGAGAAGCAGCACCTTGAGCAGAAGGGATATTTATGGCCCACACAAAATATGTCAAACGCTGCCATAAAATGCCCACTTTTCCTAAATCATTGTGTAATTATTCTTGCCTGGAGTGCACCGAGCCATTTTGCAAAGCCGGTGTCATTTCAAGACTTCATGCCCCATCACTACCCACTGATTACTGGCAATTCTAAAGAGGCACTACACACAGAGAGCATCTCCAATTAACGCCATTCTCCTCCCAGGCTGTCTCCCTTGCCCTTACCGTGTTGACAAGATCGAACTGACGAGGGAGCATCTGTACCTTAAGGTGTGTTAAGATTTCTCATTACTGAGCTAATTTTGCTAAGACTGGGAAATCATAGGAGGTGTATTATCGGTGTATTTGTTTATAATTGCTTTCGTTCCTTTAGGGTGACATTTTTATGCTTGTGTGTGGGTGTGTGTAGGTGAGTGTATATGAATATGTGTGTGGCTGTGTGTGTGTGAGTGTGTGTGTGTGTGTGTGTGTGTGTGTGTGTGGTGGAAAATGGGGTCTCGATCTCTGAAATGTGTGCCAATGATGCAGAGGCTTGGCTGGCACGCGTGAACCTCGCAGCACACCTGGCTAGGAGAGGCCCTCCACTGAGACACACCAGAGCTGCTGGCACTGTACTTTAATGAGCCAAAGAGTGAAAATATTATGCAGTGTGTGTGTGTGTGTGTGTGTGTGTGTGTGTGTGTGCGCGCGCACACGAGGGCGGGAAAGGGAGGGAACCGGGAGGGTGGCAGAACTGTTGTCGCGAGCAGCCTGCTGGCACTGGAAGGACTGGAAGAGATCAAAGGTTCCTGGGGATAGCAGATGTTCAAAGGGTTCCCGAGCGTGACGGATACATTCAAACAATTTGGGAGGAACTGTTTTCCTCTTCTCGTCCCTTCCATGTCCTCATTTTTTTCTAAAGAGAGTTTTGTAATTGAGCAAAAAAGATGTTTTTTTTTTAATGAAACACAGGAGTAAGGGAAAAAGCTAGAGAGAGGGGGGGGGGGGGGGGGTGGGGGTGGGGGGGGGGATGGAGTAGACGGATGTAGTGTTGAAGAGGGGACTATGCCCTCAACAAAAGTACTGTATGTTAAATTTTACAGCTTCAGCCTCTGCGCTCTCTTTCTGGCTGTTCAACTGAGTGACTTGCAGGCACATTGGAGTTGACACACAGGAGAGCGTAATCTACTCAGGAGCTTTGAAGAGGAGGGCAGACAAAGCAAGACCGCACCACACAAATGCACCAGTGCTGAGAACAAATGTGTTCCCTGCGAATGCTGACTGCTTGCCAGTGTGTGCTTGTGTGTGTGTGTGTGTGTGTGTGTGAGAGAGAGAGAGAGAGAGAGAGAGAGAGAGAAAGACAGAAAGACAGAAAGACCAAAAATTGTGATGAACATCTTTGCAGACACATGGAATAACATGCGGTTTAAAAAGTAGGTTTCAAAAGGTGTTTTATAAGCTTTCATTTTCTTTGTTTTTCCTTTTCTTCCTCCTTCACCCCTGTGTCCTCTAAATGGGTGATATTTAGGAAACTGTGTGTGTGTGTGTGTGTGTGTGGTGTGTGTGTGTGTGTTTGTGTACTTATATGTAGAGCAGGTTAAGCCACTGGGTCTTCCAATCAAGCTAGAGGCTTAAAATCCCCTCTTACACACTCTCTCCGAACTCTGAGGCCTCTGAGAAAGGAAGAGGGGGAGGCCTACAGAGGCCCGGGGTTGTTACTTCTGGTACAGGGGGTGGGGTGGGGTGGTAGTGGTGGTGGAGGGGAGAGGGTGGTGCGGTTACACAGTGGAGAAGGAGAAAGCGATGGGGACAGGACTCTGACTAATAAGGCATTTTAATTGCGTGGATTTAATTTAAGTACAGATTTACGGCTTCACAGGCCCTCATCACGCCCACTTAAAAATAACAGGGAAGGTCTCCGCTTCAGATCTCCTTCTGTGTGCTAATATCTGCCTGGCAATGTGATGCATGCTTTCTTTTCTTTTTTTTCGTAACTCATTCTACACGAGGAGGTGGAACGCATCATTAAAATGCAATGTTAGCAAAGGTGTTAGATCTTTGCCACCGCCAGGCTAATTACCGCACTGTCCACAAGGAGAGACATGGAGACGGTGTGGTGCATGCTTCCTTGAAAAACTGTCACATTATCCTAGACATTTAGAGGGCAGAGAACGGGGGTGCATTGGGAAAACCCTTTTCGTTTGGCTCAATGATGTGTACACTCAAACAAACGGGCACACGGTCAGTCACACACACCCACACAAACACACACACACACACACAAATGTACGCAGACACACAGTCACAAAGAGGACTCCCTCTGGCACCAATCCACTGCACTCTAAATTGAGCACTCACAGTTTATGTAACCTTTGTTGCAACTGTGACTGATACACAAGTCCTCTTTAATACGATTCTGAAGAGCCACGACAGGGAAAAAAAAGGGAAGAGAGAAAGAGGAGGAAAAGCGAAAGGGGAGCAAAGCAGTGGGGTCTGCCAGGCCTATGAGTCTGGGATGAAATGACACAAGCAATGCAGGCCACTAGATTAGCATGGACGGGGAGCTGAGAGGGAGGTAGCATTGTGCAGTTGACAAGCCACGACTTCATTCATTCACCTGCATGCACTCATCAACGCACAATGACTCATTGTTGCCCCTATAACAGTCCCTCCAATGTGCTGCTTTCACATCTGTCATTTGGCTTGGCAAAAGACTTCATTATTTATTTTGGTCAATCTGTTCTGCCTGATGTGGGGACGGATCCCACCACCACCCCCGCACAAGTTAACATCTGCCGAGACGTGTCACATGAGTTAACATCTGCCTGTGTTTTTAATGCGGCTGTCAGGCCGACACGATTCAGACGTTGACGGTGAGGAGGAGGAAGCTCGGCACAGTCACAGGTGCACAGTCACCTGGTGACACACCAGTGCCGCGATGGAGGAGTGGAAGAGGGAGATAGAGACAGACAAAGAAAGAGAGAGAGAGAGAGAGAGAAATTTACATAATTAGCATAAGCAGATGTGTCTGATGAGATAAGAACTTTTGACAAACATACAAAAAACTAACATGCATGCGAGCATACAGTTCCAGCAAACTCGCCCCCACACGTGCACACACACACAAACTCACACACATGCCGACAAACACAGTCTCTCAAAAAAACACACCAAACACACTGCATGGCTCCAGTCTATTGTCACTTCCATGCCATATGCTGTCCATCACTGAGACAGAACTACTGTGGGTGAGCGTTCTCCTCACTGACTGAGTCCAGAGGGCTTGCAGTCGCCCCAACTGTCATCCAACATCTGCTGAAATGACCAAACTGCTGACTGGTAGCTGACTGCCTCGGAGCTGATGCCGTCTGCACGTCGGCTCAGCATCGCTACACCAACAATTAATTTCACTCCAATTTTGCGGATGAACATGACACAGAATGTTGCACATGAGTACATGTACGCCCAAGCATGCACACACACACACACACACACACACACACACTGACGCACAAAAACACACACACACACACACAATTGTTTGCTTTCATTAACAGCAATACACATATGATGAGGACACATAAGCAAACACTAAAATCACAAAGAAAAAGACAAGAGGAGCAAAAAACGATTACTTTATCTCCACAGCCAGTACTGACTATCCACTTGAGGCGCTCCTTAAAAGCACAGTAATATGCTTGACTACAGATCATGTCACAAAAGCCTCCGGTCAGAGCCTCTTCATAAGAACAAAGGGCCCTCTCTCACTGCTACAGGCCATCATTCAGACAGCTTATAATCCTTATTAATTCAAAAGCAGTTGTTGAGGAGAGGATATAAAGAAGGGGATGGAACCTGTAGGGATGGCCAGAGGTCAGATAAAAGATTTTGCACAAGTAACTTTGGCAAGAGCCACCCCTCCCCTTGCTCTAGCCAGATTAATGAAGCCACTGGGAGCATGTGAGAACTGGCAGATATGCACATTTTCCTCTCTACTTAACCTCGGTCGGCCAGCTGACCAGACCAAATAAGCTAAGATAAAAGAGTGCAGGCTGGGGGGGTGTTCGGGGGCTTATCGAGGAATGAAAAAAAAAAAAAGCAGTAATAAAAGATAATAAAATGTGGTAATAAAAGACACAAACAAATGCCTAAGAAGCTGTGAATTCTATGCAGATTTCAAAACACAATAAATAAATAAAACACTCACTGCAACAAACATAGCTGCTCACTGACAAACAAACAGTTTCAATAGCTTCATAATGTCCACAAGGTTAATGTATGTTACAGTATGTGTATGTGTGTATGTGTGTGTGCATACATGCATGCATGTGTGTATATGTACAGTATGTGCATGTGTGTGTGGCTGTATGTGAATGTGTGTCGAGGATCTCTGCTGAAAAAGACGCTGCCACCATGCAAACATTCCTGAACCTAATTCCGACAGTAATGACTTGTTTAAAAATGTATAACAAGACATTCCCAGTGACATGACCACCAAAAGATCAATCTAAATCACCTCAATTCAACTTAAGAGAACAGCACCACAGTGAAAAAGCATGCAACACTGCAAGCAAGGGCTCACCGTTTTGGAGCTGTACTTGGCTTGGTTGGTCTTGAAGCTGTAATCCGAGTACTGATCGGAGCCGGTGGAGTTGTCATCTCCGCCAGTCCCCACAAAGGTGTTGGTGGCAGGGAGCTCCTGTACAGCTTGGTGCTTCTGGGAAGCTGAGGGCGACTGAGCCTGAAGCTGAATCGAGGGAAGTGGGGAGTTGGAGCGATAATGACGGCCCAAGTCGGGACTGCCGGGCGGGTATGTCAGAGGCAGGTGTATCCTGGGGCTGTCACTGACTCCGTCTAGGTTGAACTTGAGGCTTTTCTGGAGACTGACCTCTTCCTCTTCCCCGAGGGGCTTGGGAGACTTTTGAGGCTTGCCTTTCCTGCCCTTTTTGCCTTTGTTGCTCTTGGGTCCTTGCTTGGGAGTGTAGAGGTCCTTGGTCTCTTTCTTGCCGGCCTGGTAGCCACTCTTGGTCTCCCTCTGAATGCGGTGCCGGATAAATACCACCGCCACGATCACAAAGATCACTCCTGCTACACCAGCCAGACTCCCGTAAAGGATATTACTTCTATGGGCTGGGTCAAAGTCGGGGTCCCCAGCGATATCCGTGTCTAGCGGGGTGTAGAGGCTATGTCCCACCAGTGCCTCCACCAGGCTGACATTGCCAATGGTTTCATTGACATAGACATGCACAAGGGCAGTGGTGTGACGAGTGGGTTTCCCTCTGTCACTCACTCTCACTACAAGGCGGTGCAGGCCACTGTGTTTACGGGTCAGTTCCTTTGCCAGGGTTATCTCCCCATCAGATGGAGAGATGCGGAACAGTTCATGAGGGTTGCCCCCTGTGATACTATAAATGAGTTCTGCGTTTGGTCCGGTGTCCATATCCTCGGCCTCAACAACTTCTACACGGCTGTCTGGGGCAGCTAACGGAGACAGCCGTCTGTAGGATGAGTTTGAGGGCTTGATGACAATAGGTGCATTGTCATTTTCGTCCAGGACGTTGATAACCACACCCACATATGATGACCTGGGAGGATCACCTCCATCGACAGCTTTCAGACGAAACGTGTAGCTGCTCTCCTTTTCTCGATCAAAGGAAATGCTTGACAATATTGTCCCTGTGCCATTTTGAACCATAAACTTCCCACTCTCTGGCTCGACTGAAAGGTGAACTTGAGCGTTTTCCCCTTTGTCCATGTCCATAACAGTTACCATGCCCACAGGACTAAGGGGAGGCATATTCTCCAGAACCGAGAAGGTGTATCGATTCAACATGAACTTGGGTTCATTGTCATTGCGATCAAGTACCTTGACAACGACTGTGGCCGTGCCACTGTGACTGGGCACCCCTTTGTCAGCTGCGATAACCTGGAATTCGTACCTCTCCTTGTGCTCTCTGTCCAGGGGACTTCGTGCTCGCACTGTGCCCATGCTAGCATCAATCTCAAAGAGCCCACTTATTGATGGCTCAGCAACTATTCGGTAGGTGAGTTCAGCGTTGGTGCCACTATCAGCATCTTTTGCAACCACATCTAGAATCTTCTCCCCAGGCTGGTTTTCCTCCTTAAAATCCACCTCAAAGAGTGAAGGTGAAAAGACGGGGGAGTTGTCATTGATATCATTTACTTGAACCTTCAGTGAGTTTGTGCTGGAGAGTGCAGGATTACCTGAGTCGACTGCGACAATCTGGACCCTGTATTCCCGAATGTCCTCGTAGTCAAGAGGGGTTGTGGTCTGCAGGAAATACTTTTTCTTGTGTTCGGCAGCGGAGTCACTTGCCAAGCGTAGCTGGAAAGGAACGTCCCCTGCAACAACACAAGTCACTACTGCATTCTCATCTTCATCCTGATCTGAGACCTGGACTAAGGCAACGGCGGTCCCCACTGGCATATCTTCCGAGATATTTGCGACTCCGTCACTGTGAGTGACCAGGCCAATTCCACGGATCTCTACAGCCGGGGCATTGTCGTTCTGGTCTGTCACTTCAATCTCCACAAAAGTTTTGGACGACTTGGGGGTTGGTCCTTTATCCCGAGCAACCACATAAAACTTTAAACTGTTAATCTCTTCCCGGTCCAGAGGCCCTTTCACATAGATAATACCAGTAGAACGATCAATCCGCAAGAGTTTGGGAACAGGATCAGTGGCCTGGTGAAGAGAGTACTCAATCTCACCATTGGGACCGAGATCGGAATCATTAGCCTTCACCTGTAACATAAGAAAGACAAAACGTTTAAAGTTTTGAGTGTTTTATTATCAAAGTGATGTTCATACCTACTAATTTCAAAACAGACTGTATGGGTTGCAGTTTTTACAGAGGTCTGCATGTTCATGTAAATATTATTTACAAAAACACACATCTTGAAACAATGATTCGCATTGTGTAGCTACCAGAAGTTGGTACCTTAAACACTGAATAGATACTAAAAGAATGGCTAAATATTGAATAGAACTATTTCAAAATCTTCAGTTTGCAAGGTTGTGATCAAACAGTCCCGAGGACAGTCCTGCTTTTCACATGTATCAAGTGATGCTGCTGAAGAAAGGATCAATACAGAATGAAGTGATTAATAATTGAGGAGAGTCTCCAAGTTTGCCTGTGTTTCTGATTCCTACCAGTCTTTTCTCTGTCCTCTATGTCAGTTTGAGGCAGGTATCTTCAGCTATCTCTGTTAGTCTGGTTAGTCATGATCATGTGTGGCAATATTCTCTTACCCCTCCCCCTTCACAAGTATCAATTGCTTCAAAAACTACAATGCTACTCCCCATGCCAAAAGATGTTACTCTAGTGAAAACATCAGTATGTTTTATGGGTGCCATTATCAGGGGGGTATCTAACATGCAGAACAAAGGCATGTGAATGACAAATGACTTGTCATTTCTGTTTTAGCCTAAAATACAGTGCTTCAAAGAAGCTCTCTGTAGGAAAGACTCTGAAAAGTAAATGCCTTAGGGGGAGGATACCTAAGGCTGAAGGAAGACAATAATTCCTTTATTGTGATTTATTTAAATGAATAATTTTGCTGTAATCATCCCAAGGAGAATCAGTGATTCATGCTACACTGTACTGATGAGTGTCCCTTGGTGAGTCTGAATGATCTCCATAAGAGAGCCTTGGTGATCAAACTGTGCTTGACTAGGCTCTCTGTAAATGAAAAACAGCATATCCCCTGGGACACTTGCAGTCCGCTATAAACCACTCAGCATTGCATTTATAAGAAAAACACTTAAGGAAGCTGAAGGCTCTCTGCAGATGGGGACTGAGTTCACTGGAGAGGTCAGGAATACAAACAGCTTCCATTTGTTCATCACATGACAACAAAGTTACTCAAGAACTCAGGTCGAGTCAAACACTGCTTGCAGAATCAATGAGCTGCAGTTGATTTGTGTCTAAATTAAGGTGGACACAACATGTTGTATCGTTAGTAACAGAGACAGAAAAAGGTGTTTTATATACCTGAAGAACTGAGTGTCCAATGGGACTGTTTTCGGCAACTTTAGCCTCATATGATGATTTCTCGAATCGGGGTGCATTGTCATTGGCATCTGTGACAACCACCCTTAGCAAGGCACTGCTCTGGCGTTGAGGAGCTCCTCCATCCAGCACTTTGATGCTGAGGTCATACGAATCCTTCTGCTCACGGTCAAGGCTACCCAACACAATCAGCTGGGGCAGCTTCTCGCCACGATCCTCGGCCACCTGCAGGCTAAAGAGCGATGATGCCTCCGACCCAGCGGAAAGCTTGTAGTCTGACACCCCGTTCTTTTCAGTGTCTCGGTCGGTAGCCAATGGAATGGGGAACAGCACTCCGCTCTGTGTGTTCTCTGGAATGGACAAGGTGAGGACCGGCGAGGGGAACTGAGGTGTGTTGTCATTAATGTCCAGAACCTCAATCCGACCCTCAATCAACCGTGGGCTCTGGTTCTGGATCAGGTCGGTAACAGACACCTCAAACTCCAGGAAGCATGGCTTGCCTTTGTTACGGCAGTTCTTCAGGGTCTCACGGTCGATGGGGATCTCAGTGGTAAAGATGTCCCCTGTCTTGCCATCGACCCGTAGGTAGGGAGAGCCAACCTCCAGCTTGTACAGGTGCCCGCTGTCTGGCAGGCCTTGGTCGGCTGCCAGGCTCCCAATTAATGTGCTGGGAGGCTGCTCCTCAGGCATCCGGTACACGACTCCCTCAACCAGTGCCATTCCGCAGGGGTCCAACAGAAGGACCCACAGTAGGAGCGCTCTCAGAGGGAAATCCATGGAGGCCTTGAACAGCCACACCCTAGCCTATGACACACAGAAACCGACATGCAGAGAGAAAGACAAACAGACAGGCAAAGAGACAGAGAGAGAGGGAAAGAAAAAGCGGTTAACTTATTATACCACCAGTACTTCATAACACTGTCACAAAATGTACACCTGTCTCTTTTTGTGCGGGTCTAGTGTTTTACTGTGTGTTTAACAACAAATAAATCAACAGATTATCAAATTTATCAGTTTCAGAAGATCGTATGTATCACAAACAAATTTGATTTTCTTCTTTCACAGAATTCAAAAATTCAAAGTTCACCACAAAAGATATTGTGCATTTGTCCACAAATCCAAACATAAACACACACACACACACACACACACACAAAGAGACAGACCTCCCACAGAAACACTCACGCATACTAAAGGTCTATGCAGGACTGTTCCTATCCTCCTAGACAATCCTCTGTCTAGTCATTAAACTAAAGGCTTTCATTCTCAATATCATACATTATTCATAATTTAATTTTCCAACACCAGACTTTTCTATCAGCTGAATGAAAAGCATTTACGGTATGAAGATGGAAATGTACAGACTGAGGTAAAGAAAAAAAAACATCTCCACATTTTTGCATTTGTTTTACCAGTAAATGTATGACCACACATCTTCCTATTTAAGGTAGATTTTTAGTCAATTCTTTGACGTTTCACCCTGCTGGATCATATGTCCCAAAGTTAAATCATGCTTGTTAACACTCCACCAAAACTACTAATTATCAGCCTTTTGACTGGCTGCACAAGCTAAGCTGCTTTAGGGAATTAATGACCAAACACAGCTAATAAGGCAGCCATTAAAGTCATTTCTATTCAGAGGGAATGTATGGCCTAAGCCTGACTCTGTATAATATCACAGCATGGAATGCCATATTTACAACCACAAACAAACTAAACTGCATTACAACCTGGATTCTCAAGGCTTAATTCACTATTTCGGCTTAAAAATCCATTACCCTCAAACACACACACAAAAAATATATAATTTTCAATTGCTGTCATAATATTAGTAAGTATAAAGTAGGCAACAGTTATCCACTGTATGTGGTGTAAGAGAAAACAGCAACATGATGGCTGTCCAATTGCACCTCTTCTGAAACATGGCACACGGCCCCCTACTGTGACAACCCAATCAGCAAGCTCTGCTTCTTCCAACAGGGTGAGAGGTGGGTGGGGGATGTTATGTAGCAGCAAGAGGGGGCCTGGTCTGTTATCTCTCGGAGCAGAGATTTACTTTAGGGGTTGATGAGATCTCCATACCCTGCTCTGTCGTTCTGGGCTAATTTACACACTGTAAGGCTCATGTTTGATTTCTAACCTGCTAGGCCTTCTCATTAATCACTAGCCTCTATTTTAGCACAAGCTTTGATCCATATTCCCCAAGCAAGGGAAAATTCACTCTTTTTCTCTAGCTCTCTCTCTCTTTTTCTCCTCCTCCTACACCAACATGCTGCAAATTATTATGAGCTTTAATTATTTCCTCAGTGAGAAGACTCCTTGTTGGGACTTGAAACGGAGTGCTGATGGTTTATTGGGTTGAACTCCCACATCCCAGGGCTTTGACAAATGCTCTTGTTGATGACCCTTGTATACACATGTTTATACAAAACACCAGTGCCGGAGTGTATGTGGTGGTACTGCTTTGTACCCCAGAAATCAATAGCTTTCTGCACATGCCTGCCATGCGACAATGCTAGAAAGGAAAACAAATAAGTGCCACACAAAATAGCAAAACTGGGACAAGCATAGAAATTCAATCAAAAATCCAATTCCTCTGGATGTGTTAAGATTCCAAGAGTAGGTTATTGACACACTAATTGCTAGGTTATTGATCGGTCCCTTTTTGAGTATACACCGGCAGCCTACAGTCTACCTGATTGGAATGATGTCATGAGAAAAAAAACAGGCTTGTACATATAGCATGTCATTTGAACAGAGGGATAGCACAGCACCATACATCCATCCGTACAGAGACTTGAGTAACAAGGGAAGCCAAAAAAGAGAAGAAAACAGACAAAGAAAAACAAATTGAGGCTGCATGTTTCCTGACTCATCATTTCTGTGCTTGTGTGTACCTTCAGAATCAATACAACATCTGTACTACCCCGTTGAATGCAAAAGCAAAGAAATACTCTCTTTTTTTAAGATTTCTATGAAAATTCATTCCCAGTGTGGTGTGTGGGCTTTGCAGTGGGTGAGCAAAGCAAGATGAAAAGCAGAAAACCTTGGCCCTGCCTAAACCCATTCTCCCCTTTCAGTGCCCCTGGCTCCCAACCAAAGCCAGTCCATCACAAAGACATCTTAAAATGTCATCTTAAAATGTTTCCTGTGATAATTACTGTACCAAAGAACACCTATGTATATATATATATATATACCTTCTAGATGCATCCAGCCTGTATGACCTCCCACTAAGGTCAAGGTTTCTTTCCATTATTATTTTTTTTATTTTATTTTCTACATTTCCCACTATTTGGCTGTATCTCAAACACCTACTTGACCTACCAACCTTTCCTATCACACCACCTCATTCAATTGCAACACTACTGCAAGGCAGTCTGTACACTTCATTGGAGAGCTACTCACTAAATTGCCTCCCCAAAACCCTAACAAGAACACAACAATGTCCTCTAGATAAGAGATTCTCCAGCCTATCTTCTTCAGATAAGAGTCAATGGACCCTTACTACACAAATAAAGTGTTCCTGATTTTGCACATGATATTTCTAAAACAGAGACAATGTTTACAGCTTAGAGTTCGAACAATCATTGACTGATGATATGCATGAACAGAAGCCCAGCTGCCACAGCCCAACTAAACCAAACACATGCAAAACATGCTTGGAAAAAAAAATCTGAGCACATCAAAACCTTTCTAACTCTTGCATGTCTATTTGCTTTATAATTTGCATTCAAAATGAAGAACAGTCTTTTCAAGCAAGCTAGCATAGCACATCTCCAACATCATGCCAGGACATTAAAAGAAAGAGTAAGGCAAGCACACATGTCCAAACTGAATATAATGACCAAGGAACGTATTTAAATGTCATTAACAATTGCTTAATTTTACTATGCAATGAGACGCATTCATTCAGCTTTGAAGAGAGCCATTAACTCTCCCCCATAGCTTGAAAAGAGTTAAACAAACAAGTTTTAAAAATGGATGGTCAGTCAGAGACTCATCTCACATTTGGCAGGTGGGAAGGAGAATTAATGATGTCATTCCACCATGATAGGAATGGTCAATATGAAATGTGAGAGGAAATGATATTTCCCAGTAAAGTGCAATGTGTCAGATAACAATATGATTACATCCTGGAACAGGTTGATCTGTGAAGCTTATTCCAGCCCAGACACATTATCTCTCCTTTAACACTGTTAGAATATAGCCTATCTGCTCCTGCAGCAGATGATAGGCTACTTACAGGAGAGGCCTCCCTTTCTCAAAAGGCTTACCTTGTCCCTAGAGCACAACATGCTCTCTGGTCTTTCAATGTGTTTAACTATTTGCATTCTGAACTATTCTTCAAAGCATCCAGTTTAACATTTTGCCAGATTTGGTGCCAAGTTTGATTTCACTCTTCAATAAAGATTCAAATACAGCTTTGACTATAAAGTGGTCTTTATTTTCATTCCAACATGAGAAAGTCTATGGGATAGATAATTTATAATATTAGGCATCCAGTGTTACTAACCAACCAAAAGGGAAAGTTGATGCATTTTGTCTCTGCAATTATCAGCCTGCGTCGATCTGTCTTTCAGCTCACAAGCGTGGACAGTTTAACAACATGGCAAACTCAAAATACCTACTCGGTTACTCACACTTCCTTTTACCAATTTAAGAATCGATCAAAATGAAATTATGCATATTGGTATATTTACTCAGCATAAGAATACCTTGGAAGTCTGCAGCCGAAGTCTACGACAAAAAGTCGGACAGTCTCGTACATCTTGTAAAATTTGATTACAAGAGAGCAAATCATGCAGCAGGATGCGTTCAAACCTTACGCTTAACCGAATTACTAGCGTCTAGTGTTTATCTTTCCACAACTTCAGAATCAGATAATTATCGTATCCTTAAGGCGAGGCATTTTGATGAAGAAAATAAACGACATCGTGCGAATCTAGCCGGTTAAAACAAAATGCAACATATTAATGCATCAATTCAATCGGGGCTGTTTGACGAAGAAGATGCAGCTGGGGCATGCCACAGGCTGAATTCACATTAGTTTCTCCTCACAGCCACACACACACACACACACACCACGACAACGACAAATAATAACGGTTGCACATTTTGAATGAACTATGAATCTATTGAATGTAGGTTAAAATTAAGAGTTCTAGTCAAATGGCTACCTTAATAATCATGTTGGCACAATGGTGAGTCGTTCGGTGAGTAATATTCAAACATTCCGCATATCACCTGATGGTGTCAGCTACTGGCCTAATAAAGTATATCGGCTGAGAGATTGTGTAAAGGCATTCGGTAGCGCAAACTCGTCACTTTAAACTACGCTATTAAACCAATAGCATAATGTTGCGTTACACATTGTAACCTACACCAAAATGCCCTGACATGAAATAGGACTCGAATATTAGTCTTACAGAGACGGATGCTCTTTACCCAAATCACTGTTCTACTACCCGGTAATCAAGAGTAAATTTTGAAAATCTTACGTCTATTGATGTTAGGGACTGTTTGGTAGGATATCAGTCCCCTGGGAATGTGATAGACAAGTTCAAAGTGGACCGTGAAATATTACGTTCAGCCATGAATGCGAAACAAGATTAGGCAACTCCGAGGCTTATTCTAGGTTACGTTGCCAGTCGGTTTGATTATGATTTCTAGTCACGTTTATAAAGTTCATACCTTCGGCGAAGACTTTATGTCAGGCGCCAGTTCCCGCGGTTGAAAAGCGAGCCCGGTGTTCTCTTTCATGGATAGTAAAATATCGTGTGCTCAGGTGATACCCAAGGCAGGTGCGTCAACCCCTTAAACCTCCGCCTCAAAGAATCCAGACGTCAAGAATGCACGAAATCTCACGACTGAGAGAAAATCCATAAGTAGCAGTAATATTATCTTTCTTCTCTATTTCCACGGCAGGGTGCCAATTTTATTTCACAGTCATCCATCATATATTGCAAAATGCTAAGTCTCAACTGATGTTTCGATAATGTTCCTATTTATTCAGATAAAATATACAATTGTTGACGAGTTGACGAGTCACCCGAACACCACCGCTTCTTCTCTCTTCATTTTCTAAGTCTTATTTGCAGTGCCTTGTCCAAGCTGCCCAGTCGTTGTGACACAACCAACCTGGATAATGACGTCTGTTTCTTTTTGTGGAATCGGTAGACTTGGAGGTTCCTTTCTGTGTTCCCCACTCACAATAGCGCAGTTTCGCATTGAGATCTTCGCCGCGCCGGCATTAATCCTGTCCGCATTTTCTGTGCATGAGAGCGAATGGGGAGATGTTTCAGCGCTTGCTCCCTTCTCTCTCACCCTCACGAGCAAAAGAACATGAGGAGGTGGGGCTCTGCTAAAGTCCTCAGCCTCAGCAACTTCTCCCATTCACTTTCGCCACAGGCTGTTTACTGGAGTATGTGCATCGGTTAAGAAAATCATACGGATGTATGAAGTCTTCCCACAGTTGCACCACAACCCCCTGTGCCCACACCCCCTGTATTGTTTGCTATGTATTTAATAACATGTATTCACTAAATTCAGGGATGTTATACAGCCTCTGGTGGCATTCTTTGAGCGTCGATTTGGGGTCAAACGCATTTAACTTCATATGCAACGACTGAGCGGTAGCAAAAGCCACAATACAGTCATCAACCCATAAAACAGTTATCATCCGTCTGTGATTCGGCAGTTTCAGTAGCATGACTGATAATCACACGCTATGGAATAGCTAAGGCGGATGAGTATTGATCGATGTGAAATTTCACAGCGTCCAGACTCTACTGCGTATTCAACAGATAATAGGGCAGAGGCAGTTTTCTTTTGGCGCCACCCACGGGCGCACGAGCGAACAGTTGGTATAAGGCATTAGCGCAGCTGGAGGTTGCTCTAAGGTAAGTTAGTACAGTTAAAATCCCCTTCTTCTTTTCAAAATTAGCGGATATAACGTATAAAGATGTTGCCGAGCAGATAGTCCTTTAACGTTTGCACGAGAATTCGGGTCATAAACATTGTCATAATGAAAATGATCCCACCGACCAGTTTATTGCAGAACAGATGGATAATCAGTTTTAACGTGCCTCTCGCAGCTCTGGTAGCTGGTTTGTCCTTGTGCAGTGGTAAGTTCTATCCTCCACAATATCTAACAACCTAGCTTACACCTGCTGACATAACCTTAGAAAAAGTGAAAAGCAAGTTCGCAAATTGTCAAGTGCTGGGGGTAACTTAACAGGCCACAGTCTCTAGCAACGGTTGGCAAGAGTGTGGTGCAGCACTAAGCCGTGCGGTTGTCATGCAGAGGTGGCTGGTCAGTGAAAGGGGCACGCAGCAGGCAGTTTGTCCTCTACAAAGAGCTCCACAGACATTTAGGCTTAGTGGATGGACACCCTCAGTTCAATTAAAACCAACATGCTGTGGGGGCGGCTGTGTGAGCCTTAGAAAAAAATGAACAATCTCTCTCTTCCTCTCTCTCTGTTGAGAAGCTAGAAAAACTGTTACTTCCTGGAAAAAAATATTTTAAAGGAAGATGATTTAAACCTCGTCTGTGCGATTTGTTGGCATGGTAGTTGACGAATGCTGTGGTGCCTATTGTCACACTTAGTTGAACTATGGGAAGCAGCTGTATGCTCTGACAAACACAAACACACACCTCAGATGGTGCACCTACAGGTGTCATCACACTTCATACTCAAGGGAAGCACACTGTGTATGTGATGTAGTCTGGGTAGAAGCAGTTGGTGCAGTTTGCCTCAACACAGAAACATGTTTACTGGATAGACTGTGCCTTTTCAGCCGTGGTAATGCAGATTTTATTGCCTTCTTTCTCCTTTTTGTCCCACTATCTATCTATCAATATATATATAATGACAGAGAGAGAGAGAGAGTGTGTGTGTGTGTGAGTGTATGTGTATGTGTGTGTCAGATTTGATATTTGCTTGATGTCAGCAACTTACCCATGCATTTTAATATTCTACAGTAGGTACTACAGTAGTCAGGTCTTTATGGACACAGGAAACAAGCTACTGATATAGCATTTACCAGTCCAACCACATCTTCTAAACCCCCAAGCTGATACTAGCCATCATATGTGTTGAGCGTTAGCTGTGGCTCGGGAGCCATCATCCAAGCATACCGCTTTGCCGCCCCCGACACCCCAGAACATCTGTCTCTGGAGGAGACGAGATTTTTTCCCTCTTTTATTTTTATCAGAGTGCAGCTCCAAAAGGCAGGGCTTCTATCAAAAGGGTTCCAGTTTTGTGATCCTCACTCCTCCACTGCTCTCTCATTAGTTGCAAACAAACAGCTGTCGGGTTGCCTCTCATGGGCTCTCATTAAGAGACACCACTCACCCACCGTCCAGGGCTGGCAGCCAATCGCGCGAGCCGGCGGCGCCTGGGCAGCTCCCGCCCACATGCAACAGGAAGGTCAGAGGTGACAAGTCTGTAAAACACCACTGCTCCACAAATGTCTGGAAGACGCTGTATGACTTTTCCATTCCATTCCATCATGAACAGAGCAGGATTTCTCAGAAGTTGTGCAATAGATTAGTTGCAAGCGTCTTTCTGTTTGCAGGTCTTGACCTTTCCTCCAGTCTTTTCTCCCTGGCTCCTGAGGCATTCCCTAATAAGAGATTAGGTTCATGGGATTGACTTTATAGTGTGCAGCATCTCATGGTGAATTACAGTAGCTTGTTTAATGAAAGGTGAGATTCATGGTGAAATTATGGCGCTTTGTGCCTTGATTGCACAGCCCAAGTGCTTTGCTCTCAGCACAATCTGTGATAATGACGGGCGGCACCACTATCAATCAGCTGTAATCAAAAATATTCAGTGGGGGACGAGGCCCCATCGTGTTATTGCCGGGCCCGGTGCAGGGGTGTTTGGAAGTCACCACGGTGAATCTGCTGCATGACAAACAAGCTGGTTTGATTTCTCAGTTGTTTGCAGCAGAAGGTGGATGTGACATTTAAGCAGAGTGCGTAATGTCTGAAGCACACGATGAAGAGAAAAATACGATGGAAGACATCTCCATGTGGCCATACAATAGAAGCCTCTATTGTCTGGCATAACAAGCTCTGATAATGACAAGAAGGAGAGTTCATGGCTAAGTGTATTTTCTTTTTTGTAAAAAAAGAGAGAGAAAGAAATGCTGCTTTCAAAGGCTGTAGTTATTTGGTGCGAGAGTTTCATTTAGATGGGTAATAATTGATTTGAGTGCTGCTAAAGAACATGCACACATGCTTTTTTAGCAGGGAACAGCTTCCTTTAAGAGATATTTTTGAGCCCATTAGTTGTAAAACTCGAGAAGGTCAATCAATACAGCACAAAAAGGCTTTACGTAATGTCTGTGATTCTGCATCTTTGAGTTTCTTTTTGGTGAATATCTGAATATAACAACAATGTTGTTGCTACCACAGAGATTCAGGGCAGATGATGCTATTCTTGAGCATTGGGGTCACAGTAAAGTCTCAGCTGACCCCGTTGCTGTGAACCTCATCAAAAGCACAATGAGCGACATTCTGGGGTCCGCAGTGAACGAAGAGATGAAGCAGAGAGAGAAAGAGAGAAAAAATCAGCATGAAAGAGAGATGGGGGAAAAGGACAGAGACAAAAGTAGATATAAGTGGAGACTGAGATAAAGAGAAAGAGAGAGAGAGAGAGACAAGCATAGGTGGCGAGAGACAGACACGCTGTAAAAAGAGATCTAAGCCAAGCCGACATGCAGAGCGTACCGTCCAGACAATTTGATCCTGTGATTAACACATTACGGAGTAAAAAAAGGATACAGCAAATGGCCACCACTGAGTCTCATTTCCCTGGGAGCTCTCCCGTTGGCTTGATCTGCATATGAGAGGAAGTGCGGCTCCAAAAGGAGACGGTGACACATGAGCGCAGCATATGCAGGGGATAAGCCCTGCTCTAGGGGGCCCATGGAGCTTCTCAATGACTCCACTGATGATTATTTGCTTAATATGACGGCCTGCCTCAAGCTATCCACCCCTATATTGTCCATAGCCGTGGGGCAAAAACAAAAATGCAAGCCCTTTTGCTTAACTCTGTGCGGTTGTCAAGTTTAAAATTTGAATCCTAAAAGGATGTGTGTGGGTATCAGTTAGAGTATGAGATGAAACACTAAACATTGTGCTAGGCGATTGATCAGTTGAGGAAAAACAAAAACAAATCAGCAATAGAACACACACACAAGACATTTGATCACTAAACATGATTTCAGATCAATACATCCAGTTCCTCAAAAGGTCACACTCTTTCATACCATTGTCAATGAGGAATGGCTTTGATGTTCAGATTGATGTTAAGAGATTTAATATGGTGTATTCAAACACAATGTTCATCAACACACAGGAATTACATTTGTCGATCAGTGGCGCCACCAGGGGGTGGCTGGGGGTGGCTAGGGGTGGCTACAGCCACCCCAGAATTATCCTCAGCCACCCCTTTGCCAGCACTAAGAAAATTTTAATAATGCATATTTGTGAAAATATAATGCAGACTAGATTATATTATCCACGATGTAAAAACTATTTTGAAATGGGAGGAGATACAAACAGCAGCGCTGCTTTTGCCATCCTCGCAAACTTCACATAACAACCCCCCTCCCCCGCCACCCATGAAACGTCTGCTCCTTGCGAGATCAACTAACGTTACCAGCCATCATAGACGTCCACCAAAAAAAAAAGTGAGATATTCGCTCCTTTTTTGTCAATAATGTAAGTGCAGGGTTCCCGTCATTTTAAAAAAACAACTATCAGTAGCTCTGGACCATCGGAAACCTTAATTTGCTGCCGTTTCTTAGAGCTTACAGATAGCATCAACGTTACAGTATGCAGGCAAGGAAACAAGTGTGAAGCTACGTTAATTGTGTGGCCGGAGAGAAAATTGCTTTTATGGTGAAACAATGCTCTGATAAAACAATGCACACAGTGAATGACATGTTAGTTATAAGTACAGTTTTACAGAATGTTAAGTCATAGGGACTTCATTACTTAGGCTATGTGCTGCATTCAAAACCAGCTTTGTCAGCAGCAGCCCAGCGAGGAGTGAGGTCAGTGGCAGTTATCAACGTTGTTGAGACGGCATAATTTTGATTTGGTTTCTTAAACCAGTCTACTGATAGATCTGATTTAATGTTCAGTCGCTGCCAATCTCGTTCCAGATACAGCCATGATTAGAAAACAGATTAGCCTACCTTGTTGGATCTTGTCCACATACACACAATCATAATCCAAAAAGATGATCAAATATAACGCAGGAATGTACACCTTTTAAGATGGGGTGTCACGTACACACTACAGAATAGGGCATTGGAACTAACTGGATATTCAGGCTGCTAAATTAGTAGCCTACCAACATGAGTTTGCTGAGATGAAGATCAGAATAGGTAAGCGTGCTGGTTTATTTTATTATTGCAACTGGTTGGCTTAACAGGTTTTGTTTAAATAGTAGGGTAACGTTCAATTATTACCCTATGTGCCATCATCAGCCCTGCAGTGGCCTTTTTCGTGTACACTATGGTCGACTTCTTGTAATCCAGGGAAGTATGACCCGTCTGCCACCTAATGGCAAAAAACGTTGTGTTTAGCAAAATTAGGCTTCTCATTCGTTCCATTGGGCTGTTGTTTAGAAGACGGGCCCTTGTTGAGTGTAGGCCTACTCGACAATGGCGCTTTTAATCTTGCATTTCAGTGAATATGGACTGTAGGCTAACTTTAACTCACATTAGGTCTAGCCAAAATGTGTGCTATAAGAATCGCAGAACAATATTTTTAATGAGAGAAAATTAAGATGCATGTGTATACGCTGCAACAAGAGATGTATATGCGTGAGCAAAGTTGTGCCGTGAATTTTCCGCTCCATAGCGCCACCGAACTCGTGCAGATTCGGTCCCCCTCAAGGTCAAACTGCTTCCTACGCGCCTGATGTCACACAATGGCAATTTTCAGTAGTACAGTAATACATGAATATGCATATGCCCACGAGTGAAATTAACGTTGTTAATTACGTTTTTCATGCTAGCTTTGCTAAGCGGGAATGTTAGTCTACCATAGCTAACTAATGCGAAATGGCTATGTGAATCTGCCTAGGGTGATGATGAAAAGAAAACGGGAAATATCATAAACAGGATTCTATTTTTGAGTGCTATATTCAAGAGATAATAGCAAAAGTCATTGAATACTGACCTGCACCTAATATCTTGAATACATCATTACATTATCAGAATCTATAGCATTACATTTTATGATGGACTTTAGTTTGGTATGCCACCCTAAGATTTGCTCTGGCCCCCACTAGCCACCCCTAGAAAAATTTTCTGCTGGCGCCACTGTTGTCGATACTGTAATGCATGATATCTATAATGCTTTACATTTGTTTTTTACACTAAAACAAAACAATTCAGTTAAATCATACATCTATTACAGATATCTACATATATTGTATATATGTCTTTTAGAAAAAGAAAATTAACTAGAAATGCCTATTAAAATAAAAATGTTGACAAATACACTTCTACCTGAGAGCAACGCAAACAAGGTTAGGTTTTTAATTATCCAGATGATCCCGGCACCGCCTTTGTATAGTAGCATTACACACAGCTTTAAATGAGCATAGAATGACAGAGGTGAACTTGTAAGCCAACACTTAATGTGTGTGCGTGAGTGTGTGTATTTATACGTAGACATAATATGTATTATATATAATCAGGGACATTTCTCTGCTTCTTGTTATCTTGTCGTTCTGCCAATCATATAGGTCTGAAAAGCAGAGGATGTTTTTGTGTGTGGCAGGACCAGTGCAGTGCATGTGATTTTTTTTTCCTTTAGAGCCAGTTCAAATCTTATCAGCCTCTGAGCCGATGATAATTACAGCTTCCATTAAGGGCTGAGGGAAAACTAATAAAAAAGGAGCTAGAGAGCTATTGATCACCCTCCATCATACACGCCATCTCCTTCTTATTTGGAGACGCTCTAGAGGCTCGGCTTCTCAAGAGATTAAATTATCAGGCATCTTGTGTGAAAGGTTTACTAGATACCTTATACCTGATAGATGCCATTAACATTAGCTGTAATCTTCACTGTGCTAGTGTGTGTAGCCTATGTGTTTGTGTGTGTGTGTGTGTGTGTGTGTAGTGACAGCAGTGAAGTCATGATTGACAGCGTGGAGATGTTGGCGATTTGGCCAAAACTATGTTATCTGCACTTGTCACCGTACTTATCACTGCTGGTGTCCAGGGGCATACCTACACACATGCACACAAGGTCTTACACAACCTCACTCACTCACTCACTCACTCAAATGTTGTTCTTGCATTAATAATGCATAAGGCAGGTTCCTTTTTCATGGGTACTCTGGAACATCCACCATTATATTTGAAAAGGATCTCCTTTGGTCTATAAGATGCTATTATTGACTTACCAGCCAGCGCTCCAACACAGAGGGGGGATTCATGGAAGGTGGGTGGCACAGAGGCATGGTGTGGGAGGCTGTAAGGGAGTTGAGTGTATACACTAGGGCTGGGCAAAAAATCGACTCAATCGATTCATCGAATCTGTTACTAAAAACTATGTTGATTTTGCAAGATTCAAGTTTTTCTTTCCTTTGTTAACATTTAGGTATTTTTCACGTTCCATTCAACTGTCCCTCGCGAGTTAATGTAGCCCCCCCCCCCCACAGCAGGTCTAGCATGCATGCTACAAAACTACACTTGAGGAGACTAGGGATGTTGTGTGGGTTTGTTTCCATTCACACAGATGATGAGATGACTTTTTGGAAGTTGCACAGCATTACTAGCCCACTGTTAGGAATGTGAATTGGAAATTACTACTATCATGATCTTCAGTGTTAACAGATAAGGTAATGATGATCAACTGCTTTATTATTATTAGCACTACCGTCTCCTCAAACTAAACATGGATCAGAGCGGTCATTTTCTTATGAGCCACGGCAATGTTTCAAATTAGTACACCTGATACCTTTCGTTACCGATGTGTAGGCCTACAGTTAAAGTATAAGCCGCATCTGCCGTGGGCTAACAGTTAGCGGGCTTCATCAACATTCCAAAAAATAGACCAGTCTTTTAATTGTATCTTGATGGCTTGGCTTAACGCCGCCGTCACACATTCAGTTTAGCCCTAGGATAACAAATCTGACAGGTTAACTGGATTCAACGGACTAATGAGGCTTGGTAGTCGGTCAGGGGTATTTTTAGTTTTTGCCATCCCAAGTGGAGACTTTTACAAACTGCGTGCTGTATGATAAAAAGAGGGTGGGATGGAAAGGCTATCATGTTACACACTGCAACAGACATGCTGCCCATTCTGTTGAAATGCAAGGTTTAATTTAAAATCTGAATGTTGAATGACACAGAGCCTCAGTTACCTTGTATTGTCAGTGTGTTTATAAGCTGCTCAAAAAATAAAGGGAACACTTACACAACACAATGTAACTTCCAAGTCAATCACACTTCTTTTAAAACTAACTGTCCACTTAAAGGTGCTCTAAGCGATGTGACACGTTTTTAGGACTAAAACATGTGTTGTTACATACAGCAAACATCTCCTCATAATCTGCTAGCTGCCTGTCCCCTGAACACACTGTAAAAAAACGCGGTCTCTGTAGACAGCCCAGGCTCCACAAACGGCAACAAAACACAGTGGGCAAACCTAGCATAACAAACGAAAACGAAACATAACAGTGTTCCAGCCAATAAATGACAAGGTTCATGAGTCTTTCAGGAAGCATGGGAGGGAGGGGGAGGAGTGAGCTATAACTTATAACGCTTGAACCCTCTCTGGAGCTATCCTCCGTTTTGTTTGACAATACTTCGAACGTCAACAAGAAGTGACGTGAAACAGCATCGCTTAGAGTGCCTTTAAGAAGCAACACTGACTGACAATCAGTTGATTTTGTTGTCAGCACATTCAACTATGTAAAGAACAAAGTATTGAATAAGGATATTTCTTTCATTCAGATCTAGGATGTGTTATTTTAGTGTTCCCTTTAATTTTTTCAAGCAGTGTTTTTTTACTTCAAGGATGATCGCAGCAATATAATGGCAATGACGTGTTAGATGTCAATCATTTTTAAGAGCTTTGAAAAAAAAATCGGAAATTGAATCGAAACTCGAATTTAAAAAACAAAATCTGAGATTTTTATTTTTGGTAAAATTGCCCAGCACTAATACACACACACACACACACACACACACACACATGTGTGTGTGTGTGTGTGTGTGTGTGTGTGTGTGTGTATATATATATATATAGAGGTGGGGGCTAAAGAGGAAAAGTGTCTGAAAGGGATGATGGAAGGCCTGGGAAAGTTCAAGAGGGGAAAAAAGGAAGGCAAGCGGGGCAGGTGTAGTCCCTCTGTGAAATTGTATGTTTGAGGGGAAAGAGTGCCGAGACAGATGTGTGCAGGCCCCCCTGTGTCCTGTAATATCTATTAAACAGGTTTTCCCTGGCCGGGGTTATACCTTCAGCAGCAGGCTGGGTGCCTGAACCATTTGTCTTCTTGAGAAACGCCACGTCAGCCTGGCCAGATGAGGTTTTAAATGACTGTCACTTCCCCTTGTATTTCAAATGGCCTCATGTTATGGCATCCTATAGGCATTTATTTTATTTATGGGTTTGCTTCTGGCTTTCATTTATGGGGAAGAATATAAACTTGATAAAAAACAGGGAGTGGAAAAGATGCAGGCTTGTCACTTCTTTCCTTCCTGGATCCAGATACAAGAAGGTATTTTGCACAGATAAAGAGCCAAAGCCTGGCAGGGGAGAGAGAGAAAGATCTAGCAAAGGGGAGAGCGAGGAAGAGAGGGGTGAAAAAAGAGAGGAAGCTGCGGTAGTTTCACTCCACCAGTGATTAAGTGATTAAAATTGTGTTAAACTTTAATGAGCACTGAGTTTTCTCCTCCAACGGAGAACAGACAGGCTGAGTATCTCTGGAGAGTGGGTGGAGCTTTAGAGTGGGGGAGGAGGGACTTAAGGAGATGGTGAGAGACTGTCAGACTGGATTTGGGCTGAAGCAGATGATGTTGATTTATTTATTTATCCATTTACACACATACACACAGACACACTCTCTCTCTCTTACACACACACAGAAAGATATTGAGGATTCTTACTTTTCATCTTGCTCAAATTCAGAGTTGGCTGCAAATCTAAGAGCCTAAGATGGGAAAAAATGCACATCATTAACACACAACACATGTCTCCCCTAAACATTTGATGCACTCTAGTCAGATATATTGAGTTTTGCAGTGACCTGAAGAGAAACTGGAGTCTGTTTCCATGGTCACTGGAAGGATCCAATAGGCCTATAGCTTTATCAGAAAGTTAACACTTGTAAACATGGCAGCCTATATATATTCACTTGTATTCTTTGTTACCCTCACATCAATCTTTCCTATCCATAAAATAACGCTCATTCACATCGGTATCGATATAGAACTTTCTTTGGCACCAGCATTGCTGTCTCCAGTAACGTGGGTGTATTGCATGATGACATTTACATCCTGATTTCACTGTCTGATAGAAATCAGCCCCATGCTGCTATGATAAGATGTCAAAGTGTTTCTTTAGGATGTGACATTTGGTATCATTTTTGCCATTGTCTGAGTAGGTGAGCTAATCTGATTATTTCATCAATTTGTGACAGAGTACCGTCACTACCAATGAGCATGCACTCTGATTGCCATTCCAATGAGCCTGGATTTTTGGTGTTGCACATTTAGCCCCTGGGTTCAAGACTGGGCGGAGTCACAGCTCTCTCCCTTCAACAAATACAAATTCTGATTGTGTTCCACATAAAATTGTAAGGATATTGTGTGATATTATACTGGGACATTGATATTTTCAAAAGTAGTGATATTTTCTGGAGCAATTGCTTGTTACATTTTATGCTTGTTACATTTAGTGAATCTATGTATAGGTTGGTGTGTGAAATGCAGCACTAATCATGAATGAATGAATGTAGGAAGCAGGCCTGGTGTTTCCTTACTGCTCAACAAATAGTTGCATACAAGGATAAAAAGTAAATTGGATTTTTTAATATTCTTTATTTAAACAGTTCTGTGTAATAATATTCATGTCCACTTTGTTGCTTGCCTGGATGTAGAAATAGTCAGTGTTCCAATTCAGAGCAAGACTGATATAAATTTCTTTTGATTTCATTGTCATATTACTGGTATTTTCACCATAGAGCATATTAAGTACATCATCAAATGGGAAAATTACATCTAAGAATCAAAAAGCATTGCCAGCTGCATCCAAAGGCAAACAATATAGTTCAATAATATTAGTTTAGCAAAGTGGCCTTTTACTCATTGGTCTATCAGCTGATTTATTTTTCTTTCTACAGCATCAAAGTATGGGCTTGTGACCTTCCAAAGAACAACAGCACAAAAAAGAGAGAGACAGAGAAAGAAAGAGAGAGAGAGAGAAGATGGTTGTTATCAGGTGCCTGTCAGGGGTGTTAGCTATCTTGTTTTGACAGTGTGACACTGGCCCAATTTGTCTTGGGGAGGGATTTGTCAAAGCCCACTGGATCTCAGTTGATTAGAAATGTAGGTGGCACACCGGTAATAACTTAGTTTTGGCAGTGATGCCTACCGCAAACATAAATAAACTCCTGGAAGGACACAGTCAAAGAAAGCGAGAGCAAGCTGAATTGTCTTATTTGGGTCTGTGAATGCTGCCTGGCCTGTCTGGTTTGTTTTGAGTTGGTTGGTGCTTTTTGAGGAGAATGAAAGGGTTTTCATCTGCCTCCTTCACCTCTGTGACCAAGCTAGCGTCTGCCTATTGATTCTCCCAAGGCTCCAGCCCAGAGATTTGAAATGGCCTTTGTAAGGTATGACACTGCCTTATGATTGCCCATACTAATAAATGCCTCTCTGTTGAATTGTTTGAGGAAGTGATTTTAGACAACTCCCTCAGAGCAATATAGCCAGTTCAGAGGAGTCGTTCAGAGCTGTGCGATTTTCTGTTTGATTGCTGTTCTGTTTTAGAGCCACTAGGATCATGACCCTTTTGTCGGTATAAGAGTAATTACATAATCTTTAGTGTTAAATGGGTAGCTTGAACATTGAGTTGAGCCAGTTGACTTCGTTTAAATGGACCTCTCATTCTCTACCATTTGGTAATGTATAACATTTTCTTGGGGAAAAAAAATGGCAAAGAAAACAGAACAAAATTCAGTAAATGGAGGCCTACTTTGGGCCACAAATCAGTCCTATAGTTATACTAGTAATTGCTATAAGCTGTTCTGGACAAATCCTTTTCTATCAATCTATCTACAGTATCTTTCATATGCATGCAGTATTTACCTGCCGTATTATGTGGTGTGCAATGTGTTGTACTAACCTGCTACCGAAGTCTGTCTGCACAATCACATTAGCTAAATTTATTTCCCTGCTATCCTCATGAGTGCAGCCAGGCTATGCTAAATGAGTGCAAACGCACTGTTAGCAAGTCGTCACTTCTTTTCTTAGCTGTTTACCCGTCTTACAGACGTTTGCTTCTTAGCTGGCAGGCAAACTGCCACTGGCCTGTTCGGGAGGGATGGCGCCTGCAATCCTAATATCTGCGGCTTCGTTCCAATGAAGCAGAGATGACTGATGAAGAACGTTACGGATACTAACGTATCCTCGGTTCTCTGAGTGAGAAGCCGAAACGTACGAATGGAGGATGCCTATCATCTCCTACTTTTTCTGAAGTCAATTTTAACCAACCCTTTGATAAAAGGGCAGTAAGCGCTCTGACACGCGCAGGCAACTACTTAGACAGCCCTGCGGGACGTCAGAAAGTCTATATATTGACTGCGCTTACGCTTCAGGTCCTCTTTGCCAAGCTCGCCAGCGTCGGCGACTTGAGGGCCGAAGCGTACGTTTCGGCTTCTCACTCAGAGAACCGAGGATGCGTTAGTATCCGTAACGTTCTCTTTCGTTTCGAAGCCGAAACGTACGAATGGATCACTACAACCAAGCCTCAAGAGCCCTACACCGAGGAGGCCGAGGTGGGAAGACCCATGGGACCGCCGCCGGGCCCAGAGAGAACACTCTCTGCTACACCTGGCCTGGTGACGTCCAATGCGTAAAAACTCGCGAAGGTGTTGCCTGAGGCCCACGAAGACGACATGCGTTGGGTAGACAAGGCCTGACCCTTGGCACGCTCGCCATGGCAGACAAACTGGTTCGTCATCCTGATGCTCTGCGTACGCGTCAAATAGGCACGAAGCGCTCTGACCGGGCACAGAGTGACGGGCACAGAACCACC
>JAGFZM010000048.1:227410-274297 GCA_017657215.1 Limnothrissa miodon
TTACCGGGCTCTACCTCCTTTGGTTCCGAGTCTTGGCCTACTGTGGAAGGCTGATGTCAAGTCTTGGCTGCATGGAGTGACAGTAGGGCTAGGAATCGGCTTTGTTTTCTGAACGAAGAAAGTTTCAATATCTCTACCTCTCTTTATTTTCACGTATTTGTCGCGTTTATTTTCTTGATCGTTTCAGTTCTCTGCTCACTGCTCAGGTCGCGCACATTTTTTGAGCTGACACAACTTGGAGCAGAGAAAAGCACCACAGCCAATCAGAGGCAAGGACCCGCCCGAACTCTGTCTCTTATTGGTTTAGACCACGATACATTCAGGATAACCAGAGGATAACACAGAGAGAAATAAATTCATGTTTTCGCCTGAGCGACGTCAGGTGCACCAGTGCGACCACAATTTTTTTTCAGTCGCACTTTTAAAAATTTCGGTCGCATATGCGACCAAATTGGTCGCACTCTGGAGCCCTGGTTGAGGTGGGGTTGGGGGGCTGTTGGGGGTGGGGGCAGAGACAATGCAGTCTAGTTTACATTGAAGTTTACTTTTTTTGTAACATTTATTTTTGTGGAGTCTTATAAACACAACCTTAGACTCCTGACTATTATTTCACCTAAATGTTTCTTACGGGGCATTAACATGGTAAATGGCGAGGAGGACCTGCATAACACTGTCTCTCTCTACAAAATAATATTATTTGATTTTAATGTGACACAAAAAATAAAGTGGGTCAATAGGAATGCTACAGTAAGCCTCAATTATCACCTAGCCTATTCATATCTGTTTTAATTCAATCAAAAATTTGTCATTTTTAATGCGAAAGTCATCTCTTTTAGCCGGAGAAGGCAAGTCAAAATTAAATGCAAATCTCTTATGATACAACAAAATAAAGTTATTAATAGATACATATATAGCTACATATACTGGACATACAGAGGAATCGAAATTACGTTTCTAGTTTCTATCCCACAGTCAGGAGGGCCAGAGGCCGCTGCGTCTCCACGCGCCGCCTACCCATTCACACACCAGTGGAGGGGCTTACCATGCAAGGCTCCAGCCTGCCACCAGGAGCAATTTGGGGTTCAGTGTCTTGCTCAAGGACACTTCGATGGTGTCAGATAGAGTGGGATTCGAATCTGCAACCTTGTGGTCACCGAACAGCTCCTCTACCACCTGCGCCACCACCACCTGCACCACCACCACCCCTATTAATGTTAAAATGCCAAAACTCTGAGGTGTGCTCAACACACCACAACTCTTTCTCAAACTGAATATATTTGCCAAAATTACAGAAAACGTAATAGATGAAGATCAGCTTAACCTGGGCTTTTCTGTCAACTGGTTAGGGTGTTCGCCTTCCGATCCGTGGTTGATGTGTTGTTGTGAGGTCGTGGGTTCAAGTCTTGGCTGGACTATTGCAAAAGGACCTCTGTCCTCTTACTTTTATTCATTTACTTTTATTGCCATTAGGCCCTAATTGTATAGAACTCCCATTTGCTGTTGTAGCATGCATCAAAATATGTCATACATCAAAAGTAAGTTTTATAGATTGAATGATAATTTGGCTACAGAGCTTAGCTGTAAATCTATTTTGTTTGGGTTGTTAAATTTCAAGTACGCTTGGTACTAACCACTGTAGTGGCCTTAAGTTATAATTTACAGAAGCTGCGGCCCTTGAAACCTCTTCAAGCATACACATCATTATAACACTGCAAAGTAGCAAAGTGATGAATCTATTTACAAAATTGTTTTGGACATTTTGAGATCAGTTGTGTTGCGTCCATATAGGCCTGGAGATGAAGAGGGTTTCACCAGAATGCCCTTATTTTCACCTTCTTTTTTTAAACACTGGTGCTCATGCAGAAGAACACCAGATGTGATGACTGCTTTGACCCCTACTCATATGGCCAGAGAAAATGGTGTTTCTGCAGCACATCATGGCCAAGACTCTACAAAGAAAAGATTGCTTCCACGATGACCCTGGAAGAGAACATTAGAAGAGAAAAGGGAAAAGAAGATACCAGAAAGAAAGGAACGGACGTGAGAGGTGAGCGAGGGGAATTATAAAGGCTGAGGTTTAGAGTGCAGCAGAGATGTGAGCACAAACCAGCCAAACAGACAAACAATATTGACTCTGTTTTTGTGTTGAGGTGTCAGAGGCTTTTACCCACCATCGCCACCACTTTGAGCAGATCCATACAATCCACCAACCTTGACCAGCAAACCAGCCTTCTCTGTCTTTTTACATACACACACACACACACACACACACACATACATACACATTCCGTCCAGCTGGATCCATTATCAACCTATCAGCACGACTCTACTGATCCACGAGATCCAATCCTAGCCTATCGTTTCCACTCTCCGCTGATCCTGCTGCTCTCGGGGCGCACCTACCGTTACACCCCTCACCGGCATATAAGTGCCCCACGCCTGGCAAGAAATGGAAAAACCACGGCAGCATAATGGAAAGAGAACAGACGTAGGGAATGACAGCCCAGACAAGAGTTAATGGGCTGTTGATAAAAAGCAACATGGAGAGCAGAGAAAAGAAGATGGGGGTGATGGTGGGTCCTTTTTCAATGTCATTTTAATCTAAATTAAATATATACCTCACTCTGCATGTCATATTGAAATGGTTACATTGAATGTCGGCTGTTGGCTGGTTACCTATTTTGTAGATTATAAAACACAATAGTTGTCTGGGAATTGCAAACAAATCATTCAAATCTCAGCTAACATGTGAAAGGATGTCAAGCCCAATTTATCTGGAAAAGGTCACATTCCTTGCTGACATTTGTTTATATCAGCAAATAAATATCATTTTGCAGATAATCTGTTCTTGTGTATTATGCATACAGAAATGTAAATAGCTTTTTCCCCGCAACAACAAATGTTTAATGTCAACTGGTGACCTGAGGTGGTGTTTCGCAATGAGATCATCATAATCTTATCAAAAGTCTATTCTGTGGAGAGGCAGGAAGCTTTGGACTGCATTGCTAAAGAAGGCACATGGTCAGTTTAGAAACAGAATTATAAATGAGGCCCTACTCGTGGTTGTGTAAGAAAACTCAGCTTAGAGCTCACATCACACAGTAAATATGAAGTTATTCTTTGTTATTGCTATTTTCATAGCCACTGTTTATAGTAAAGATATTATTGAATGAAATAGTATTATAAGAAATGCTGTAAATAGCATCAGCACCTTACACTATGATATGTAGCCTTTACTTAGTAGGCTACTAACAGTAGCATTAGTAGTAGTGGTGGCAGCAATAGTAGGCTAGTAATAGTAGTAATAGGATTTGTCTTAATAGTAATAATCATGAAATTATTAACTGAGTTGGGTTTTTTTTTCAGGCAGTCATTAATTTATAGAAAGACCTTCAAATGACTTGAGGAAAGGAAGTGAGTATGCCTGGATGAATAGGAAGAGGTGGATAGAGGTAGCTGTAGTCCATATAAGGTTAGTCATGTTGGGCAAACCTTGCTGCTCTTTCAAGCCTGGCTCATGTCACCATGGCAACACACCAACCCCTGCTGGCGTCTGCCAGACTCACTGTCCATATAACAGAGAGTGGGCACATGTACGCACACACATGGACATATTCTAAAACCCTCTCTCTCTCTCTTACACACACACACACACATGTGTACGCACCCACACTCATGTCATTATTCATATAAGCAACATCCATCCTGATATTAGCTAGATCTAGAAACTAGTTGTCTGGGCTAATTTGGAGATGTAGTTTGTGAAGAACTTTAAATTTTGGATAAAAACAAAGCAGTACACACATGCACAGCACATAATACATACCGTACACAACATACACACACAAACAAATAAGCACAATCTCAGAGAACCACACAAATACACACACACACACAAACAGCACAGATAATTCGGACTAATTCCCGCGAGAATTGAAAAACGCTGTGAGCAATGCATATCTTGTGATGCAGATCTAGCTAATGGCTTTGTGTTGAGATAGCATCGCACCTCCGGGGAGGGATCTCTCAGCGAGGGAGCCGATCACAGCATGTCCCCTGTGGGGCATAACGGCATTTGCCACGGATGAGCTGGGCTGTCGCTATGCTTTTGGGCAGCTGCGGAGAAGGACACACTCAATGTGACAGTCTACCACCTTCTGCAGTGGGGCTGCAAACTGTGAACCGCCAATCCACGTCCCTGCCGTTTTCTTTTTATTTCTTTTCTTTCCCACCTTCGTTTAATTATTCGAATCTTTCACAAACACACCACAGTAGACAATCCCCCCTACGACAACTGGGGAGATTTATTTATTTTTTTGGTCAAGCCTGGAAAAAGGAGAGTAACAAATGTCAAAACATGCAGACAAAACCTTGTTTGGGAAGGGGGTGGGATGAGAGAAATGGAGTCGAACATATAAAGGACTGACACAAATGAGGGATCGATTGCCCACTGAGTTGTTTATTTCGACTTAATTTGCCAGGAGACTTGAGCCTGTGTTGTGTTTCACAAACCAGTAAATAGATAGTTTCATTTCATTTGGATGTTTTGACTTGGACTCTTTCCATCTACACATCCACACGCAATTCCTTTACACACACCACACACACACACTCCTTACAAAAAAGTGTTGTGATGAGTCCTTGAGTGGTAATTACTGAGTAGTTATGATAAATGGCATCTTTGGCGGGGTCATATATCAGCTGCCCATACTACAAGGGGGGCAGACAGGAAAGCACTAACCAGGAGTATTTGTACGATAATTGGCTGCCTAATAAAATTTGTTGTGTTAGTCCTATTAGTGGTATCAGAACTTTCACTCTCCCTAGTTCCATGTAAACACACACACACACACACACACACACATACTAACATCCCCCCAAGACATCCACATTCAAAAGGTACACACATGCATACGCTAGCTCTCTCACACATATATGCACACTCAAACATATAAATACCCCAACACACACACACACACACACACACACACACACAGGTCCTGTGCCCCTCCACCATGCAGAAGATTAAAATGATCTGCACTCGTTAAATTAGAAGTCCCCAGTGCAGTCTAATTAGCATGTAATAGGACACCAAAGCCAGCACAGGAGGCTTGTTATTTAAGGATAAAGCTCATCTCTCATTTGAATGCATTTTTCATAAGCTCTGCTAATTAAGTTTCATTAGCATCATTAATTAAACATGAAAAGTTCCTCAGCCCTTCTCTGTGATTATGTCTGCTTTCTAAATGGCCCTGACTGACAGCTCTCTCTGATGCGTAAAGAAATCGTCCACGTTTAAAAAATAATAATGATATTAATAATAATAACAATTTCTACAAAAACTCATACCTGGCCCAGTAGTCCTGAGGACGAAAGACGAAACGGACATCTGTCTGTTTCCCTAAGAGCTGACAGATCACCTCTTTAATCAAATGTCAGCGGCAGAGCTTCTGATTACTCAACCGCACATCTGTGTGTGTGTGAGAGAGAGAGAGAGAGAGTGTGGTAACACAGCTCGTTTTGAGACGTGCACATATTGACATTGCAGAAATAATATGAGTGCTAGTTTGCACAGGCTCGGGATGTTCCAGCCCCTTAATAATCAACAAGTTTTTTTTTTTTTTGGTGCTTTGGCACTGAGGGGTTTCCAACCATGGCTCGCCACAGGGCCTCACTCCGAGCGCAGAGGTGTTTACAGCCACTGGGTTTATTAAGGCCGCCACTGACACCAATAATTATTCACTCTCAATCAAACCCCTGAAATGCCATCACCTCCAAGCCCGTCACTTGGCCGAAGCCCTTCTCCCTCGGTAGCCTGACAGACGCTCTCTCTCTCTCTCTCTCTCTCTCTCTCTCCCTCTCTCTCTCGAGCCTCACAAAAGACAACGCGGCAGTGGCGGCCATTACCGAGAAAGCTTGTCTCGAACAAAAGCGAGAGAAGTAGCAGGGTGTTTGAGATGGAGGCGGGTGGTGTTGCTGTTGGGGGAGCAGAGGAGGGGATGGGGGGGGGGTCCCTGTCAGGAGAGGAGAGAGGAGACAGCTTGACTCGGGTCCAGATGATGCCTGTGCCCATACAGATACTTCAGTCCCCATCTCTCACTAGGCTATGCTAAGTGAAACAAAATCAATTTTGCATCTCTGCCAGTTGAAGCATCCAACCTCCCCAACAACACCCCCCCGCCCCCCCCCACACACACACCCACACCAACACACACACCACACAGACACACAACTCAACCACTTTTCCCTACTAGCTCAATCTCCATCCTCCTCAAGGCCCCCCCTCGCCCATAAGCCCTCTCCACTCTCCACACCACCAACACCCCACCATCCCCTCCCCTCCAAGGTTCAGGCCTCTCTGCGGTTTTCATCCAATTGCCCAGAGCCAAGGCCTAGATATCGAGCTGTCCGTGTCTGCAGCGCTGAGCGATGTGGTTAGAATGAACCCACCGGTCGCTGTGTCTAACGTGTGGACCCACGGTCCTCGTGAATCAGACCTTGGCGCGGCCGCGTGAGAGGGCTTCTCATGAGGGATCGGAGTGGAGTGTGGCAAGGGGCTGTGTGTTGGGTCCAAAGGCAGCCGGTGCCGGTGCCTCGTCCGTCTGGCGTGAGATGAATGAAGGGCCGGTAATTTGGGATTGGACGGCACTACACGGTTTCGGATTGGGAGAGACAGCGCGGTTCAGTGAGAAAGACATTGGCAAATAGGTTAGTGTGGACCGGCAAATTGATAGAACACTGAGATAGAACTGATGGAATTAATAGAACACTAATGGCCCTTTAAAAATGAACTGTTCCATAGATTCGTGTCACTGGACTGATTCACGTCCAGTCAGCTTGGCGTATGGACTTTGTCTCTGCAAATGATCTGCTTGTGTGTGTGTAGGTATGCTGTGCTTTTGGTATATCATGTAACTGAACTATCTTCAAAAAATCTAGAGCAGTCACTTCTGGCTCTCACTCCCTCTCTTTATCACACACACACACACACACACACACACACACACACACAAATCTAACCTCTATGAAAAATACAGGTGCTTGGGCATTGTTGTCAGATAGTCCTGTAGGACATGAAATCCCGCATTACGTGAACTAAAAATAATCCCAAAGGTGAGCTGCGTCTAATTAAAAATTGGAGGCCAGATGTTTTGCCTTCTCTGTGTCTTTTCCCAGATGCCTTCCCTTGGCAGTAGAGCCTCCCTCTCCAAGCTCCAGACAGACTTGGATACACAATAAAGCACCATCACCTGCTTTTATGCTCAGCCAATAGATCCCCTGATTTAGTTTGTTCTGCTGCTGATAACACCGCATCTAACTGCCGTCCAAAAATAATCCGCCATTGAAAGCCACACTCCATTGAACCATTGCACGCGGGTTATTTTATAAGTCACTCGAGCACAAGACTGCCTCAGCAATGCCTCTGTAAATTATTCAACTCGGAGCCGCTCTCGCCGTAAATAAGGTGATTTAATTAAAAGCTACTGCAAGTGTGGCGAATAGTGCTTGAAATGGGAGGGGGGGGGACCTTTGAGGGTCCGAAAATAGAAAGAGAGATCCATTTGCATCAGTGGATTAAGCTGGTCTCACTAAAAAAACAAACATCTACATTGAAAAAAGGGAAAACAACAACAAAAACCCCTTTGAATAACAACTCTTTGAGACTGTCCACCAACATGATGAGCAATTGTAAGGGATCTATCCAAAATTCAGCTGCATATGCAGTTGTAACCCATACTGTTTGTTGTCAACATGTGCCTTCCTCAGTTGTATTCAATCCTAACTCAGAATGTTTCGTTTCTCTCCCACAAAAGGCTTTGTTTGAGGCGGAAATCTCCAGAATCTGTCTAATATTTTTAGCAAATAGTCATGCAGAGATGTCTTAGTTAGAGACAGACCAAACAGTATGACAAACAATGAATGATGAGGGGATGATTCTTATTGTTTACCTCACCTATTGTAATCTATCCATAACAACTGCTGGGTAAACACTTCTGTGGTCTTATCTCTAGCACCCCTTCTTGCAACAAACACACACAGACACACACACACACATACATGAACACGTACGCACACACACAGGCAGACAGACAAACACACACACACACACACTGATGACAAAAGTACACACTTTACATAATTAAATAGTTGTATAGATACACGAAATGTTAAGTATTCAAAAATAACTAGCCAGATTTAAAAAAGTTAGGTATAGAGAGTACTTTACAGATATGGTGGTTAAAATGTTGTGGGGTATAAGTCAAGGTCTTAAGAAAAAAAAATACTTATGTAAAGGATATATATACTGTATATATATATATATATATATATATATATATATATATATATATATATAACCGAAAATGTTGTTTAAGTACAGTCTTTAAGAGTTTTTGTACGGAGTTACTTCCTTTGAACACACACACACACACACACACACACACACACACACACACACACATACAGAAATTCTACCCAGTCTGCTTGCTATTGCAACTAAGTGAAAAAGTATGGTGCACCAGGCTAGAAGTGAATACTAGTTTAATGATACCCGGTATACCATCTCTCAGCAGAGTACAGAGTACAAAGTTAGACAAAACTCAGGAAGAATTAGAGTTGGTTTAAGAGTCTGAAGAGCCTAAATCACCCAATCCAATTTCACATGACAGTCTGCAGACATCTATATGGCATTTTAAACGTTGTATTATTCAAGGACAAACTCACTCAAATTCAGTCGGATCTATGTCATTTCTCTTCAGAACTCAAGCTGCGAAAAACAGGAGACTCGAAACAGAAGACTCTTAAGCCTGAACATGTTGTGGAATCATTAATTTTTTAGGCCATTTACGGATGTTATGAGTTCCATTGTTCCTGTAGCCATTACATTCTTAATGTCTCTGTTTAATGTTTTCTGTCGTCAGTACTATTAACGCTTGCCACACAACAGCGGCGAACATCCTGGTTGGCCCGACACTGATGCACGGATGAGGGACGAGGATGCACATACACGCAGACACATGCACACACACAACACACACACACTCGTGTCACTATCAAGCCCAGGATCATTGATACTGAGAGGCTGCTATTTTGTCTGGGGCCTTGTTGCCGTTGATGAGCTTCAGTGACGGCTCACTTTTGATTGAGTTTCGAGTGGAGAGCCTTGGGGGAGAGACGCAGAAGAGAGCGTCGTGCGAAGAGAATGCTAGATTGAGCTGTCGGCGTTCGGCTGAGTTGTGAGTCCCTGTCTTAATCAGTGAGCTGCATCACATTACACACACACACACACACACATACACAATCTCTCTCTCTCCCTCTGTTTTGACTTTCTGCAGGGGTCCTCCGTTTCGAGGACGCTGTTTTGGTATTCTCACAGGTCCCTTCTTTGACACATGATTGGTGTTACCGAAAACTAAATGGCTTACAAATTCTCCTCAATTTGCTGCCCGAGTAGACCGGCGCCACAAGACGGCGGAGTGATATTTATGACTGAGAACGCCCATTAGGCTGTCATAGCGCAAACATGACAGTATATCATTGGAAGGTCGTTTTAATTACACTAATTGGCACGTGATCAGAGGCTCCACTTAAACATAGACTCCTCTGCTCCGCTTTTCTTTCTCTCTCTCCGCCTGTCGCTAACGAGCCATCACTCTCTCGGTCCGTCACAGCCTGACATGCAGTCTCTTTTATGCTGTCTGGCACAGGTCTTGCACCCCTCCCCCCCCCTTAAACCACCCACCCACACACACACACACACAAACTTCTCCGTCCCCCACCCTCATCCTACCCATGAGGACACCACTCTAGATTCAATCACTTTCAGCTGGTCACACATTATAGGCATGGCATCCTCCAAAACAGACAATTAATGGCAACTCACAGGCAGTAAACTCTTTCATTAACCTCCCTCTACAAATGCATAATTGCATCTCACATACAGTGATAAAACATGAAACAAGTCCACAAACATCACAGCCATAGAGACGGATGGACGGACGGACGGATGGATGGATGGCCACTCCACTGAGCTGGACTGGACTGGAGCCCTTTAGAAATGCAGGTTAGGGCTAGTCATAGAAAGGCAGCGCTACTGGGAAAAGAAGTCTGTTTTTTTCTTTCACAAAACTTCATCATAAAACTTGTTTACTGGGAAGGTGGAAGTGTGCACCCAAAATGATGGCTCTTCCTGTGGACCTTTTCTGAGCACAGAAACATTTTGGATTTGGATTGGATTTTTGGGACGTCAAGGTCAAGTGTGTGTGTGTGTATATGTATTATATATATATATATATATATATATATATATGTGTGTGTGTGTGTGTGTGTGTGTACTGTACGCGCGCACGTGTGTGTGTGTGTTGAGATTTTCTAATGACCTCAACCAAAAATAATTAAGTCCCTACATCACAAAAATAATTGGTCCGGAGTTTATCCCCATTTTTTGTGGCATTCTGGGAAACAGAGTTTATCCTTTGATAATTAGTGTCTCAGTGTGGAGCTTAAAAATAAACAGAGGTGTTAGTTATGTGTGAAGAAATAATTCCATGCTTTGATAACAACAGGACACCCTCGAGCAGAGCAACAGTAGCGTGCTACAACTAATTAAGGGAGGATTTGGCTGGAAAGCAAGGCTATTTTTCCACATTATGTATAGATTTATTTATGAGTGGAAGGACTAGATCTTTGGAGTGGGCTAAGAAGGCGTTTTGGTTACCAGGAACATGCAGAGGGGCTCATTACTGCAACAGAGTGATAATAACAACTAAAACAATCCTTTGGATAAAATGGCATGCACACACACACACACACACACAGTCAGAGGAAGAGCTGTAGGTATGCCTGTGGTTATTACTGTTGACATCTGAGCTGCTCTGAGTTGAGTTTCGACTGATAGAAGCGGCAGTAGTGACAAAAAAACATCAATAACGAGAGAAACCAAATGACTGTTTCACAGTTGCCTCTATGGAGATGAGACTGTGAAAGCATCAATATATCCACAGCTGAGGAGATCAGCTTGTCCATTTATTGTGGCTCTCAACATGTCAACCCCCCACTCTTATTGGGATGACCATAAGCACCATATATTAGCCCTTCTGCAAACAGGGAGAAACTCCTACACATTACATACGCGCACACACACAGACACACATACACGCCTACACTCACAGACATGTAAGATGTTCCACACACACAAACGTGTATGTCTCACACTCAATACAGACATACAAATACACACAAAAAGCATTCGCATACCTCAGTTCAAGCCATTACTTTAAAAGATCTTTCCATTGAATCTCCAGCTAAGACGAAGTGAAGGGGGATATTAGGCAGCTGTTTAATGCCACCTCACGTTTCTCCATAACCATAAACAAGGGCATTTCTATTTCCCAGGAGGCTCTGGCAGGCGGCACAGGTGTGAGGCTTCACAAGCAAAAGGAAGGGGACTCAAGTGGTTTACTCTTAAGTGCCTGCTCTGTTATGCCACGCTTCTTTGGCTCTCATTTCAAACTAGCATGGAGATAGTGCTGGTAATTACTCTCATATGAGCTCCCGAGCTGAACGTAAATCACACGCACACACACACACACAAACACATACTGTAGCCTTGCCCAACCTGGGAGGCATGCTGCAGCCAGACTCCCTTGCGAATCCAAATGAACGATTAGCATTTGTTTGCTCTGAGCGTTTTCAAAAAAAGCTACAAGTTACAGAGACGCGTTTGTAACAGAGAAAAAAGAGAATAAAGTGTTCCCTTTTCTTTCATGACACTTCTCAACTGGATGACTGCCATGTAATGGGAAACCAACACATAACTAGACAACAAACAGACTTGAAAATCACTAGGGGCTTCTTAAAAATTAAAATATATACGTGAAAATATATCAGAAGCACAGGGAAAATTTCCCAAGAACAAAATCTATACTGTCTCTTCAACACATCAGCCATTTCAGAATGCACACAGTATTGGAATGTATCCCTTAATGTATTGGGGCCCTGTGGCTCAGTAGGAAGTTGAAGTTGGCATACCATGAATTCTGCGACTCGGGTTCGAGGCCGATCCTCTCCCACTCGCTTCCTGTCAATCTCTACTGTCCTATCGGAATAAAGGCAAAAAGCCCCAAAAAATATCTAGAAAAAAAGGTGACTATTTAAAGTATGTTATACTGTAAATTATACAGTAGCCTACCCGATACAATACATATATATATGCGACTTACTGAAATAATTATGTGACTTGCCGAAGTAAGATATATTGCAAGTTGAAGCTTATATTGAAGCAACACCTTCATCAAGTCACATTCTATAATAATATACAGTATATTGTATGTGACTAATATATTGTATGTGACTTGCTGAAGAAAGGTGTTGTTTACTTCCAAGTTAAATGTTTGTGAATTGTGTGCAGGATTATGCATGTCTGCATGTGAGCTAATGAGGGGGCAGGGATTGTAGGGGGTTGGGGTACTTCAGGTGGCTAAGGTCATAACCCAGGTCATTCACAGAGCTATTTTATCATTGTTTGTGAAAAGTCAGCAGGATGTCAGAGAAGTCCTTGACAGATTCACACTTGACACTTCCCACGGCCTGGAATTCACATTAGACTTGCCACTGAATAAGCAGCCACCTGTAATATCTCTGGTGTGTTGAGCGGTTGGGCGAATGCTACAAACCAAAATGCTTAGTGGATAGACTGTGTTGAAAGCTCTAGTGTTAAACTAAAGTCAGTCACATACTGTTCAAACACTCAAGGAATAGATTACCATTGAGTACATGCATTTTCAAGCTCTGTGCAAATTATACATCTATTAGATAAAGCCAGTATTAATAGCATATGGTGAATTATACATAGTCTCAGACTAGATTTTTAAGACGTGGTGGCAAATATTCATCTCCGAATTTAAAAAAAGAAAGTGTTATCAGAGAGCATGGCAAAGGTTTATTTGAAACGTGCAGTTGGATCAAATCTGAACTGGCTTCAATTTCCCAACACTGCTAAAAATACTCTAAGGTTAAATCTTAAATGTGTTTATTTTTCTAAGAGTTGTTCTTCAGTATATCTTAAGAGACTATATTTCCCTCATCAATTGTTGTTACTTGTGCCTTTTTGAGTATGGGCAAGCATGAGTTTTTTTTATTATGGGCATTAACATGCAAGTGTATCAACATAAAAAAAAAATTATATTTGAAATATAATTAGTGTATCATTATGACTTGTGTAGGGATTTAAAAACAAAGCAAATATACAACATATTTATATAAATGTATTGCATTTTTATCATTATTTATGGAAACCATATGAAGAGTTGATGAAAATATATTTATAGCATTTTGATCAACTTTATTATCAGTTCAGCTTCAGCTGTATTGTTTTAGTGTTATTTGTCTTCACTTGGGAGACATTGCCGTTCTAAGTATCACTCTACTTATGTGGTTGACTTACAGTGGTTTTAATTTTGGTCCATTTAACCTGTGCTGGTACGGCTATGCAAGGTCACTGATGCAGCACTGATGCTGCACTACTGCTGCCTAGTCTGGCTGCCACTACAGTAAGTTGCTGCAGTGATGCTGGTGCTGGACTGAGCTGGGCTGGGCTGCTGAAATGTAGCACTACCGATGCTGCTATGAGAGACCTCCGCCTATTTATGACTAAAATAGTAAAAATGGAGTAGATCATGAAATGTCAATTTAAATGGCCAATAAGGACATTAAATTTTATATTAAGCCTTAAAATATTTATTGTCAAATGTATTATTAAAACGTCATATAACAATATATCCATATTTCCTGATTTAAATAGTCTATTGGCCAGTCCTTCAGGGTTAGGGTTTCTTCCTATTCAGTGGCCATGCGTTTCTAAATCAACCCCTGGAAATAAGCTGTGATTCTATGTTTACATGCTACTTTTTATTACTTTTAAGACAAAAATGAAGACAATACCATTACATTATTATTACAACACCCAACCTTTTTCTCGTAAGGAATCAAGTATTCAGGCTGATTCATTTCATTCTGGCTTTACAATTCAAAATGCTCATTATTGACCAGCAGCTGGTACGATGACTATTATTTTTATATATTGTTTATTCAACTTATGCTTGTTGAAATGAAATTTGACATGACTTCACTTTCAACTTTTAACTCTTGCTTTGGCTGGAACTGCAAGATGCAACTACTCTAGGCTGTGTGTGAAGCATCAGCATCGATATACAACTCTAAGAGGGGGTATAAGAACCAACACTGAAATGTTCACAAAGTGACTGATAGGCAGATAGATAGAAAAGGCAGACTCAGGATATAACATTAGACTATGCAGAGAGAGGAGAGCCAGGTTAAAATGGTACTGTAGCTCATAAAAACTATATAAAAAAAACTGTACACATTACTTTTTTAAAGCATCACGTGACAGCTGATATGAATTCTATTCTATGAAATCTATTTATTCAGAGGATTCCTGTGCAATGCAGTGCTGGAGCATTCTGCCCCATTTTAGCCTCAGTTTAAAGGTGTTGGGAATCATGTCATAACCCTGAGCTTGAGGTGAAGATGTAACTTAAAGGAATTATCCGGAGTGAAACAACACGTAGCTCTGTTGATTCACATTGCTATGTGCTATCGATAGGTATAAGAACGACAGATTTTTATGCACGGTAGACCGAGTAACGAAACGGCAGCCAGCGCTAACTGATTAGGGCATGTCCATTTCGTTTTCATATGCCCAATATGCTTAGCGTTAGCGGCTAGTTCGTGAATTCGGTCTACGTTGTACCTACTGCTGTCATTCTGATGCCTATAGACACCACTCAACAGCCTCAGTCAACAGAGCTACGGGTTGATTCACTCCGGATAATCCCTTTAAGAACAACCTAACATAAAGAAGGCTTCAAGAAACCAGCCCCTTGGCGGTGTCTACTTTTTATCCAAAGTCCACGGATCATTGCTCTGCTACTTTCCAGAGCCTCTCTCATTAGATTCTCTCTCTCTCTCTCTCTCTTTCACACACACACACAGGCACTTGGCACACTGATGCAAGAGTCACATAGTGATGGAGCGTGGACAAGAGGACCTGAACAGAAGATAAGATAAGGAGAGGGAAGCAAAGTCAACATGTAGAACTGAAGCACTTCAGCAAACACTGGTCATAAATATACACCTTGCCTGCACTCACCCCCTGCTCTGCAGCCAACACACAGCCATTACACACACCCACACAAAGACTCACAAGTCACACTGCACTCCACACACACACACAAAGAGACTCTTACATTCACTCACACTGCCCGCTACGCACACACACACACACACACACACACATACATTGAGAAAGACAGGGGGAGAGAGACAGAGAGAGAGAGAGTTGCTGGGTCAAATAAATCCCAGGCCGAGATCTATTATTTAGATAAAACATGGTCACATAATTCCAACCCTTATGATACACTCCATCTCCTTCACTGTCCTCAGAGGTGTGTGGAGGATTGTGTATGTGTGACTTTCTTTCTTTGTGTTTGTGTGTATTGAGTACACACACATAATGTACACACAAACATATATACGTTTGTTTTTTCCTCCTTATATTCCTAATTACTTTCTGCTTGCACACTGTCCAGTAGACTGTATGCAGGTTCGCATGTGTGAATGTCCCCAACAACAGTCCCCAAAAACAAGAAAGTTGCAAAAAAAATGCTGTGTAATTCCTTCCCATGTATGCATTGTGCTTCCGTGGAATGGCTTTGACTAGAGTCTCAAACACTTAAGTGAGTAAACACAATACATACAAATGATATATAATCACCCGGCTACCACACAGGGACGATAATCGATCATGGCTGTCGGCCTCAGAGCTGATTGCCTCTCCACAGGCTAGCATGAAATGTGCTGGGTCAGCATAAACACTGGGAGCAGGCCAGGAGCTGGGCCTGAGCGGGGATATTAGCTAACTTAATGTAACTCCGACCCAACGGAAAAAAAAAATGGCAGTGGGATGCGAAACAAAGCTGCATCATGTCCCGGGAGCAATCCTCCCGAGAGTCCTGCCACTGCTGGGTTGTTTATTGGTCATGTGTTGGTGTGTGTTTTATTTTCTTTTGCTTCCCAGATAAGGGTTTGGAGGACAACTCTTCCTCTCCCTCTCTACTGCTCTGACCTCTTATCTATGTGCAGTACATTTTGCTTCAAATAACCAAATATTACCTGCTACAAAAGAGAGAGACAGCGAATGGACTTCATGTCAAAATAAAGTAGTGTTGCGCAGGTATCCTTTGAAGTTAGCAAACAAATCAGTTAGTGTGTATTACAGGAAAACAACAGAAATGGCTGTAAATGAATAAAACCATACTGAATAATGATGTGATTAACATTTGGGACTTACAGGATAATTTTGTTTAACCAATTAACCAAGTATACCCTGACTAACCTGGCAGAGCCAAAACAAGACATGAACCAATTACAATCACTTATCCAAAATGGGGAGGGATTTATATGATGACAGACAGCAGTTAATTCAGCACAACCAAGGGTGGCATAAAACCATATGGACATTTTCCTGAAATGACTAAACAAGGGCATTTGTTTCCATGTCACACATTGTTATGCTTCCAAAAAGATTTAGTTAGAATTTAATGCACCAATTTAATCAGTTTTAATTGCTAGTTTTGCCTCTGGAAATGGGAGGTCAATGAGTCAACTCCAAACCCACTCTCAAAGCTAAGTGAAAATGGAGAAGTGCTCTGGGTTTACTCAGCCTAAGTAGATGCCTCTTTCAATCACAAACACACAGACAGAGGCAGTAGGAGGTTCAAAACTAGCCAGCGGCATCAGCGTTGTTTGTGTGTACTTGTCCGAACCCACACTACACAGTGTGACAGCAGAAAAAAAACTACACTGTCAGGGTTGTGCAGACACTTTAAACAACAATGTGAAAACCGCTATAATGACGACTTAATTACTCACAGAACCACAGCATTGTGCATACAGATTAGGTCAAAACCACCTACTCTTCATTTGTCCATATGACATTTTCGTTGTAAACGACAGCTTCATATTGACACTGTATATATATCTCTTTGCAGCTTGTAGACTTATATATATATAATTCATATATAATGCATAGCGTAATGTATAAAATATAAGCATGGATAATGGGTGATGTGATGAAATGGATACACATAACAAGAGTGACCCTAATTCATGTTCGTCTGTGATATCACACTCACTACATAAATCTACCAGATCACCAATAACAAAATGAAAGGCAACAAGTTTAGGATCTATCTAAAGCATAGGAAGCTTTCTGCGTCAGAAAATATTCAACTACAACAACAACAACAAAAAATGCCATTTTATTATACAGTAAGAATTTGTAACGGCAGGGTGAAAATGAATCTCTCGCTCAATCCATCACCCGATGGCAGATTTGCGAGATGTTCGTCTGGGGTGGAAAAAATGAATTAAATTTACAATGTGAAATGAGCAGCAGGGCCTTCGTGCTGTATTCCCTGTCAATATTCATGATCTGAATGTCATAAGGCAGACGCTCTGCCAGATGAGAAGTAGAATGCCTTCTCATCTGTCTGTTTTGTCATGCTTGTGTGTGCAATGTCGAGAGCCACGGGAGAGGAAGAAATGGCTTCTTTGTTTGGGTGGCATTGCTTTTTAAAATAGTCGGTGAAGAATTGGAACTGTCCCCGGAAATGAATAGCCTTGCTTCAAGGAGGGCTCTGGCCTTTACCGGATGATCTGTCAAACATAAAAATGGAGTCCTGCGCTGGTGGAAGGAGGGGACATCGGAGAAAACATCATTATAGCCACACTTAGCCACCGAGTCCATTCGGCAGTATTACAAACTAATGAATCTAATTTGGAGCATGGAGGACAAGGGGCCATTAGGTGTTGAAAATGAGAGGAGAATCCATGTTACATTTGTATCCTCAACTGGGACATTTCACTAATTAATGTATCCACGATGACGGATTGTCCATAGGTTCCAGTGTGTGTGTGTGAGTGTGTGTGTGTAAGCAGAGCTTTTTAAACCTCTACCCCCAAGCACACCTGTGCGATGATGAAAATGCTGCAGCCATCTCTGACTTGGAAAGGTAAAAAAAAAAAAAAGTACAATGTGGGAACATTCATTTTTATTTTTTATTTCTTTTTTCCCTCTCGTGCTCAAACAGAAAACACAATGAGCGGAACTGAGGGGACCTTGTCTGGGCAAGACCAACCAACCAATCGCATCCCCACAGATGAAAAAAGGAGAGCCAGCAGAAGCAGCCACACAGATTCAACCGAAGCGCATCACGATGTAGCAGTCGCAGAAGCAGGTCTTCAGTAGGTAATGCCTGCTGTATGTATTTATTCATTTAAGTTCCTGCGCCTGGGCTCCTTCCATTTGCCAGGCAGACGTCTCTCAGCGTCGGCACGGCTGATGTCAACTGGCTCATTTGCCCTACCGCATCCTCACTCAGAAGCCACTCAAAGCCATTCTCGCCTTCTTCCCTGCTGTCTGCTGTGGTGGCGTTCATGTGTATTCACAGATAATGGTTATTATCTTTATTGCCTACAATACAAATCCAACTGGCCTACCTGTATTGATCCGTGTACAAAACCCCATGCATGATACATGAGTTGCTTTCCACCGGGTCATATACATTGGAATTGTGGTGCCTCTTATTGGACTTCATTTATTAATTTAATGTTGTTCTTCCCAGTGCATATCACTGTGTGAGTCGACTGCTCGGCCTCCCTTCCCAAGTGAGGAGGAAATGTTTTCTTGTTTACTTGTTTTTTCACTTCCTTCTTTTTTTCTTTTTTTTTCCTCCCTTTTGCAGTTTCCGTTTAAGTATCACCTGCACATCGGAGCAATTACCAAATCGACTTGGCTCCTGTTTAAAGAAACACACAGCACAGAGCTAGCACAGGGGACCCACCACAGATTCTATTTTTTGCAAGTCTAACTTAATTGGCCAGCTTTACCACACACAGGTACACATCCCAGACCACAAACAGCACACACACACACATACACACACACACACTCACACAGTCACAAACAGACACACACACTCACACACAGTCACAAACACACACACACACGCAGCCTCACAAACATACACACACAAACACACACCCACACACACACACACACACACTCAAACTGACAGTCACACTGTGTTGTTTCTGTGAAGGTGTCTTCATATATTGGGCCAGCTCCTGACCCACCAGGACCGAGCCGGCGCATTTAAACTCATGGGAAGACAACTTCCAATAGAAAGATGACTCTCCACATTAGCGGCTCGGCGAAGCAGTCTTCAGTCGTGACGGGGTGACAGTGTCACTTGTTTAAGCAGGTGTCGGGGAATGCCACCTCACACACAGGAAGCAGCACAAGCACCTCCCAAGCTCCCGCTCTCTCTCGTTCTATCTCTCTATCTCTTTTTCTCTCTCAAACTATCTCTTTCTCTCCCCCACTAATTAAAGAGAGAGAACACTGCAGGCAGCCAGCTTGCTGAGATCCTGCAGTCAACCTGAGGATGTGGGGCAGAGATTTGGGTTGTGTTGTTTTCTCTCTCTCTTTTCCTCTCTCTCTCTCTCTCTCTCTCTCTCTCCCTCTTTCTTTCTCTCTCTCTCTCTCTCTCACATACACACACACTCTTTCTCTTACTCTCTTCTTCTTTCTTTCTCTTTCTGTCTTCCTCTCTTTCGCTTTCTCTCTCTCTCTCTCTCTCTCTCTCTCTCAGTCTAATTATGGAGCCATTGTGTTCCCTGTGCTTGCACCGCAAGGCCGCCCGATTTAAAGCGCTGCCTGCACTTCCTTTGTGCCGGGCTGGCCTGCAGCTGTGACTTCCATTTCTCTCTCTTTCCCTTTTCTCCTCCTCCTCCTCTCTCTCTTTCCCTTTTTCCCTCCTCCTCCTCTCTCTCTGTTTGAGTAGCTCTCCCACCATTCTTCTCCTCTGTAAATCTTTTTTATTTCCTCTCTTCTAACCCCCCTCCTCACCCCTACACACACCCTTTGTGTGGTTGTGTTTACATCATACCACAGCCCAATACCAACACCAGTACCAGTACATGCAAGACTGTGCTTGTGTACTGTGAGTGTGTGTGTGAATGTGCTGACATGATCCACGTACACCATTATGGCTCCCCATATGGTGTGTGTGTTATGTGTCTATAATACAAATCACAGATGCTGTGTACACACAGCACAGAAGAAATGACACTGCAGTATTGCTTAATTGGATTATGGACATTATTCAACATTCAAATGTGTTTGAATTTAGATTCATCTTCATTTGTCATAACAAATTTGAAGAGCTTTCGCTTAAGTTGCACCAGATGTAATTAAACAACAACTGTACACACAGTCTGTCTGGATATGCAGCACACAAAATGTCTACACATACATACATAAAACATACATTCTTCTAAGGTAGGGAGGGGAAGCAAATTATATGCCTGACTGTATTTAGACTCAATGGACACAATTTGACCAACTAATTCCAACTGTTTAAGGATATTGTGTATGATTTAGGTATCCAGTATTCTAGCGCTGTAGAGTTTTGCTGGACGGTCACATACTTGCTGTTACACAGATTGCAGTAAAAATATTGTAACAAGAGGACATACAGTATGTCAATGGCACTACTTGTAGACATAACACCCACTGAAGGAGTTGAGCTCTGCCATTTAGAAGCCTTCGTTACTACCAAATGATGGAGGCTCATTAAAAACACGTTTGGCTACACTAATAGCTGACACTGACTTAGTAAGACTAATAAGTTCTTTATTATTATTAATGGAGTATATTTGACAAGTGATAGCAGTAAAGCTCACTGTAGATGTAGATCTTGCCTAAAATATTTCCATAATCTCATCTGAACTGATTCAGTGTGATGCATTTGAATGCTATGGGGAAAAGTGTAACTACAAACTAATATAATGCATTTCAGCAAGAGTGTGTTTAACTCAAGTGACCATGGTTTAGTCATTTTGACACTTGCTTTTGAATGTATGTATACATGTGTGGTAGTAATGTTTGTGTGTGTGTTTGTGTGTGTGTTTGTATGCATATTAAGCCATTCTGCCTGAGAGTGTAGAGATCGCTATTATGCTGATATGGGGTAAGTACTGTTTGTGTGTGTGTGTGTGTGTGATCGCTATTCTGCTGATATGGGGTAAGTACTGTTTGTGTGGGAGGAGGCCAGTGCTCTGTGGCTATCCAACTGGTAATTAGCCAACATCTCGGCAACTCTCTTTCCTTCCCTCTCAACACCCCCCCCCCCCCCCCCACTCTCTTTCTTTTCCCTCACAATCCCCCACCCCCCTTCTCCTCCATCACTCCCCCTCTCTCTCCTTCTCTCGTGAATGATTGTGTGAGGAGTTGAGGAAATGAGGCCCTTATGTAATCGGTAAGCAAAACTGTGCAATGTGAGCTGGGGCAGCCCTGACAGGCCAGCGACAGCGTCAGAAAGATGAGTGGGGGTGGCATTTGTCTCAGAGAGAGACAGACATAGACAGGGAGAGAGACTGAGACAAAAGGACAGAGAGCGAGAGGGGGAGAGAGACAGAGAGAGAGAGAGAGAGAGAAGTAGGGGTTGTTAATCGGGTTGTTGTGGGAGCCACAACAGACAGGGGACATCACGAAAGAAAGAGAAATAGACAGAGAGAGATAGAAAAAAAAACATCTAGTTAACTAGTCTTTTTGACACCGTCTGCCATATTACTCTTTATTATGTGACCAAACGCCACCTGGACAGAAACAATGCCGAACAAACACAACATGGCCATTCCCATCCACCAGTGAGTCACCCGTGAGTTTGATGGGAATAAACAAGGACGGAATATCACAGGTCCATAAGTCACCATGTACAGCAGCTAGTTACTGGACTCAGATGACTGGGGTCAGTCAAAAACATTAATTCATCAATTTAGAGTGAAAATATTGTTTCTGGTTTAATTATGAGAGAGAACTGCATTTACAGATTTTATATTGTACACAGTCTATGATTTACACTGACATGTTAAAACATTGCAGGCAACACATTAAGGAGACACAGTCGAACGAGACGGCATAGCAGAGATCACAGCGCGTTGCAGGTGGCACACAGACATCAGAGCGAGTTCGAAAACGAGAGCGAGGAGAGCGAGTCAAGAAACTCAAACGCAGATGCGCGTATGATGTCAGAGGATCTGACTACAACTATAAGCCGTGGCACAGATTTACAGAGTTATTTGCAGACAGGTCGGTGAGTCATGGGCATGCACGTCGACCAGCGTGGCGGCTGCGCGCGTGGAGCAGATGCGGCCCACCCCTCAGCACAAGGCCAGCAGCTCCACACTCATTCTCATGCTAATTAAGACGCGCTAGCAACAGCTGCTCTGTAGCATCTCTGCATGGGATCACGTTAAATGGAATCTCGCCAGGAAACGGTGTGTTTATGTGTGTGTGTGTATGTGTGTGTGAAGGAGTGTATTCTTTTTCTTTATATATTTGTGGGGACTATTAAGAATCTGGCCTAGAGTTAGAGTTGACTCTTTAAACCGCTTGCTTTGTTTCCTCCATCATCTCCAAGTTTGTGGGACAGTAAAGGTGCTACAAGGCGTTCCAAATCATCAGCATAACAACCTGTGTAACTATCGGCTCTGCAGCCCATTTGTAACAAACAAATTGGCCAAATTTGTGATCCCTTGCAGGCCAGAATCTTTCAAACCCATTAGGGCATCCAAGCCCATTAAGAATACTGCCATTTAAAAAAAAAAAAAACACTGGCCATTAAACCTGATCCCCACTTAATTATGTGCTTAGCAATTTGAATTATGGCACAAAATGAAACGTCTACAGCTGTTACCTAAAGCGTTGTGCTAACTATGACTTTTATGAAGCATGATCAAACAAGTCAGAGGGTGTTACATACACAGTGCAGAAATGTGTCTCATTCGATTCAGACCTTAAATTTCCTAAAGAGAAAGGTGAATATGGTGAAGAGAAATGTTTTGGGGAGGTATGAAGACAAGGTATCAACATGGCTTTCTGATACTGTAAGCATCATCTGTTAAAGCAGTGGGCAGAAGCTTGGACAGTCCAGGCCGTGAAAGTTACATATTTTGGAGCCTCTGACAGCGTGGGCAAGCTGAATGTTTTTCAGTCGATGATGATGAGTGACCTTAAGTCATCGCTACAGTGGTTGGCACACAAACCCAACAAAATCTGCCTAATAAACGTCCTGCAAGGTCACGTGGCAGCTAGCACTGGTGTCCTGCGCTGACAGTGTTTTCTCGCAGTGTGCTGTCGGACCATTAATAATTCATTGTGCCTTGTCAAAATGATATTCTGTTACAGAGCGGAGGGATCCAAATACAATCAATAAAGAGCTCGAAAAATGCTCCTAAACAATATAACACTGATGTGCAAAGGACTTACATTTATTTCCATCGGAAATCCCACATGAAATACACTTGTGGTAACAATCAACATTTCAATAACACCCCCCCCCAACCACACACACACACACACACACACACACCCTCGAAAGCAGTGCCTCTGGTGGCTACACGAGGGGATGTGAGTGTCAATCATTGTCTGTTCCTAATTAGTGGCAAATGATTTATCAACATAAATGACCGGAGAGGTCTGACGCGATAATTATCAAACAGATTTTAATCAGTGCAGGCTCCGCGCAGTGCCACCACTAAGATGCAGGAGGCTGCCACCGCCTCAAAAGATCTGCTGACCCTAATTACCCGACGGAATGCACTCATAATGAATTTTGGACTTGTGACAGTAACACGTGACGAGACCCCCGCTGCCGCCTCTTTTGATTGCTGTGCGTTACAGCGATGTCAACCAGGCAACCGAGGCGTGGAAGAAACTAGCCAAATATTATTAAAACAGACAATAAGCCTTATTATGCACCATTGAATATATTCTGTATTTTCCCACCACAATGAGTTATATTATGCAAAGTACTAGTAGTGCTCAAATGCATCGTCTCTGTGGTAAACATCGCAATCAGCCCCCAAACAGAGCGCTCAGAGGTCTGTCTTACGTAAAGGTAACATTATTGAAGAGAGTCTGAACATTATTGCCGTGGACAGAAAGCAATTCAGTACCACGGATAGCACCCAGTTATGGCATCTGCTGGCTGCAAATTATTCAGCACCACGGACAGCAGCTGAGCTACTGCAGCAAGAGATCCTTTTAGCATCCCAAATAAAGACACATAGACTACCTAAAGTGAACAGTACAAGCGGAACACCTAATACAATAACAAATCTTTCGCGTAGAGTCAGTTAAGTTTTAGCAGTCCCTGTGTGATAATGGGAAGTGGGAAGAGCAAGGGGGCTTCCCAGGATTTGACCTTAATTGTCTGGAAGAAGGGAGAGTGGAAACTGAAAAGTGCATGGGCATGCATTTGAATGCTCCGGTACTGTACGGTGGGTTGGAGAGCACAATGGGGCAGAATAAGGAGCAGCAGCACCGTCAGCAGCATTGTGATTGTACACACACACACACACACACACAGCATGAGAGAGGCCAGCATTTCACTAAGCACAGCACTGCAGCAACAGTGCCAGGAGCAGCAGCACACTAATGGACACACACACACACATAAATAAACACAAGCATATTCAGAAACATTATTGGAAATACACACAAGCACCTATATATTTATTTCCACAGACACACACACACACACACACACACACAAACATACCAGCACACATGAAACATGCACACTCAAACACACACACATATGCTATTCACAGCCACAAACCAGTCACTTACCTCTGAGCCACTGGCTGGCTCCATTCAAGTGAAGCGGTTATGAAAGACTTGGCTGTATACAGCGGGTACAACATGAAGGTGTGGCTCACATCAGAAGCCCCCCTCGCCGCACTCACAATAGCATCAGTTTGGGGCTCCACCGCAACTTGTTTTCTGGCTTGGGATGTGAATAATGGGGTAATTACCTAGCTTTCATTCAGCATTTAGATTCTACTTTGCGATTAGAGGACAAGAGAAAGAGAGAGAGAGAGAGAGAGATGCCGGTCGGCACAAAAATGGAGAAAGAGATGGCATTGCAGTGGGCTTTGTGGCTGTGTCGATTGTGAGTGTTGTAAATCTAATCCTGGCCTCTCAGCTCGCTATCTTGGCGGGGGGATCGGGGGTGGGGGGGGGGGGGGGGACCAAAATGACCCCCGCTGATAGCCTGCAGTGATCCTTCAGTGAACTCTCCAGATCTGCCGCGCAAAACTGTGTTATTTGGAAAGCCTTCAAACAGGGCAACATTACCCCCTCGGCCTTGGGTATTTTTGCCATTTCTTTCCTATAGCTGTTTCTCTTTTACATGTGTCTCTGGATCTCTCCCTCTCAGTCTCTCTCTCTGTCTCTCACTGTGTGCATGTGTAAGTGTGTGTGTATGTGTGTGTGTGTGTAAACATTTACATCTGATGGTAAAGTCAAACAATAAGCACTTCATCAGTGCATGATCAGTGAAACACAAAGCAAATTACCAAAAGACAAGTGACAAAGGCTGAGCGTGACAGAAGCAAAGAGAGAGACAAATAAAGAGAGAGTGACAGAGTGTGTGTGTGTGTTTATGAGAAAGAGAGAGAGAGAGTGACAGACAAAAACTGTGTGTGTGTGTGTTCACAAGAGAGAGACAGAGCGAGAGAAAGAGAGAGATAGGACATAATTCAATTGAAAAGAAGAAAAACAAGTGGGGAGAATCCGAGTGGCCTGGTGTTTATTTTCCTCATTAGAGCCCGGTGAATTAAATCACTCTGCGGGTCCCGGTCTGCATCGCCTGCTCCTCAACCGCAGAGATGCTTCCCATTCAAGAGTCAACATCTAAAGGCCCTTAATTATAGCGGTCCCTCAGACGCTCTGCTGCTGCTGCTGCTGCTAGGGCTGGGGCTGCTGCCCCCCAGCCTGCTGCCACTAACTCTCTCCTGCACCAGCCAGCACAGCACAGACACTGCTCCCCCCAGGGCACAGTCTCCAGAGACCAGAGAGACTGGGGAAGGGCTTCTTTGCTCTCTGCAACCACGACTCATTTGGGGAGGAAGGTGTGTGTGTGGGAACGGGTGGGTGGGGGGGCGCTGTGTGTTTGTGTGTGTGTGTGTGTGGTTTGTTAGAGGGAGGATGGAGGTAGGTGTGGGTGAGAAAAAAAGAGTGCCCAGCTTCATTTCCATGACAGCTCATTACCAGGGAAACAGTACTGCCCTGACATCAGCACCCTGGCCCACTCCCCTGTAGGGCGTGTGTGTGTGTGTGTGAGAGAGAGAGAGAGAGAGAGTGTTAGTGTGTGGGTTTGGGGGGGGGGCGGGGGGGTTAGACAGACTTAGAGCAAAAGAACCAGAGAGAACAGAGAGAAGAAAAGAATAAGAGGGTCACAGGTTACTGAGGCAAAGCGTCTGTGTCTAATTGAGACACCAAATGCACAGACGGATGGCGAAGCCTACAGTAGAGCACAGCACCTGTGCCTGTCTGGATGTGTCATCAAACACCGCCATTTCAATATAGTGTCTACCAAGGCAGAGTCAAAGCCCAGCATCAAAACAAAGGCAGAGAGCAAAAGGAAGAGAAAGAGAGAGAGAGAGGGAGGGAGGGAGAGGGAGAGAGAATGTAATTGACTGCTTGCCTGTTTGGCTTCAAGTGGACTCAAGCAGGCGTACACGCCGACTGAGTGACTGTTGTGGCATAGCAGTCCTACTCCTCTCCTCTCTCAGTTTGCATTGATTTGTCCGTTTGCCCACATCTTGAGCCTGTGAACAGACACAAATCACATGGCTGGAGAACAAGGATCCGGGTCAATCTCTCAAATTTCAAATCTCAAAAACGTTTATTTTTCACCTTTACTCCAAAAAGCTGGCATGACGGCAGTCTTCTTCTTGTTCACGCCCAGTTTCTTCAAATAAAACTTTGTTTTTGGTATTAACCTCTCTAACACACTCACTCATACACACACACACACACACACACACACATAATTGTAGGAAGAGACTGTATGAGAAAGTGTGAAAATGAAGGGGTTAAATTCAGTAAAAAAAAACAACTCTTGATATTCTGGCATACCCCTAAGTGCTTTAAATAAGTGTTTTATTTCTCACCTCCCCGTCGAGCGGATGGGGTAATTAACGGGCTCTTGGCGGGGGGTCTCGGAGATGGCAGATGGCGTGGGCTATGTCCAGTGCGCTGTCAGTGGAGCTACAATTTGTCAGACTGGGCCGCAGGCAGGCGGTTTTGTTCTTTATCATTTATCACACATTTCTTTGATAAAATGCACATTGCGTTAGGACTCACGGGGGCTGGAGGAAATTCCAGTGCGCTGGTAGGACCTTAGCGCTCTCTCTGGCTCTCACACTCTTCAAAAAGGAGTACAGGAATTTCTGTGGCAGCTCAGTGGAGTTGACACCTTGTTGCTAATAACAGTCATAACAAACATAACAGGAGAGATAAGAGGCTGGGCTGGAATAAAGCAGGATTTATTCCTCATTTCACATTCTGTCTCAAAAAAGCATTGGCAGTGTATCTTTGCAACAGGGGAAAGGAAGGTAGAAAGAAGAGAGAGAGAGAGAGAGAGAGAATGAGAGAGAGAGAGAGAGAAGTGGCCCGCCTATCTACTTGCTGAAAGTAAAGCCATGTAATATCTCTTTAATGATCTTCAAAATCTGCTTCACATTGGCATGAAAGCCTCAGCTGCCAAGGGAAGGCATTTGGGAGACGACACAGAGACGGCAAAACATCTGGCCTCCAATTTTTAATTAGAGTTGGCTCCAGTCCGGGCTTTTCTTGTTCAGCTAGTATGGGATTTCTTGGCCTCGATGACCACCTGATGATATCCACTGAGGCACCAAATGAGCACACTCCTCAAAGCATGGGGATCAAGGCCCTCTTTTGTGTGTATGTGCCCTAAGTGTGTTTGGCCGTGTGTGTGTATATGTGTGTGTGCATGGGAAATGTCTATGAGTGTGCCAGTGTAGACACAATGTATATGCATTTGTCCTTGCATTTGTGCGTGGTGAATCATGTGGTGTGTGTGTGTGTGTGTGTGTGTCTGTGTGATTAGTTGTATTAGTGTCAGCATATGTTTACCAGTGTCTGTTTGTGTGCTTGCCATACTCTGCTTTTATTTGTGAACTCATTGCCTGAGTTGTCTGTTTAGCAACACAAATAGAGCATAATCTGGCATGGGCGATAACAGCTTAATAAGCAATGGAAAATGTATTGCTCCCCTAACATCACACATCAACAGCAGGAATTGCTGTTACTTCTAAGACTCCCAAATTTAGAAAGGGAGTGCCGTCTGTCTAGGCTTCCTTTGTGGAGGGGTCAGTGCAAATTCTGCTTCAAACAAGCGAATGCATTCAGCACAAGCTACGTAAAAATGGCAAATAAGAATAAGTGACAAAGAAGTAAAGAGCTAACATGAAACAGCGCCATCAGTGCACAAAGACAAAGTGCTAATCATATAGGAAGCTTTGTGAAGTGACACTTTATTTGTTGTTGTAAAGTTTTATTTTTCTATGTTTTTCCTGTATATACTTGGCATCGTATAAGAAGAGAGCGCACATTGTTCTGAGGAAGTAATTACATAATTATGATAGAGAACCCAGGGACAATTCAAATGCAGTGGAACAGTATGAATGCTCTTTTTGTGACTGATTTTTTCCTATGCCAATTACCAAGACCAGGACCAAGACAAAAAAAAAACAATTACACAGCAAAGAAAATGGCTCAGCTACTTTCATTTGTAAGTTCCAAATGCAATTGCCTGCTTTGTTGACATGCACATCTTGTATTTGAAAACATGTTTGTCCATTTAGAGCTAGCAATTGCTACGGCAGCCACTGACGGCATGGACATTATAATTTCTGTGACCGCTGAGAGCTTAGAGTAGAACATCACTGGAGAAATGTTGAACATTTGCTGAAACCTTGATCTTGCCCAAGTAATTCCACCATACACAAATGTGTCTTATATTTACATTCAATACCAAGCCTCACTGCCCATGTCTCGGATTGCAGGCCATAATCAAGTACACCCACAACTCTAAGAACGGCATATTCTTTTTGCTTGAACATGTAACTCCAGCTTGTACCATCATTTTGCACAAGACTGAAACTCAAAGAAGAGACAACAGCAGTCACACTGGGCAAACGAAGACTTGTATTGACACTGGAACAGACAAAAGTGACATTGTGTCATGTGTGTGTGTGTGTGTGTGTGTGTGTGTGTAGTAGAGACTGATAGACTAACGTGTGTGGTATTTACAGAGACAGGATTCATCTGCATGGTAACCACATTTAATGAAGTTAAAAGGGGACTTTCCACTTCTGGGAGCAATGCCACACATTATGTTTTCCAGTCCCTGTGCATTTCTAAATGCATTCCATAGGGACCTCAAACAGACCCCTAATTACACAAAACTGAATGTACAAAGATAGCAGAAATATGTAGTCAAACTGGGCAACCGGTGACTATTATTGAAATTGAAAGAGATTGAGTGAAGTTCTCTGTACTCGGGGAATGGTTGCTGCTTCCTGTACACTAATACTGACAGAATCCATCAACATGGTCAACCAATTTAATTCAGTTCCGAGTGAACTTTTCACCCATGGGAGCAGTGCAACTAATGGTGTTACTGGCAAGAGACTTTCCTTTGCTTATTACTTCAATTTTCATTTTTCATTTGTGGACCCCCTGAAGCCCCTGTACATTTCAGCATTCACTGTCTTACAGAGATCTAGATGGGAGCCATTTACCCTGAAACACCATTTCAATGGATACTGAATAGTTTTTTCATAAAATGCATATTATGTCAAAAAATAAGAAAAAGAACTGAACGTGCATATTGAAGTTCTTTTCTAAAGTTTGCCATATCAAGTAGCGAGTCAGGAAGACAAGACGTTCAAGGCTGTCTGTCAAAATATCTTAATGTCTCCGTCTTCTAACAAGTGAGACTATAATATTGCAAATCCTGCAAGTACCAAAAGACCTGCAAATGATGGGGAGTGAGGGGGTGGGGTGTGGGGGGTGGGGTGGGGTGGGGTGTGGGGTTTTTCTCTCAAATCCTGATGTACTCAAAAACCATGGAGCAGGAAATCACAAATCCTGATGTACTCAAAAACCATGGTGCAGGAAATCACAAATCCTGATGTAGGCAAAGACCATGGACAGAGAAATCACAAATCCTGAAGTTCTCAAAGGCCCCAGGGATATAGCAATGATTGCCGCCTAGAGCAAAACTCACTCCATATGGAACTAAGTCAGTCACTGACAATGGCGTGTGTGTGTGGACTGCGGAAGAAAAAGAGAAAGATTAAGGTCGTTTCCTGCCCATGCATGCTTATCAGGCAAGGAAATAACAAGGAAACATATTTAATCGTCAGACAAGCATACGCCGACCAGGCACTAATCCCAACTGTGCAAATCTATGTTTAACTCCCCAAGTCTCCACGCCCGCTGTCTTCTGACAGTCTCAAGACCACAAACAATGCATAATGATTTCTCTCATGTCTTGGATGACACCGAAAACGCTGCCAAAAGGGACAGGGGAGATTCGGCAGCAAAACAAGAGGCCCCGCTGCTTTGTACAAAGACGGCACGAATGGCATCGCCATTGCACCCTCTCAGAAATGTGAGACCTACACCCAGGTGACTAATTAGATTTTTAGCAGTTAAAAGGAAGGTGCCACTGTTGCTGCTGTGCGTCTCTGTATGTGTGTGTGTGTTTGTGCATGTGTGGACACTTTTTGCATGTGTACTGGGTGGGCTTGTGCGTGGGTGTGTGTGTGTGTGTGCATGTGTGGACGTTTTTGCATGTGTACAGTGTGGGTGGGTGCGTGCGTGGGTGTACGTGTGTGTGTGTGTGTTGTTGCGAATCTGTGTGTATTGTCACGCCTTTGTGTGTGTGTGTGAGATCATGTTGTTAAATATATTTAGAGAGAGGAAAAGTGAATGAGTGACATATCAACTCAAAGAAAGACAAGTGAGTGAGGGCTGGTGAGGGTATCTCGTCTGCATGCGTGTGTGTGTATGTGTGTGTAGAGACTTGTGAATGTATTTGATTTGCATGTGTGTTTGTGTGTGTGTGTGTGTGTGTGTGTGTGTGTAGTAAAGACTGTTGAACTGGTGAGGGTGAGATCTCATCTGCATGTGTGTGTGTGAGTGTGTGTGTGTGTGTGTGTGGATGCTGCGTCTAGGGTCGCGCTGGCTTCTCCTCTTCCTGTCAAGGCGGAGGACAGAATGAATGTGTCTGGGCTCTCATGCCTCTTTGTCTGACACCCATCAGCTGCAGAAAAACACGTCCTCTTTGTGCGCTCTTAATGAGAAACCAGGAGCCCCCGGGGCACATGTGTGAGCACAGAGCAGAGCACTCGAGCAGAAACTCTGTGCCTTTATCTGCCTTCGTCTGCGTCTGCGACACACACACACACACACACAAACAGACACACACAGACACAGAAATGTAACCCTGTTCTCTGTACCAACATATATAAATGGAGACATCCAGACATGCACTGCACACAACAACTTGCCCCCCACCCCCGCCTCAACACACATACACACAAACACACACACACACACACATACATACATGTGTACAACCACGCATATCTTCCTAATATCTTCATTCCTCATCTTGTGCTGCTCTTTGTTAGCTCTCTCCCAGGGCTGGAGACTTTTTCTCTATTTCTGAAAGAATTTGTGATATTATTGCTGCGATACAAACATTGCCAGGAGACCCAAGCCTTGCCTGAGATTAATGCTGAACTGTCAGTGTCCCATCTGAGAGGAGCGGTGCCAAGCACATTCCTTGGAAGAACCGGGAAAACTCAGGAAAGTTATGCCCAATTCAGGGAGTGAATTCAAATAAGCTGCACACCAACACACTCTCAAACTGACAACATTTGAACAGAAATCCTGATATCTGCATGTAAAATGAACAGTCTGCTTCAGTCAGCTGGCTTTAATAACCCATGTAGACTTGTTAAAGGGGTCAGGCTTGCGGTAGTCTCATGTCCATAAAATGTGCCATAGCTTTTATCATAAGTCTATTTCCCCTGCAATAGGTACCTATAGAGTAAATGGGAACAGAGGAGTAAAGAAGTCTAGTAGTGTGGATTTAACAGGCTAAAAATAGATTGACTTTTGATTTAATTCTATCAATCTGTGTGCCATGCCTGTTCAACCAGAAACCTATTCAATTTTCGACTAGGCGGAGTCCAATTTTGTTATTATCAGTGAGCCTGATTTACACACAAATGGTTATGCTCCTCCACTCCCTCCATTCCCCTCCTCTCCTCCACATCCCTCCTCTCCCCGGCCTTTGTGGATAGCTGGCTATATTCTTGCACTTTAAAAGAGCACTATTTACCCATAAGCAGTTAATTGGTTATCGGGGATGCACATAAAGTGCATTCATTCCCCTCTGTCTTGGCACAGTGTCAGTGACCAGCCTGCGGAGCTGGGTCTGGGTCTGGGTCTGGCTGATGGCTGATAGCAATCTCCTTGTTGCCCGACTGGTGCGCAAGTTATTCCTCTATTTATTTTCTTTTTCTTTTTCTTTTGGTTGCACCAAGGCATTGGAGACACAATGTCATGGTAAGCTAAGCATACAGACTTTTTGTCTTCCCCTCTCACACTCTCTTTCTTTATTGTTATCTCCTCCTCCATCTCTCCCCTACTCTCTCTCTCTCTCTCTCTCTCTCTCTTCCTCTCTCTCATCCTCTCTGTCCTACAGAGCACAATTCTAGGCTACATTAGGACACAGACAGAGACCAAAAGTGTGTCAAGAACACCAAGGGGGGAGAAGGTGGGGGAGACGGCCGTTATGATTTCCTTCATTGCACATCCATCTCCACTATCCACACTGGGGCTTTCCTTGCTTTGGAGACTCACCAGCCGCCGTGCCCTCTTCCTCTACTCTCCTCTCCTCTTCCTCCAGTCAGTGATCTTCTTCTTCTTCTTCTTCTTCTTCATCTTCTTCTAATTCTTCTCAGACGGACACTTTCTGGAGAGGGCTGGCACCACCTGACAGCCCTGTTATGTTAGTGCCAAGCAGCCAATTTCATAAACATATGCACCAATTAAGAAATCCATTAATATCCATCATGTCCTGTCATAAATCATAGTGCATGGCAGTGGGTCTGACTGTGTAATTATTGTTGAGCGAGTAGCGGAAGTCCTTGATTAGGTTGACTCATTATTTCAACACCCCCCTCCCCCCTTAATCATTAAACTGAGCTAGGAAATAATGAAAAACTAAAATGAACCAACTATGCTTGGATGTGTTTGTAATTGCACATTTGAGCCCAATGAAATGGTGAGAAACAGAGAAACAGCGGAGAGAGGTGGGGGTGGTTGACTGGGGCGGGTGGGTTGGGGCCGTTGTTGTTGTTGTTCTCTGTGAGACGCATGGTAAATGTGACTAACTTACTCAGTGGTGGCTCGCGCACACAAACATTAATCGTACTGTTTGGGAAAAAAAGAGGCCAAATGAGAGGAACCAAGATCCCCATGAGCTGAGTCAAAAGAGAGAGAGTGAGAGAGAGAGAGAGAGAGAGAGAGAGCGAGAGAGAGGAGTCTACGTCTCTTTCCGGGATATTCCACGCCTTTTGAGAGATTCATAATCACTTCAGGTCTCTTTCTTTCTCCCTCCACTGCAGGCTTTTCTGAAGACTTTGGCATCATTTATAGGCCAAACAAATATGAAAATTTGATTCAGTTCGTTTCCCATTTCCACACAAAAGGGAACGGAAGACTTGCTCTAAACAACCCCTGCCTTTCGTGCATTAATTGTTGCCCTACATTCGATAACTAAGTAATATGCCTTAAAACAACATCACCAAAGCTCTATATGTGCCCACCCCCCTACACACACACAAACAAACATTTTCTATTTTCTCTACACAGCTGCATGTCAACATTTCTTGAATTACACGCATGACATTAACCAAACTGTAGCTTAGTGCACCCCCCCCCCCCTTCCGCCACGTTCAAGCTCTAGTAAGCAAAGGAGGGAAATTTAGCTCCTGATCATTTGGATCTGTATACATGCGCCTGTCTTTCACTTGAGGGGTATACCCATATATACAATCTAATTCTGCCATCAGTGCTCCTTCCCTCAGGTGCTGCAAATACTAATAAAAAATGCAGAAGCCTCATAATTGGTAATGGTTGTGTACCTTAAACAGTATTGATCGCTCGCTTGAGCTATTTCTCTTAATTATGAAAATAATCTGATTTACAAAAGCGCATCTGCGCATCCGAGATTAGAAAATATCCCTCGTCCTCCCTGTAGCTCTGTGCTGGACGCTCGGTTATGTAGACTAGTTGGCCGATCGCCACGTCTGACTAATGCATTCTGCCACAAGGGAGGGCTTTTGGAAGATCAATATCACACAATAACTAGCCTTGGCTATACCATTCACTTCGAAAAGGAGAAAAAAAGCACATTCGTTTGAGTGCAAACCCTATTAACAAAGACGCACAGTCATACATTATTTAAAGAAAGCTGATTTTATGAGCCAGATTCAAAAGCAAATATAAATTATGCAGTTTGTTTCTAAACCTTTTCCTTTTCCTCTCTCTCGTCTTTTTTTGGAATGACATGGCACCAGGATTTGTCTATGCATAATTCCTGCATTGCTAATCAAACACGATTGTAATTGTCTTAAACGACAGACTTGGCCAACCCTTGTTCTTATGGGCAGGAGGGGGGGCTCTAAATTTATCATGGTGACCCGGGTGGTTCACATCAAAGTTAATGGGGGCTCCGTCCTATGGTCAAGGCACATTAGTAGGTGCTTGGCCAGCATATCGATTAATGCCCAGGGTAGAAGTTTGGCCATTACCGTGCTGAGAAGGAGGGATGGCCCAGCTCTCACTGAGATCAATGGCAAGCCTGCAGCAGCAGCCATCACTGTGCCTGCATAGTGGTGATGTTTTTATTGGTGTGGTTGACCATGGAACCAAATGCTCTATGTCTTTCTTCTCTTTTTCTCTCCCTCTCACTCTCTCTCTCTCACACACACACACACACACACACACAAGACAGATGCTTTCATTAGCACCAACAATCCAGTGGCCTTTGAAGCTGCTAGTGACCCTTTCCTGGTATAGAGGCTGATAAAACCAGCACACTCCACACACAGCGTCACAATCCACTCAGAGACATACATGTATTGTAGGGAAGGCATTGGATAGCATTTCACTTGTTTAGTGCATATTTATATTTCTGGGTGACGTTGGTGATATAGCATGCTTGTATGTCAAGGCAACACATTAGAGCAGGGCTACTCAATTACAATTTCATTTGGGCCACATTTAAAAACTAAGATCTTAAGTTGGGCTGCACATTTTCAGCAGTCATTAACGAGTGGTAAAGACACTTTTCAAATCGGTCTCTTCAAATTTTTTACCCTTTACATTGACAACATCATAAAAGATTCAGAATGCATGCAATTTATATACATTCTATAACTCTAAGTTGAGTTGAGGTGGAGGGGGAGGCATTGTCTGGGCCGCATGTGGGCCACGTCTGGGCCGCATGTGGCCTGCGGGCCGCCAATTGATTAGGCCTGCATTTGAGTATGCCTCAGTGGAGCCCGAGGCACGAAGTAACACAGGGTAAACTTGAGCATGCACATAATGTTTAGACCATAAGACAATAAGACCTCATGTACAGTATCTCAGAAGATTCTCATCCATCCAGGTCATGGTAGTCATAAATACCGCTACCCTCATTGTCATTATGATAATGGCGGGGTCTACTGTACAGCTCACAACTTCACCTATAGTGATATAAAGAAGAGAAATACATTTCTACCTTTTCCATCATCAGGTCAGAACTGAAGAAGCCTATTTGGTGAAAGGGGAAGCATCTTTAGACAACACATAAAAGTCTAGTAATGTACAACTTAGAACCTAGATGTTATATCACATTTAAGACTGAATAGTTGAGTTTTCATGGAGCATGTAAAATGCATTGTTTATACTTGCTTATACTTGCTGTGGATTATTAAATTGTGGTTGCCAGTCACAGAGCCTTGACCATAATACTTGTCTTGTTTTTTGTTGTTGTTGTTGTTGTTGTTTTTTTTTACAAAATATCATACTATTTTTAAAAATGTAAACAATTAGTAGCAGATGTTATTTAATCTGTGACAAAGCTTGACCGAATGGCATTGTTACAACTAAGTACTCATTCAGTAAAACAGTGATGAAATACATACATATGTCTCGATTAGCGTTGCTATAGTTACTCTCCTCTTTGCATTGTGACCTTCTGGCTCTATATGCATTGCGCATATGTGTATGCAATATTTGTCCATATGGAAAATTAGGCCATAAGACACACAGTCTGTTGTTGGTATTTTTACATATGGATCATTATATATATATATATATATATATATATATATATATATATATATATATATATAGATAGATAGATAGATAGATAGATATGTATATATATATTTAGAGAGAGAGATAATTTTATATGGAACGGAATTTGTTTATGTTGTCTATTTAGCAGCGTTCCAACTACCCCGCCTGAAATAGTTTTCCTAACGCTGCTTTTCTTGACCAAGGCACAAGAGAGACAGGCAAATATCAGCTGCTTTGGATAAGTACTGCTGCTGGCGATAAACCCTCCCTTGTCGTCCTTTTCCCAGACACTGGGATCTCTACCTGTTCCTCTACACCTTCAGTAAAGATGTTAAAGTGTAAATTGCAGGTTGAAAAGTTACAGAGTTAATGCTACAGTATATGGTTATTAAACATAAGTATTAGAACTACCAAACCTAGTTGTGTATGGTCATTTATGAATATAACAAGAAAAAACTGTACTTTTAACTACTACCTCTCACTTCCACAAGGTGGAGCGTTGCGTCACAAGAGGAACTCACCCCAAGAACTGCGTTACGGTACGTTTCCACACGGCGTTCACTTGGGCGAATATTCGCTTATCATATTTCGCCGTTGGGAGTGGTCAAGGCAACATGACGTTTACTGGTCGTAGCAAGCAATATTCTACAGTAGGCTGCCCGTCAACGGCCAACAGAAGGTGTGCTAAAGTTAGCTTAGCAGCTTATCTAAACTAAACCGTGGGAAGCTTCTGGATAAATTTACAGTGATGAATTTACCCCAAATGTGTTCGTGTGACTGGTAAACGGCAATGCGTTCTGCTATTATTTGTATGTTGACACCAATCTTTGTTCCATAACACATTTTGGGCCATCAGTGTGCAGCAACGTTAGCTACGTGTAGCGTTCGGCTAACTTCAGTAGGAACTGTTAATTTTCTAGCCTACAGTGTTCTAGTTGTCTTGATAACGTTCGTTTATCATATTAAACACAATCGGACATGATTACACACAAAGTGCGGTCCATAGACCCTTTAATTAAACAAATATGTTTTTATGTAGAAAACTCCCTGGGCGTCGCCATACTGTTTGCAATTTTTTGTTTCTCCCGCCCTCGTCAAGACACACAGTTGTCTGATTGGTTGCCGCCCGGCACAAATTTGCATAAAGTTAAAGTTTCGCCTACTACAATTAGCCTGCCACGGCGATTCGCCCACAACAGGGCAAAATTCGCCCCCTATTCATTTTCAATGAGAGGTGGGCGAAATTTGCGCACAGTGGAAACGCACCGTAAGTGTTAATTAGTTTTGAGAGGTACTGTACTTAGTTTTAGCTCCAAAATACATTTATCTCACGGCACAGCCCACACAAATAACTGTCAAACATAACGTGAGGGCAATATCAGTACATTTCTTTTCTTTCTGAAGATGGGCATTGCTAATTAAATCACAAGGAATATAGGCTACCACATAAGGAAACAGTTAGCCTACTTGACATTTGATGCATCTTGACATGATGGCTTGCCTGTAATGTTACAATGTGCATCACTAAGGCTCTGAATAAGACTACCGACACCATGTAAGTAATGAATTCAGTCATTGACTCTCATTGCTATTCTACGTTATGGCCAGATTTTGAGAATATTTAGGCTCTCTTATATTAGCTCTCCAGCTAGCTACTCACCAGGACAGCTGACCAACACGCCATTCATTCTCCTCACACCAAGCTTCAATAACTCTTTCAGGGCCATGATTCCTGACAATTTCCTCTCTCACACTTGACAGGCTCAACACTGTAGGGCTACGGTCAGTAAAGAATTCGTTGGGTTTCCACCGCTGTCTCCCAGTCATTCCCGTTCTCCATTGCATTGCGTCAGCGCAAGAGTGGCCTTACTTCTTTATGGGCGCCTATGGAAGAGTATTGCTTAACCCACAAATCTATAATATTAGGATTTCGGTTTTGATATTAGGATAGGTGAAAGTAAACATGTCTATAAATGTTCATGAGAAATTTAGTTTTGATTGATCACTGTTTTTGTACATTAAAGGCGCTCTAAGCGATGGTGTTTGATGTCACTTCTTGTTGACGTTCAAAGTATTGTCAAACAAAACGGAGGATAGCTCCCTCCTCCCCCTCCCTCCCATGCTTCCTGAAAGACTCATGAACGTGCATCCCCCACCCAACCCCTCCTCCAAATCCTTCTTTTCGTTTATTGGCTGGAACACTGTTTGTTATGTTTCGTTTCGTTTGTTATGCTAGGTTTGCCCACTGTGTTTTTTAGCCGTTTGTGGAGCCTGGGATGTCTACAGAGACCGTGTTTTTTTACAGTGTGTTCAGGGGACAGGGAGCTAGCAGATTGTGAGGAGATGTTTGCTGTATGTTACAACACGTTTTAGTCCTAAAAACGCGTCACATCGGTTAGAGCACCTTTAAGCTACGTTAAGCGTTTTGATATTCAGAGAGCTGAAAGTAGGCCTAAAAAGAGACGTCCATGAGAAATTTGGTGATGATTGATCGCTGTTTTGGTACATTTATCTACGTTTTGCGTTTACATGTTAAGCATTTTAGGTTGTGCCAATTCTTATGAGTTCCTTTTGTGACATAACATGGAAATAACAACAAACTCGCTGCCTTTTTTCAAACCGCAATAAATGTTATTTTAACGCATTTCAAGACAAAAATCTTCAAATATATACATTGAACGCTTTATGTACACATTAATTGATGGTTAACCTGAAATTTAACCTTTAACAATTAAAGATCTTGTACAGTACCATTACATCTGGAATGTTCTAGAATTATTGCTATATTACTATATTACTCAAGAAACATTTTGAGTAATATAATTTCATGTCTAAATAATAATTGTTTTCATAACTACAGCATTTTAAAACAATTCAGATACACAGAGATGGTTGTTCCAAATATGTCAGTTCACTTAAGGTCACTTAAGTGGAGCCAGATGTCTAAAACTTCAGCATTTGTTCATATATATATAATTTTAACGCCCTTGAATTGGCCATATGTTTGTTTATTAATTCAAGTCTCTTTCAGAAAGGGTTCTGTGGCCCAGCTTGCTGAAGTAAAGGATTGCATTGTACTAGGCTGAAAAGAAGGCATGAATATATCTCTTTTTTTCTGTAGGCCACAGCCCTGGATAAAAAGGCGTGTTTTTGTGTAGAGAGATGTGTGTGGTGTTAAACCCTTTGCTCTTCCTTGGTAATGATTTTTGACAGCAACAATTGTAGCAATCACAGGCCTCCGCAGGCTCCTTTACCATTTCAAAAATTGGAAAATCGACTCTATGGAAATCATCTTGGTGTAAAATAAATATCTTCAAAAGGATCACTGGTTGTGTGTGATTGGAAACGTTCCCATGATGCTTTAATGACGGCTTGCATAGCAGAAGTGACATCTATGGTGGTGGCGCAGGTGGTAGAGGAGCCGTTTGGTGACCGCAAGGTTGCAGGTTTGAGCCCCACTCTACCTGACCTATCGAAGTGTCCTTGAGCAAGACACTGAACCCCAAATTGCTCCTAGTGGCAGGCTGGAGCCTTGCATGGTAATCCCCTCCACGGGTGTGTGATTGGGTGAATGTCATTGCAGCCGGCGCGTATGTCCAGTATATGTAGAGAAATTGACAATAAAGAGACTTAACATGCATTAACTTGGTGGTTAGTTCTCTTGTGCTTTTTGATTCTCCATGTAAGGAGTTATAATGCATTGTAGGAGTTCAATTGAGTTTCTAATCTTGATTACTTGCCACAAACAAGGGTAGCTGGAGAAATGGTGTTGGTAGTCAATACTACAATATTGTACTAAGTATTTACTCAATGAACAGGCAAGTGGTTCATGATTAAACCTGAACATCCTTGAGTGCTTCTGGTGCAGATAAAAATAAGTGGTGTCCATGCCGGTGCATATGTGAAAAATCACATCTTAATTGTTTAGTTACCTTTGAAATTTTAGTGCATGCAATTACTGTGGCAAAATTACAGCTCTAGCCAAACACACACAGGGAATAAGTGATTAAGTTGGGCAGTCTTTCTGTAGCTTTGCAATTTTGTCCTTCACATAGCATGAGATTATGACCACCATACACTGTAGACCTCAATGTGTTACAATGAATAGTTTCAAATCAACCACGTTACTTCATTTCACAGGTATGCATGAATGAAAGCTCTACACTTTGCACACACTGCAAACACTATTTCATCATGCACTATTTGAACTACTTATTACTGTGTGGAGGTCACCATTTCATTTGTACTTGAAATATATTTTATAGTTCTCTCTCTCTCTCTTTTCTCTCTCTCTTTCTCTCGCTTTCTTTCTCCTCTCTCTCTTTCTCTCTCTCTCTCTTTCTTGTGTATGTGCTTATGATCACTTGTAAGTTCACTTGTAGCTCCCTGCATATTCCAAACATAATCTTTTAATGTTGAGCAGTTGTATACTTTAACCTTTCGTGTTGAATTATATATTAACACTCTGACAAACCTAAGACCTTAAGCCATGTTATATCTTTTATATATTACCTCTACACTCCAGACATCTACCACAGCACTGGAGTACTTTGTCTTTGCCTTGAGAACAGCCCCATTAACGCACAGACACAAACACACAGAAGCGCACACACAAACTGTAACCCTAGATAGATAATTAATTTTCTTATCTCCTATCTAAGTAAACCCAACTGAAAGTAAGCATGGAAAAAACACATCCATTATAATAGCCTATAAACTAACAACATGATCAAAAGCAATCTAGGCAAACAACAAGATCAGTGGAATCCAGAAAATCAAATTGCTCCATTTGAGTTTGAGTGTTTCTCTGCGCTCCAGTAATGAAGCTGCTCTCCTCTCCTCTCCACCTCCCCTCTTCTCCTTTCCTCTCCTCGTCGTGTCTAGTGTCCCTCGACTCTCAGCTCTCTCTTTATGGCTAACCTTGGCTCTGATATCCTCAGGTAGCAATCGGAGACGGAGCGCTAATGTAACAGCCACAAGCTGTGTTTCACTCATTACTTCCCCCTCTCCTTCAACCCTCTTTGGTTTGTTCTGTGTAAATGACCTCCAAGCTTTAAATGCTTCCAGGAGCAGCACAGCATATACTGTATATATATAAGGGTTGGCCAGTATGCCCATGCAGCGTCTGCTCGTATAGCTGCATTCATTCTCCACAGTGGTATTCATTTCGAAACAAATAGTCAAATACAGTTATTTAAAGAGATTTATAAGAACACCCACAAAACTCCACATGCTGCAGATTTAAGCCAGTCAGTGCATAGGGAACAAAAACAGATGCAGGGTGTGTGTGTGGGGGGGGGGGGTAAAAAACCTGGAGGTGATTCTTGTGAGAAACTCGATGAGTTTGTTTTTCATACGTTTGTATATATTTTTTGTTCTGTTTTATTTCCGTACCATAAATGCTCTGTGTAGCGCACTCTCTAGTGTTTTGAAGTGCTAATATTAAATTTGCCTTTGCGGTGGGCGGAGGGGAAGGGGCTGCTGTGGTCTTGGTTGAGCAGAGAATGAAGGATAAAACAATGCTGTTCTTGAATAATTTGTCAAATAGACGAACGCATTACACATTTTAGCACAGCTTTGTTTCTGTATTCAGCATGAATGATTTAGTGTTGACAGTTTTCTCTGTCGCGTGATGGAGAAGTCCCAAGAAAGGAGATATGATCGTTCCCTCTTCAGTAGTCGAAAAAGTGATCAATAAATGAAAAGATAACTTGCAAAGTGACTCCGATCATCTTCTGCTGAGATGGAGAGAAAATAAAAAGCTGAATAATGCAAGTTGTGAAAAGCGAGTGAAAAGTGAGTGAAAAGCAATGCACTTGGTTTTTGCCAGGATGAAACGCTTTGGAGCCATCCCAAGTGCTTAGCATGGATGTATGCTATAGGTATCCAGACTCAATTTTGATAAAAGCCAGATTAAAATGGAGGCTGGAACTTTCTCATGTGCACCCATATGCCAGGGAAAGGAAACTTGACACATGCAAAAGAGAGAGAGAGAAAAAAAAAAGGAAAACTTTGCCTCCTCTTGCCAAAGCAGATTTTGCAGCCCAAATTATTAACATAATAATGATGTACGGCGCTTCATGAATATTAATGGGAAGAGCTGAGAGCTGTTTTACATTTCCGTATGATTATGGCAATGGGATAAGGAAGAGCAGATGCGTTGTTGTGATCCCTGAGGGCCATCAGCACCCATCTACTGACTAAGCTCTTAAAAAGGTGTTTACAAACATTTTTTTCCCCCTTCCCTCTGTGTGGCAGGATATCGGAGAGGTAGGGGCTTATACCCTTAAACACTCCATCATTCTGCCTCTAAAAGCCTAGCCCAGGCCTCCAACATCAGTTCAAACAGGGCTCCCGAAATAGTAACTTGCAAGCACACACACACACACACACACACACACACACACACACAGTCAAAGTTATTTTGTACATTCTAGAAAGACACTTAGAAAATACACTGGTTGTTATCCAACTTGTATCTGCAAAGATTTGCAAGAACTAACATTTTTGTCGTTTTTCAATTAACAGCCAGTTATTACGTGGCAATCTATATCACAGATATAATTCCGGCGAGAAATCAATTAATTTGTAGCCGAGATAAGAAATATAAAAAGCTATCTGCTGTTTAAGGAATCTTTTCTTTTTTTCGATTCTTTTTTTTTCCACTTTCTCTAATGCAGATTCAGTCTCTGACATTGTTATTCTCTCTTTGGCTATTTTTTTTTCTCTTTGTCTACATCTCCTCTTTCTATAACTCTGTCATTCTCCTTATGTGTTGTCTGTAGACATGGCAAGGAGAGAGAGGGGGCGGTGGTGAAGTGCAGGGTGCTGAATGCTGGGTGCAGTACTGTATGGAAGGTATGTTTCATGCCGTCGAAAATCTAAAAGGACACTGGAAAAAGGAGTTCATTTTTCAAGGTGTTGAAAGGAATCTGATGTTCTCTCAGCCATTGTCTTGCCGTCATTCGGGATGAATGGGACAATATGGGGCAGAATAGCTCGACTGCGGGAGACTGAGGGAAGAGAGTGGGGGAGCTCATGGGGGGGGGGGGGGGGGAGCAGGAGGGGGAAATGCATTACTGCCACAAGCCTTAGCCTTCTCTCTCTCTCTCTCCCTCTCACTGTCTCTCTCTCAGTCTGTCGGTCACAACAGAAGCAATTCATCTCCACCCAGAGTGCATGACCCAGTCCATTGCCCCCTCTCTTGCCCACAGACACGCTGGCGCTCTGATACACACATCTGAGACAGAAAATCATGATTTACCTTTGAATGATGTAACTCTGCTTTGATTCATACAGCCAATGCATTTCTCATTAATCTCTCTTTTCCTCTCTCTATGTAAAACATAGATTTTTTTGTGGTCTACCACACATGTCAAATATTTCTCATTTGTGAAGCAGAGGGGTGTTCATTTAAAGAACCTGTTAAAATGTACAGTATAAAGCCGAGGAAATACATCAAGCCATTGAATGTCTCTATAATGCTCAACAATCGGTCACCATATTGCTTTTGAAAAGCATTCTGGGATTTTAAGGTCAATAGAACACTGTTTGTTGCTTGTCTGTCATCGCTGTCGTCTTGCGGGAGACTCAGGTGAAAATGTCAAACGATGCATCTTCATTCTTCCTTGTCAAGCTCCTGCAGTCTACTGCCTGTGTGCTCTCAGTCTGGACTTACAAAGGGCCTTTAAAAAGATTTCCTGCCCCCCCTTCCCCACCCCCGCCTCTTCCCTTTTTTTGCTATTCTTGTCTGTACATACTTCCATTCTTGGCAAAAAAAATGCTCGAAAATTTACATTTGCACTGGATATATCATGTTTTTTTTTTTTTCTTGTGGAATACCTACCCCCACCACCCAGTACAACAAATAGACAGAAGTTGTTTGTGCTATTTAAAGCTTACCACACAAAATCCCTGACAATCCCCCCTCCACACACACACACACACACACACTCACACACACGCACACAATCAACTGCACAAGGCTAAGAAAGAAATATGGCAGGGTGTTTTCCATTGCAAATGAACATCCTATGAATCTATCATTACTGAGAGTGTTTTTTTTCGCAGGGGGTATTAATGAGTAATTGATATTCGACTTCCTGCATTCACTGACTGCCAGAGCTCAGAAAATCACAGTGCAGAGAAATGCCACGAGGTCTGCGAAGCATTTCCCAACAACCCATAGCAGCTGTCCAAATGTCAGCGGCCAACGTCCAGGGCCCCCAGATTTAACTGTAACCTGCAGAGGAGTGGATGCTCCCTTCAGCGTTTCATTCTGAGGACGGGCTCGGATAATTCATCATAATTAATTAGCAGACACTGCAAACAGCCACACTGAGAAAAAAAAAACAGAAGACAAAACAAAACTACCGACACAAAAATGCAAAACATCTCATGATATGTCCGGCACCTATTGGGATCCGAGCAGCACAGCCAAGTATTTTCCATGCATTTGCACAGTAAAGACTCCACACAAATCCCAAGCGCTCGAGCCATAACATATTGCTGCATAAGAGCCAATGCGTGTTATTGGGCTCCTTCTGAGATATTCACACAAATAGCCCCAATGGAGGCAATGAGCACGAAGCTCAGATAATTATTCTGTAGGTGTTGGGCTGGGGACTGCAGGAGAAGGAACATCATGTGGAAATAGTGATATTAATGACTGGCACTGTCTGCCATCATAAGCATGCGCTGGCTACGTGCGCTGGGCTGTTTTCGTTTGCTTTGTTTGTTGTTTGGGTCGTTGGGGGGACTGTTTGTTGGTTTGGTTACTTGTGTTTGTGTGTGTGTGTGTGTGTGTGTTTTCTCTGTTTTTCTCAGTTTTGGTCCCCCCCGCCCTTCCTCTCAGTGATTACAAAAAAAGTATTGAATGTTTAGATGGCATTGTGGAAACACTTTGATGTCTGTTTTCATCATCTAGTCTGTACACACACACACACACACACACACACACACACACACACAGACATAAACACACTAAACAAGACATGCACACACTCACTCAGTCACTCATTACATTACATTAAAGCCTTATGTGAGTGTGTCATCTCAAAGAGAAAGCAATCCCAGGCACCAAAAACATTACACATCCTTTTTCAAGTTTAGTCTATGACGCTGCCTTTCACAATAATGAAAAATACCTCTCATGGAAATAAATAGCAGCGAAGGTGCAGGCCTTCAAAACATGCCAGTGAATAATGACTTATATAAATCAAGCAGGCTAACAAGTAGACAAAAGACTGTTAGCAGTTAAACAACTCAGAACTGGGCCAGGTTCACAAGTTCAAAGAATGTGCATTTGTTTTTATGCTTGCTCATTTAAATGCTTTTGTCCTTTTGCCCAAACTGCATGTTATAGCTGCATAGGTACTGCAAATGGGGCGTAGGCCTCGGTCGACTAAAGTTCTGGAAACACAGGAGTGCAGTTTGCAAACGTTGTTCTCTTTCAGCAATGTTTTGGGGTGTAATGGTAATAATGTATTCTCTTTCATGCTTTGAAGTAGGAAAATGCCTTGATCACCAAGTTATTGTTAATGGTGTGATGGCCCTTCTTTAAGTCTTTGGGAGATGGTTGTAGAACAAGGCTATGCTATTTATCTTTTCCTCCTTCCCTCCTCTCTCTTTCTTTTTTTTTTTTGTTTGTGGGTAAGCAATTAAAATAAGTGGGTCACATTTGTTGAGCCAGCTCCGTGCATCACGACGCCAAATGAAGGCGGGTGTTTGAAATCTGATTTGCAGGATTGGTTGATGTGTCGAGCACTCGTTCCCCTGGTGTCACATGAGACTACATTCGGTGAAACATTAGCACCACGGGAGCCTGTAATTTGCCTACGTGTTAATCTCCATACCATAATATAATCACAACATACAGCATAATCATAACCCTAATACAGGGATGATACACATCACAAAGGACTCAACTCTTCTTTCATGGCAACAGACATGTCATTTCCTTCTAACACACAGCCTCTCGCCCGCTGTCAATCACGTGAGCAGACCACCTTGACAGGCATCAAGGTCCAATAAAGCAGAGGTCTGAGAGCGATTGGCGTTCCCCCGTAACCTCGAAAGACCCGCCCATCCCCCCATTCCTGTCTCCATCCCTCTGGGCAAGCATGGCTTCCCCCACTGCTTGAGTACATAAAGACACACACACACACACAAGCACACACTCAGTCACACACATACACACACACACACGCACACACACAAGCACAAGCCTCTTCTCCAAAAGCATCATCAGTGTTATTGAGAGGCTGTCAGGCTTATTTTCAGGGCCGCCCACATCAACAGTAAATATTAGTGCTTCTGGACTGCGGGGAGCACGGTAACATCCCCTCTTATTAACCTCTGCGACCTCTTCTGTTTGATGTTAAATAATTACACTGGCTGCTCTCAGGGGGATAGGGCTGGGTGTGGAGGGGAGGGGTGTGCAGCAGTTATGGCAGTCCCCACCACACACACATATACATAAACACACACACACACAC
>JAGFZM010000048.1:274307-296847 GCA_017657215.1 Limnothrissa miodon
GTGTGTGTCTGAGGGTGTTTGTATGTGTGAAAAAGGGTGAAAACACAACATCAACAACAGAGGAAGTCACACAAGGCTCTAAAAGGAAGGTAACGATGAAAAAGGGTGAAAGAAGGAACAAAAAAAGGCAAAGGAAAAAGGGTGTGAGGGGAGCAGATGAGACGCAAATTGGCTAGCCAATGGTGTGGACTAACGGGCTATGAATAATGCATGAGGTTAGTTATTTGTGCTCTCCTCCAGCTGGGATGCAAAAGCACACTCACATCTGGCACTAAAGGAAGAGTCTCACGCCATGAAAACTCTAAACCACTGCCACAGAAGTCTACCCTCTCTTCTCTCACACAGACACAACTGCCAACTTTGCTCCTGAACACATATACAGACTCAAACTTATCACCCCTTCTGTTTCCCTCTTATACACACACACAAACACACACACACACACACCATCCCCCTGCCTCACACAAACTCACACACACACACACACACACACACACACACACACACACACACACACACACACACAGAGCCCACAGTCCATTGCAACAGCCCTAAGTACATGATGTCTGGAGCCTAGGCTGCCTCCTCACAGTTATTCAAACAAACAAGGGCTCAGTCGACTCTCCTGGTTTCTTGTCTCACTGGCTTGTTTCCAAGGTAACCGTGTCAGAGGAGATGAGAGAGTGGGACTGACTCCCCCTCCGCGGGGGCCCCTCCGATCCTGCCTCGTCGCAAGTTTGTCTGACTTCGGCTCGTGTGACATCTGTTCCCATGACAACCAGGTTCAGGGCGGCCGCTGGCTCGCTGTGTGCAAAAAAGGTGAAAGGGATGCTCCTCAAATTCCAGAGAGAGAGAGAGAGAGAAAGAGAGAGAAAGAAAGAGAGAGAGAGGATGAAGAGAGAGAAGGATGGAGGGAGTGAGAGAGAAGGATGCAGAGAGGGGTAATAAATGAGGACACCAGGTCAAACCGCACCCATGAAGCTCAACAGGCATCACACTGCATCGACTGCAATGAAAACTCTCATCCACCTCAACCAGCTGGTTTCTGTGGTGAAATGCATGCTGTCTACCTACTGTACCACAGTCTGTGTGCCCCTTTTTAATTGTTGAAAGTGGCTGTAAAATAATTAGAGAAAATAACAAGCGTGTGCTTTCAAAGTGAGTCTGTGCCAAACAGATTAGAGGGCTTTGGATACCCTTTTGTGCTCAAAGCACCACCAAGGTGTTTCTATAGTAACCACCATCTGAATGACTTCACCTTAATGAAACACCCTCCCTTAAAAAGGGATTATGTTTCCCTCCACACACATGCACTGGTTTTCATCAGTATTATTGGGCTTCTTCGCACACAGTAATAGTAATAGTAACAGGAGACGTAATATCACAGCTGGGAAACTTTTTTTGTATGTAACAGCTGTCCATTTTGGATGCTTGAGAGGATAACAGCCTCTGATTTAGCAGATTAAGAGGGAATCTTGGCATATTAAAGATTTTAGTTTCTTTAGAGCAAGTGTGCATGAGCAAAGCTAACATCTACTTTTTTTTTTTTTTTACCATCAGCTTGACTTTGGAGCATAGCATAGCTCTTCCAGACCTTCAGGCGTGCGCAAACAAATGGCCCTCTGGACACTTTTATCTGCTGTAAAACCTGTGAGTTCTCCAAGCCCCTTTAGCCTGTGCAAAGAAGCAAAGCTGTTGGATCTTGTCCATCAGATAAGAGTGGCCCCAGGGGAGTGCTCCCAGTGAGGGCCCTGATGCTGGGATAGTGCAGCCCCAGACAACGCCTCGGCCCTGGGAGACAGGGGCCTCGCTTCCTCCTTAACCCGGTCCTTCTGATCCACTAGCATTGATCCGCTTTAGGACAACACAGCTTGCCTGTCTACTCTGATGCTCATTGAACCATGATTGGATCTGTAAAAGGGGATGTCTGCAGGAGAGCACAACGTAGTAGAAAACCACAGACTCACCCCCTCCCCCGCCTCTTGTGCTAGCACACAAACACACACACACACACACACTGAAATACAGACACAAAAACTCACACAGACAGTAAAAAAGAAACACACATAGAAACACACACACACACACACACACACACACACACACTCATACCTACTCAAACACAGAAACACAGACACACACACACTCATACAGAGAGAGAAACACACACACATATCTACACAGACACACACACACATGCACACAGATAGACACAGGCACAGACAAAGGAATGTAGCCCACCCAGTTGTGACTCTTTTGACTGTGGAGTTGTAACCTTGACTGGTACAAAGTCTCATAGTGGTACAAAACCCAAGGCCTTCTGTTTAGCCTGCCTACATCTAAAAAGTCCAGCAAGCTGGTCTGTAGGTCTGCACACACACACCATGTGGCACACCATCCCTCACTACACATACACATACACACGCATACAGTACAAACACACACACACATAGACACATACACTCAAACTTCCATCTGTTCACAAACACATACACTCAAACTTCCATCTACTCACAAACACATACACTCACACTCACACACATCCGCTCTCTCTCACAGACGCTATTTACATACGGAAATGCTCACATAAAGAACGGTGGGCTCTGTGTGGTTTATTAAATCTATTAGCGCACGTTCCCATTTTCACGTACACAAATAAGGCCATAAAGCAAAGCAACCTGTCAGCTCCCCAGCGGCCCAGGCATTGTTCCTCACAGGGCTCTGCCGGAGCCACCAGTAATGAAAGCCATAATACAGTCAGAAGTGCTTGGCACCTCGTTTACAGGAGCCGCACCAAAACATTCCCTGCCACCTGTGCAGGTTCCCGGGCCCAACCGGCGAGAGGCGTGGAGGCGCGGGGCCCATTAAAAAACGACTGAATATAATTCCTCCATCCTCTGATATTCCTGCGCAGCCAATCGCTCTGATTTATCATGCGGCAGAGTTGTGGCGAGGTGCCCATAGATCACTGAGATTCATCCCCCCTGTTATTGGAGGAGTTAGCCGGGCCCATCCCTCATGCAGATGTGCTGGTGTGTGTGTGTGGGCGAGTGGGTGCAAGGGCCCACCAGCACCAAACACCAGCAGCAGCAGCAGCAGCAGTAGCAGTGACATACAGTGTTGCTCCGCATGATTACTGCCTGAGTCAGGAGAAAGGGCTGAGAGAGAGAGAGAGAGAGGGAGGGAGAGGGAGGGAGGGAGAGGAAGTGGGGAAACCCAGGGAAGAAATGCCTCTCGAGTCACCTGCTCTTGCTCACTTGCTTGCCTGACTCAGCAAACACACACACACACACACACACACACACACATAGGCATACAGTACACTCACACAAGCAAATATATACATGCACTATGCAGGCATACGCATGCATACACACACACACACACACACACACACACAACTACATTTATCCCATCTATTTATCTATCTATCTATTTATCTATCTATCTATCAATACATCTATACATCTATCTATCTATCTATACTGTATGAATATACTGTATGACTTCTCCTCTTCATATGTATGTCATATGTATGACTGTATATATGGTCAACCAAAATACCAAATGGACTATGAACTATTTCACTGCCACTAGGATGCATGACATGCAAAGAATCTAAGCAGATCTGAACATGTATTTGATGGATAGATAGAAAGACACACTGTTAAAAAAATCCGTAAATTTAGGGGTCCCTTTCCCGTGGATTTGCTACGGATTCGCTCCGTTTTGCGAAATACGGAAAGTTTGCTGTTACGCAAGGCAGTATGGGTAGAATTTTCTCCCCCAGCCAGAATTTTCCGACGCCATTACACTCAGTGCGGTGACTGGTCAGTGCCTGCCTGAAGTTCTGCGAGTCACATGGAAAGTTAGAAACAGGTTGGTTGTGTGTAATGAGAATAGGAATGGAGTGCCACCTCTCAAACAAAATATATTGAGTTAAACATGTTAAACACATGATAAGTACGTTTTCTGTTCATTTACTGTTCGAGCTGTGTTAGCATTAGCATGTCGGCTGTGCTTCCTAAGTACTGGTACGTCAAAAGCCCATTTTTTGTTCCCCCTCGTACATTAAATTGGTCTCGATAGGCAGTTGGTAGTCGTGTGTGTTTCATGTCGACATCAGAACACCCACACAAACAAATTCACTCAGCCTAGTCAAGTCAGTATGAACACACAGAAACACACACACACACACACACACACACACACACACACACCACAGAGCAACTAAGAAGACACACACACACACCACAGAGCACCTAAGGAGACACACACAAACACACACACACACCACAGAGGAACTAAGAAGACACACACAAACACACACACACACACACCACGGAGCACCAAAGGAGACACTCTCACACCCAGTGCCAGCCAGCACCTGAAATCCCATCAGCACCAGCACCCCCCACCCAGGAAGCCTGTGGTCTTTACTGTCAATCTAGATCCCATTACCCAGGAAGAGCCAGGGAGCTAGGGCAGAGTAGGCAAGGAAAACAGTGTATGAGAGAGACAGTGACACAGAGATTGAGAGCAATCCAGGGAGAGAAAGAGAGACACTGAGAGAACGTGTGTGTGTGTGTGTGTGAAAGAGAGAGCAAGAGAAAGTGAGAGAGAGTGGGGGAGAAAGAGAGAGAGAGAGAGAAAGGGAGAGGGGGAGAAAGAGAGAGAGAGAGCGGAGGAGGAAGAGTGGGAGCCCAGTCTCTGGCAGCACACTAAGGCTATCTCCACAGCACACCAGCCAGCCAGCCTGTCTGCCTGGGTCTGCTTGTGGCTTGCAGGTTCCAAGCAGCACAAAAGCGCTGCCTGATAGAGAATCTGCCACCAGTGTCATGAAAGGGCATCAGATGAAATGGAGAACGCATCACACGTTGACAGAGGCGCAGAGATCTGTGACAACACCTCCTCCCCTTCCTCCCACTGTCTCATCTCTTTCTCTCTTGCTCTTTTTCTACCTCCATCCTTTCCTTCCTATATCTCTCTCTCTCTCGCTCTCTCTCTCTCCCTCAAAAGCATGCCACTTGCCTCGGGAGGCAAACAAAGCGATATGCTAATCACCTCGCAGCACATGGGATCTGAGAGAGAGCAGAACACGACTGGGTCTGGAGATAAATTGATGTTCCACGTGTTGGATTATCAATCTATTGACTTAAGGGTTTCTGCAACGATCCACAGCACCATCGGCATTCCTTGCTGTGGTTGTTTTGGCGTCGAAGAGTAAGCAAATCTAGACATGTATCTGCATCTTCTCGAAAACATATATTGGTGGCACATAATCCAACGTCGCCCATGAATGGAAAAAAGACATCATTCATCATCAAGTCAGCTGTAGACAGCTAACAGTTCAATCAGTATATTGTAAGTAGGTTGTATATGGTAAGTAAGTTATTTAATTGAAGGAAAGTATGATTATATTGCATTTCACTGTCATTTTGCCATTAGTTAGTTTTATTATATGACATTGTAAAAAGTGTTTTGTATGGGTATTGCAACTTCACTTCCCATGATTCTAGAATCATTAGGGGCCACAATAAAATGGCAGAGCCCTCTACTTTCTCACTCCTCTGTACCAACAACTGTTACTGTATGCAGTACATGCATTAATAGTTCCCAGTTCCTAGAAACACTTTCACCCTTTGTCTCTACCACTGTAATTTAGGCAAAAGGTTGAAGTACTACCAGGAACTGGGAAGTAAGAAATAGATTTGTTTTTTAGTTTGTTTTTTTTAAACTGATAATAAACTGTCTATGTTATATACATAAACACTGATGTGATTAATGATTATGAAATATCATACTTGAAAATGATACACCTTTAAAGAGGAACAATTACACAAACACCCATAGACAACTAATGTGCATGGGTGCAGATTGATTTTGATTCACCGCTGGTTATCTGCATAAAATTCTGCTTCCATTGGTATTTGGCCAAAGTTACCAATAATATTACACAAGTTTGCAAGATTACAATCATTCATTATTTTTTGTGACAATTGCAAGCCTCCACAGTAACTGCAGTCATAAACATGATCTATTCCTTCCTAGAGCTAAGAATAAAAACCTGTGCATATTTAATACAAGAATGTTCTATTCAGCATTCATCTCATTGCCTCTGCCCTAGCTATTTTAAATATGACTTTGCAGCATATCAAGAAGTACCATGTGTATATATCTCTCAACTCAAATAAATGGTCAATCATAAACAAAATAGTTGTTGTTTTCATGCAGTGTTGTGTAGTTGGGGGGAAAAAACTCTTTACTATACTTTTCCCCCTCAAGCACTTTCTTAAGGGTTGCTGCAGTGAACAACAAAAACAGCAACATTTCCCTTTTAATACAATTTCAAACTCAGATGATTGAGGACTGTACTTTCATAGAACCATAGTTCTGTTAAATTAGATACCCCTGTTGAATATTCAGATTTAAGCTTCCACTGGCAGAAATGGCACAGTAATAGATTACATTGCCTGCACAGAGCCAATGCTTAACATAACAAACACACACTGATACAAAATGAAAGCTAATAAATTCGCAAAGGCAAGCTGTTGGATTAACATAATGCATTTTTTAGCATTAAATGTTTATGCTGTTTTAGTAAGTACCTCAATGAAATATTCATTTAAGTAGCAAATAGTAAGGAGGCACATTTTGCATAAAGTCAAAACTTGTCCTGTGGTCCCATCGATAACATCTTGTTTGTTAAAGTCTATTGTAAGTAACTGCATTATCTGTGCCCTCATCTGAACAACTGACTTATGTTTATGTGTTTTCTTGGTAACACTTAAGTGATGGTAATTTTTTAGGGAGAGACATTCTTTCACATGAAGATCCACCAGACACTCTAATTAGCCAAAGAAAATAGCCTGACTTTCTGTACAACTTCATTTTGACAGAAGAAGACGCTGGCCACCTCACCCCACCCCCAACACTCCATTTTAAGGTTCACATGTAAATACCTAGTTAATGTGTATAATGTGTAATCTGTATTACCAATTTATAATACAGACATAATGTAGAAGTCAAGGCCTACTAAGTCCTTATTAATATAATATCAAGGATAAACGCCTAATTCATTTTGAGGAAGAAATTTGTAATAGTAAATGTCTAAAGGCCACCACACACTACAAGAGAATCGCAACGATTTTGGTCCCGATCGAGAGTCGGGGGTGCCGTTGCCATGGTAGCTTAGTCGGGGCCGAGAGTCGGAGCCGATCGGGCCCGACTCACCGAGTGTTCTAAGATAGAATCATAGCCGTTCCAAAAGTCCCCGATCGTGAAATCGGGAGTATCAAACATGTTTGATATTTCAGACTGGTCGTAGAACGTTGACTGCGAGTGAGAGAGGTTCTATTCACGTTTCATATTCATAACTGACTTTCAGACACAACTTAACATGGCCAACGTTAGAATTGAAAAGGTAATTTGGACAGCGGAGATGGATGGTCTGCTGGTGGAGCTGTGGGAGCAGAATCCCTGTCTTTACGATGTAGGCTCCAAAGGATACCATAATAAAATTGATAAGTCCAAAGGCTGGACCACCCTAGCCCAGGGTTTAGGGACAACCGGTGAGATAACGACAACCTAGTTGCTAGACTAGGTCTATTTAGTGATAATGATTCTCCTTGACTCTTTGCTAACATAACTATAACAGTGCCATTACTTGACTTTATCGAAATACGAGTGTCTCTGTTTATCTGTTTTCAGTCAAAGGAGTAAAAAATAGAGCAACAACTTTACGGACTCAGTATTCCAAACTTTTGAAACCAAAGGCGAGTGGGAGTGAGGGAAGGAGTCTTTCCGCTAGGCAGATGTGGCTTTTGAAGTGTTTGACATTTTTGAAAACTCACATTGTTCAACGACCCACAGAGACGAGTGTGAGTACTTCAGCAAGTGCTAACGATTCCTCTCATAACACAAAAACATAAGTTGGTTCAAACAAGAAATGAATAATCCAGATCCAAAGTGCATAATTAAAAGAAACTACCTGACTAGCCAGCCCACACTTGTCCCTTAACTAAAAGAGTATACAGTATGTAAACAAACATCATTGGTCGTAAAGGTTCCCGTTATTGTAATTGGTCGTAACAAACCAGGGTCTTGGACAGTAGCCCAAACAGTTTTGTTTCTGTCAACACAAACCTAATCAGCTATTATAAAAATTGAGTGCAAATGATGAGTCTGAATGTTAAAATGGAGCGATTGTCTTGTAGTGTGTGGTGTTCCCTTGAACGTTCGAATCTTATACGATCGGGAAAGGGAAAAATCGGCTAAGATTCTCTTGTAGTGTGTGGTGTACTCCCAATTTTAAAAATCTTATAAGATTATAAAATCGTGTAGTGTGGGGCCAGCTTAACAAATGGTTAATGTTGCACAGTAACACATGCCTTACTAGTCACTTATACAACCATTATTTTCATCATTCCAAAGCAGTACTGCCAATGCAAACAACTATGGTTTAATTCCTATGTGCTTTTGGTCACGTTCTGTTAGACAAAGAGCTGAACATCCACATGAAGTTTATTATTAGTAGTGAGACTGAAGCATCTGTGCAGAAGCACTCCGGAAATAATGAATGGATTACAATACTAAATGTGTGGAGAATGAACAAGTGGACCATTATCTGATTAAAGACGAAGCCAGTACCCAGCTGGAAAACAGCATTAGGAAAAAAGATACAATAATAATGGTAATAACACTGAATTAGGCCATATTTGATTTCACTGTTCAAGATGTGCGTATAACAAATGAAATAAACCCACTTGGCAGTTATTAAAAAATGTGTGGCATCCAAAACAGCTGCCATCTTGTGCCCTTTCTATTTTTGACGCCTCTCCTTTCAACAACTATTGCCTAATACCACATGACAGCTTGAAGATGGCATTGACCTACATAAATTGTTAAAAGGTTTAGAAGACATATCCTTAATATTGACATGATATGACATTTAGCCTAAACTTTTCTTATTGTGTTTGTGTCTTTTAAAAGTGACAGATGTTTGATGTATCCCCACAGAGCTAAGGATGCTCTGAGACACACGAAAGGGTTAATTTTCTTGCTGCAGTGCAATTTATTGAAAATATTGTGTGAAATGTTCCTTTTGGGAGCGTAGTGACATTATATCTGTGTTGTTTTCCCTTCAGGGTAAAAGGACACTGCATGAGGTTACCATTTCCTAAAGGGCTGCATTGGGCTTTCAGGGTGTAGGTGATTTCAGTTTATCTGATAGCATGGAGGGGGAAAAAAAACAACAACACAACAAAAAAACTAAGACAATTCCTGCTTTACTATCACTTCACATCAGTGCATTGCTATCGTTCTCTGTCTCTCACACATATTCTTTTAAGGGACCCCATTATCTCTCTCTCTCTCTCTCTCTCTCTCTCTCTCTCTCTCTCTCTCTCTCTCTCTCTCTCTGAAATGTGTATTGTTTAGCCAAGTGCATAGAACAACAATAACGGTTGTTATGATACAGTGGCTTGCAAAAGTATTCGGCCCCCTTGAACTTTTCCACATTTTGTCACATTACAGCCACAAACATGAATAAATTTTATTGGAATTCCACGTGAAAGACCAATACAAAGTGGTGTACATTTGAGAATGGAACGAAAATGATACATGATTCCAAACATTTTTTACAAATAAATAACTGCAAAGTGGGGTGTGCATAATTATTCAGCCCCTTTTGGTCTGAGTGCAGTCAGTTGACCACAGACATTGCCTGATGAGTGCTAATGACTAAATAGAGTATACCTGTGTGTAATCTAATGTCAGTACAAATACAGCTGCTCTGTGACGGCCTCAGAGGTTGTCTAAGAGAATAGGACCATGAAGTCCAAAGAACACACCAGACAGGTCAGAGATAAAGTTATTGAGAAATTTAAAGCAGGCTTAGGATACAAAACGATTTCCAAAACTTTGAACATCCCACGGAGCACGGTTCAAGCAATCATTCAGAAATGGAAGGAGTATGGGACAACTGTAAACCTACCAAGACAAGGCTGTCCACCTAAGCTCACAGGCCGAACAAGGAGAGCGCTGATCAGAAATGCAGCCAAGAGGCCCATGGCGACTCTGGAGGAGCTGCAGAGATCTACAGCTCAGGTGGGGGAATCTGTCCATAGGACAACTATTAGTCGTACACTGCACAAAGTTGGCCTTTATGGAAGAGTGGCAAGAAGAAAGCCATTGTTAAAAGCAAACCATAAGAAGTCCCGTTTGCAGTTTGCCACAAGCCATGTGGGGGACACAGCAAACATGTGGAAGAAGGTGCTCTGGTCAGATGAGACCAAAATGGAACTTTTTGGCCAAAATGCAAAACGCTATGTGTGGAGGAAAACTAACACTGCACATCACTCTGAACACACCATCCCCACTGTCAAATATGGTGGTGGCAGCATCATGTTCTGGGGGTGCTTCTCTTCAGCAGGGACAGGGAAGCTGGTCAGAGTTGATGGGAAGATGGATGGAGCCAAATACAGGGCAATCTTAGAAGAAAACCTCCTGGAGTCTGCAAAAGACTTGAGACTGGGTCGGAGGTTCACCTTCCAGCAGGACAACGACCCTAAACATAAAGCCAGGGCAACAATGGAATGGTTTAAAACAAAACATATCCATGTGTTAGAATGGCCCAGTCAAAGTCCAGATCTAAATCCAATTGAGAATCTGTGGCAAGATCTGAAAACTGCTGTTCACAAACGGTGCCCATCTAATCTGACTGAGCTGGAGCTGTTTTGCAAAGAAGAATGGGCAAGAATTTCAGTCTCTAGATGTGCAAAGCTGATAGAGACATACCCTAAAAGACTGGCAGCTGTAATTGCAGCAAAAGGAGGTTCTACAAAGTATTGACTCAGGGGGCTGAATAATTATGCACACCTCACTTTGCAGTTATTTATTTGTAAAAAATGTTTGGAATCATGTATGATTTTTGTTCCACTTCTCAAGTGTACACCACTTTGTATTGGTCTTTCATGTGGAATTCCAATAAAATTGATTAATGTTTGTGGCTGTAATATGACAAAATGTGGAAAAGTTCAAGGGGGCCGAATACTTTTGCAAGCCACTGTATGTCAGAGGCAATTGTCATGGCCTCCTCAGTGGTTGAAAAATCTGCCCAGAGGGCTTGAAACATTCTGAGAGCCCATTGTGGGTTGCTCTCAACCTGATGGACCACAGCAGAACACACTTCACCTCCAGCAAGTGTCCATGATGCTTGGAGAGAGCATTCTTGAGCATACATAATAGCAGCGTGTGTACATACACGCGCACTTCCAGCCATGCTAACGTCTGTTCTTTAGTGCATCTATTTTGTTCTTCAACTGTCTGGTGGTTAGATATATTGTACTGCAATCCAATGTTTCTTGTGGTCTATAACAATTCATGCTCCCATGTCATAAAATGTTATGACTGTAATAATGGTCATTCGGTTATGGAGGTTTGATTGTTTAATTATGAATATGCATAATAATGTATTATTAATGTGTTCTAAACCATTATGAATACTCTGACACTTTAAATTACAATGACTATAAATTTCATATCACACTCACTCAAACACACACACACACACACACACACACACACATACACACACACACAAATATACACACGCACACACAAATTACAGTGTTTTTGTAGCCCCTGCACCAGTCCCACATCAATGCAGGGTCTAGCGTCAAGTGATCTACCTGCCATTGTAGTGAATCAGCTATTTAAAGACAGGCATTAAACTCTCACCAAAACTCTTTGCCACTGCAGTTGTGCTGCAGTCATTTATATGCATAGTGGTTTTAAACATAATTACTGAATTTGACTGAAAACTATGTCCATAATTTAACCATGGACAGTATTACAGCTGCTTTGGGTTTCTGTGAATTATATCATATCACAAGAGTGCTTTACTGTAACTGTGATTGTTGCATTTTTAGCAAACTGGTAATGACCTCCAATAGTTTGTAGTCAGTTGAAGATCAAATGAAGATCAGAGATGAAGATCAAATTTCTTAGAGGTGAATTCACGAGCAACTACTATTGTGGCATAAGTCAGTGAGAGGCAATGGTTGTAACTGGACTCATTCATTTTGAGGAATTTCCATTGAGTATTACAGTACTTTGTAAATGGCATATTCTATAAAATACCACTAATAAAAATAATGCACTGAAGTAGCACAAAAATGACCTTGCATTCTAATATTTAATTATAGGGACATCGGTCCAAGATTGCCATTTAGTTCTGAAAGAAGTTGGTGGTTGATTTTCTTGATTCAATTGTGGTTTAAGTTGAGGTAATTAGTCGCCATGGTTTTTCCTCAGCTGCCAAACGCATGTTTGTGTGTGATGCAAATGACGAGTCCGGGCTGACTCGTTTGAAATTGTGAAAGGCACAGCAGAACTGGAACCACTTCAGAGGCAATTTAGCCAAACTCCTTTCAACAGTCAGAATTAATTACCCGAGCAAGTCACAGCACAATGACGTGTTCATTCCTAGTCCAGGTATGTATTTACTGCAATCTGGCTGGAAATCACTCAGTATGTTGCATGCACAGCTCCTTGCACGCGGGGAATTCTCTGTGATGTGGAGGCCTTTTAGTCCTAATCAGAGGATTGCTGTCTGTATTGGTTGTCAAAAAGCCAGAATAATTCATACATACATCAGAGGATTTTTACTTTGCATATTTACTGCTGGATTTACATGAAGAAAGGAGGCAGCACAAGAGGGAGAGGAAGAGAGGGATAGGGAGGGGGGAAGGGAGGAAGAGAGAAAGGCTGATGGAAAGAGAGAGAAAGAAGGAGAGAGAGTATGAGAAAAAGAGAGAGGAAGGGAGGGAGGGAGTAAACTGGCAGTGCCGATACTGCAGACCATGCTTTCATTGCAATTCCCAAAGGGACTGCAAGAGAACTATTAAATTAGTATCGGACCAAGTGCTCGACCACGCTGGAAGCATCAGCATAATGCTGAATGGTTCTATTATTACAGTTGACATATTGAGACAAATTATAAAATCAAATCCTACACTGTGCCTCCAAAAATATTTGGGATAATTAAACAACGTGCCTCTTTACCTCTCCAACTCTCTTCTCTTCCTTCTCTCCGTTTCATGTTTTTCCAGACATCTGTCACCATGCGACAGAAAACACTGCAGTACAACAGTGTGCTTTCGTTCAAAGATGTTTTTTGAGCAGACATCTGTTAGACACTGAATGTGTGTGTGTTAGGCTAGTTGGTGAAGGCTCGGGGCCGGAGTAGATAATCTGACCCTCACTGTGCAAAATAGTGCTACCATCGAGAGGCTAATTAATTCCTCAGGAGAAGCCTAATAACGCTGTCATTATTAATCCTTATGTGTTCATTAGGGGATGGGCAGAGCTCGCCAGGGTCCAGGGCAGTAAACGCTTGATGTTAACGCTCTAATGGTGGAAGGGGAAAAAGCACTCCGGCTAGAGAGGCAAGGAGTGGAGGAAGCAACGAGGCTTGCCCACTTAGGGCCTCAATACGGAGAGGATTTGGCCCACATCTGGCACAGAACCGGCACTGTTCTGTTCTGATGCTGCTGTCTGTCTGGGATCACTCTTTTGTTACCATTGGCGTGCTGGAGAGAAAGGAAATCCATGTGTCGCGACACCTCAAAAGTTCTAGAGATTTCCGATTGCAAATCAATGAGGGGGGATTTCGGCTGAATGCCAAACGCCGGACTGCCATAGCATTACTGTGAAAGGGAGGGAGGACAAGAAAAGAAAACCAGAAAAAAAACGTGAATGTCAAGAGTGTCTCTCGCCGTTTTAATTTCATCTGCAAACACTCTGAGAGGCTGTCCGGCATTATTTGACAGAGGACATGAAATTAAGGTCAGGGCAGTTTGAAACATTCTGAGTGGGAGAAAAAAATTGTATGCTTTTGTGCGCTGGGCAAGGCTGTTATCCCAAGGGTTTTCAGTTCAGAGAATAAGCTGCTCAAATTTAGACTCAGACATGCATATGGTCATGTGTTGTGTCATCCCTACTAGTGCTATGAGGGGGTCAGCCGTCTCTTTAACCCCATGTAGACATATAATGATGTAGCCATTAGTATATAAACCTCGAGAGATAATCAGTATAAAATGTGTCCTAAATTTAGTATGGAGCAATTATAATATTGATGGGAAGGAATAGGGAGAAAATTCTTGAGCTTGACAAAGCTAGGTATTATTGAAATTGTACATGATTTTATGACACTCTAAGCCTATTTTCTCCAGGACAGTTAAGTTCCTTCTCTTTAGTGTCTAGAGTTGCCAGATACAGCATGTTTATTTTAACTTTTAGGGCCCAGTATTGTGCTGAATCACGCCATTTAATTGTCAGTTGTTTTTTCCAACATTTCAACTTAAAAACTAGTTTGTTTTTTATTTTTTATACCGTCTCCATTAGTTTAGATTAGTTTGGCGGTGTCTGCTGTGTGCCTCTATTCAAATAATGCGCTCCGACTGATGTGTTTGCCTACGAGTGTCTAAGAGGCTCCACCGGGTGCCTCCATCTGGGAGCTGCAGAGACTTATCTCACAGGCGGTGGCAGAGATGGGGAGTAGGCTTGGAATTGAAAAGTGACTGTGAGTTGCCTGTGAGGAACATGGAGGTGTGTTTGGATGCATTGTTCGAACTATGGTTAGGGAGAGGGCCATGCAGAGGTTTTATGTTCCAGAAGCCAGCAAGGGGGCCCTGTCTTAATGATTGTTTTGGCTGCCTGGTGTTCTCTGATGCAGGCCAAATTTGAAGCAGTTCAGCTTTGTTTAATGTCTTGTGACCATACATCCTTCTCTTGATTTCATTGCACAGGTTTTCAGTGAGGTTCAGGTCTTGAGATTGAGCTGGCCATTAAAGGGACTTGATTTGGTGGCCCTTCATCCACAACATGATGGATCTAACTGTGTAGCATGGAACACTGTCTTGGTGGAAATACTGTACCAGTCTTCAGAGTTCACTCACAAACATTACCAGAGCAAAGGGAGGCATGTATGAATGCATGTTTGAATGACAAATCTGCCCGATTCCAGCCTTGCTTAACCTTCTTCAGATCATCACTGATCGATCCATTCGACAACCAGGTTTGGGCAGAGAATCATTTTGACTTTGTTTTGTATTATTTGGGAGAAAAGTGATCAGAAATGTATACAAACATTTTTACTGTCTTTTACACAAACATTTACCTATAAATAATAAAATCAGAGAACATGATCATTCTGCTGTTTTTTTTATTATTATTATTTTTTCCAGGGACGCATATCTGATTACAACTAAAACAAGGTACATGATAAATCTAGTCTACATCATACATGTAGTAAGCGTGCAGAGAGGTACAGTATGTGCTTCCTGCTGGAGTTTACTGTGCACTCATGCTCATTTCCTTTCTTTGGCAATGAACACTGAACCAAAGCCAAGTTTCCTAGCCTGACAAAACCCAAAGCCGCATCAATCAAGACTGAGGTCAGGCCCGAGAATGAGTGATTGACTGCACATTTTCAGAGACGTAACCAGCATGGAATTTCAAGTTTATTTGAAACATTACTCTTTTACCATTTTTTTTTTTTTTCAAAAGTGCCGCAAAAACACATCTTTTATGTAAACATTATTTTTTTTAATCTCTACTGTTTTTCACAAAGAAATTGACCATAGACACTAATGTGGGTTGTGATTTATATAAAGTCCATACTGGAAAAAGGATTGGGGTTGGATCCTGGTGTTTTTAGTTTATCTATCCATCAATCAATCAATCAATCAATCAATCAATCAATCAATCAGTCAATCTATCTATCTATCTATCTGTCTGTCTGTCTGTTTGTTTGTTTACATGGGAATAGACTGCCAGATGGATTTTGCAGAGCGGATTTCCAAATTTTTGATTACCCAGTCCAGAACTTTCTGTCAGTGATCTAAAATATCTATAATATCTTACTGACTGCATGTTAAAGGTGGTATTTACTGTAAACAGTGTTTGAACACAGAGGAACACTGGCCAGTGAGGCTGAGTGAGTTGCTTCCAGTCTGAACTCGTTCGACTTATGGCCACAGTCACATACTGTACAGTTTACTCCACACACGTAGTGAGCCATTCCGCCATGATTACTTGAGTCTCATCCACTGCCGAGGCTGCAGACAGAATTCCCAGTTTCGACCGGACAGAAGCGCTAGGTGCGGGCAAGCCGCTGCTTCCTCCTCTGTACCCCCCGAGTGTGTCTGCGGCCTGCACCGGGATCGATACCCCTGGACGTCACGCCAGCACTGGGTCATTAATCTTTCCATCAGTCCTGTCAGGCTCCATCGCCGGGCGTCTCTCTCAAAGCCCGTGTGTACAAACAAACTCAGGCATCATGCTGAAGAGGCACACTCACAATTTCCTTTTTAATCACCCTCCTCCTCCAAATTCAGCCCTGCCACTGCTCAATGGCTAGCTGTGTGTTTTTTTTTTTGTTTTTTTTTTCGACTGTATTATTTCAATGTTTTTCTTTCTTCTCATCTTCCACAGAGACTTGGCTATGCCTCAAAGTCTCTTGAGAATTCACATATGCTCACCTCATTCAGCAGCACACCAAGAATTACAATAAGGGAAGTGTGATTTGAAAGAGCAAGAAAGAGTGAGGTGTGTGTGTGTGTGTGTGAGAGGAAGGGAGAGAAAGAGAGAGAGAGGAGAGAAAACAGAGGTATGTTGTCAGTGTATGTTGTGTGCGGAAAACAATGCAATTCTTCACTGTCTTGAGGCAAGAAGGAAACCACATTGGCTCACTTCCCTCTCGCTTCATCTTTTTTTTTAATTTCCCTTTGTTTCTAGCTTTCTCCCACTCCTCCACTGTGGCTATTTATTCTAAGGAACACCCACTCCTGACAACACATTCACCAAAGGGAGATCCCTCTGCAACAGCTTACTCTGGCATGACTCTGGCATGCATCCGGCTCACACTCGTAACAACTCACAAGGGGGTCTTTCCTACCCAGGTATATGGTCATAAACACTTTCTTTTCTCCTTCTCCTTCTCCCCCTCTTCCTCTTGCTTTGCTTTCTCAGTTGGATAATTGCACCCAGGTCTATGCTGATGAGCAGAACTGCTGTCAGGTCTTCCATAGGCACAATAAATCACTCCACTGCCTGCTTCTCGTTTATCTGATTGGACGGCACAAAAGGAGGCCCTCCCCCTGTTTTTCATCCACCCACCCCCCCGCCATCGCCAGGGCCTTGCTATCTCCCAACGCCCTTTAAAGTCCTTTAAGCCACACTCAGCTGGGCCTCAGAGCCCAGCGCTCATCCTTACCCGGCTATGGTCTTTTATACAGGCTCAGGCTCAGGTTCAGACAGAACCAGCGTCCCCAGAGTCAGCTGGACCTCACACATGATCAGGCTCCATGGGCGCAGAAGAAAGAAAGAAAGAAAGAAAGAAAGAAAGAAAGGAAGAACAAATGAATACAAGAAAGAAAGGATGAAAGAAGAAAGAAAGAAAGAAGAAAGAAAGGAAGGACAAACGAATACAAGAAAGAAAGGATGAAAGAAGAATGAAAGAAAGGAAAGAGAGGAAGAGAGAGAAAGAGAAAAATAAAGAGAGAAAAATAAAACCCTGGTTGACTGTAACTTGCATCAGAAAAGTGTTGACAATAGTGTCTGTCTGAACCCTCTGTGTATGTCACTGACTCTGTGGTAAATGTGCCCTGTTTTGTTCTGTGTCACATCACTGACATTAGACTGACACTGGCAACATATTGTTTTTTTTTCCTCTTATCCTCCAAATTTATGGACAATCATGGGCTTGTGTACCATCACTAACATCAACACTAGCCTACGGGCTAAATATTCCTCAGTCCAAACCTTAGGACTTCATTCAATCCAAAGATAAGAGCTTTGACTAATGACTATAGACTTGAGTGTTAAGATTAACGAGGCCAAAGTGACAAACTAAAGGAAATCTTATCCAGAGAACAACAGCCACACCACCACAACAACAGAAAGACGATCCAATGACTATATTGCTGGGCTTTTACTTGGGAAAACTATTACCCCTTTCAGATATGTTATTCTGTCGCTTCCCAAGTCAGTGTCAAGTTAGCATACTGCTGCCTGCTAAATATTGCTGAATCATCCAGGTGGATGTTGCTTGCTGTAGTACTGAGCTGTGAGGAACATCCAGTGGCCGAGGAGGGACGTTGTAAATGCAGATGCCCTCTTTGAAATAGAGAGGAACGAGGAGAAGCCTCTCTCCATGTCTCCTCTCTCCTCCCAGCTACACACTGTGCCTTAAAGAGGAAAACCATTTTATCATTATCGCACACACACACTGAGAATTGCAGCGCAAACATCCCAGCGTCGTGGTTTGTCTACAGTGGGTCGATGGCCTGCTGCTCGGGTTTATCAGTAAACAGAATGGTTTATCACATTAACATTACACTTTAATGGCATTAGTTGAATCAGACAACCTTTTATCAGGCCAAACGTAATTTGGTTTTCTCTGTTGGAATTTGGCGGTGCTCGGTCCAGCAGGGCTGGGGGGGGGAGTGTCGGGTTCCCTTCCAAGGTCAGAGCCTCAAATGACTTCCATTAGCTTAGAACAGCATGAACGGGTGTAGAATCAATCAAAGTTACTTGTAATTACATTACAATGAACATCCACACCGTTTTGTAAAATTGCAAGGCCCCCAGTTTCCTAGAGCAATGTAATTGCGGAGAGTTATTGGCCTGACAACATCCTACTGCTTATACAAAGAAACTTCAATGCTTTCCCAAGACTTCCTGTTTGTGTATGGGTTTCCCCATGATTTCTAATGGGATTGCAGACTATAACCATATTCAGAATTCCCAAACCCTTATTTGTAAGCAAGGAGGACACTCAGGATTCTTAAGTGTTGGGTTTACAACCCAGCAGGCACACACACTCAAATATAAGCACAGGCGCACACACATTCATGTACTCCTACCAACACCCTCACTCTCTTTCGCTCTCTCTCTCTCTTTCTCTTTACCCAGCAGCCACACAGACACTTAGAGTACAACAACAGAAAAGAAAGAAAAGCATACAAAAAATTATTGTGTGGTCACATACCGTACACACACACATACAGAGAGAGAGAGAGAGAGTGAGAGACAGAGAGAGTGGGGGAGAGAGAGAGAGAGAGAGACAGAGATAGAGGGAGAGAGAGTTATCTTCGACCACAGCTCTCCCCGTGGTGGAGAACCTTGCAACTGTTCATGTGTGATTATTACATTGGTTTCTATGGCAACCGCTCCAAAACGGGAGAACAATGCAATTGAATGCCAATCGAAGACCTTTTGAAGAAGCAAGCGTACATCCTTCTCAGCATGGTAAAAGACACAATTTAAATCATAATCATGCATCTATTCTTCAGGCTTTTAGGGGAAGCAATACTTTGAACAAGGAGGTAATTGGTTTCCCCTAATCTACTTTCTTTGACAGAGTCTACATTTAATTATGTTAAGTTTGTGGAAGTGTGGTACCCTTTTTCACTAAGCGGAGTTTGATAGTAAAAATTTTAGTGGACAGCAAGGAATTCTATTGCCAGTGGAAAAGCTATAATTGAAAAGTATTCATTAAAATGCAAAAATGTCTACAGCACAATATTTTGTATAGCGCATGAGTTCTTTTCAAAATGAAGAGCGATTTGTTTGTTCAGCAACATGAGTCTGTACGGATTCCTGGCCATGCGTAGAGAATGACAGAGTCCCATAATGGTCCAACATAAAGGGAGAGAAAGAGAGAGAGAGAGAGAGAAGACCGTTTAAAGGAGAAAAAGTGGCATCCAGAGCCCCCAACACCCCCCCACTGGCCAGTACCAATTTTGATCATCGATTTTTTTGGTGGATGAACTGGGTTTCTCTGGGCCACTCGGGCAGCCTTACTGGTCTGTGATGAGACTCCTGTCCAGCGGCATCCAAGGGAGGCCAAATCAAAACCAACAGGACCCATCCATCCAACAGCCCACCCAGGCTGCCCACCCTCTGTAATGAAAAAAAAAAAGAAGAGGGGGTAGAGAGACTTATTGCTGAACGTCTCTCTCTCCTTTCAGGGAACAAAAACGAAAGCTCTTGGCTTGTGGGCCACACGTGTCCTCTGCTCCTCTGACAAAACAAGCTTGGGCAGTGGCACGAGTGTGTGTGTGTGTGTGCATGGGGGATTCACCACCAAGGAGCTCAACAACAATGGTCTTGCCAATCACCCAGCACGAGGCAGAGGAGGACAGTCGAGCTGCGCCAACCGACTATACCTCCCACACTCACCCACCCTCTATCTGCCTCCTCCTCCCACACACACTCACAAACACACACATGCACACACGCACACACACACACACTCACAAACACACAAATACTCACAAACACGCACACACGCGCACACAAACACACACACACACACACACACACACACACACACTCACAAACACACACACACACACACACACACACACACACACAAGAAAGAGAGGGTACCAGTGGAGCATCTAATATGGATTACTGGGGCTTTGTCCGCTAGAGAAGGCTCAGTGCGGGAAGCGGCGGGGTGAAATCGCTCCTTCCAGTTCAAGCGCACCGTGGCCTTTTGTGCGCTTGAACTGGAAAGAGCCTCTCGACCCCAGGCACGGAGGATGGATTGAGGAGGGTTGGTGGCATGGATGTTGGGGGTTGAGGGGGGCTGGCGGTGGGTGTGTGAGTCGACGGGGGTTTAGGAGGATTGGAGTGGAGACGGGAGGAAAGGAACAAAGGTACCCAGAGTAGGGGAGGTCAAAGTGGCCCAATTGAGTGGCCCGCTGGGGGTAAGATTTGCTGATTGTCGATTCTGATTGAAAAAATGAATGCTGTGTAAAGTGTGTACGTGTGTGTGTGTGCGTGTGTGGATGTTACATTTTCTTGTATTTTTTTTTTTTCTTTAGACCTTTCAAGGGAATCTCACTTCCTACAAAACTACTGTAATAGCTCTTAATACTGTACCTATTCATGTAACACCACAAAGCCTAGGCTACTTGCTGAATTGAATACTTTAATACCTATTGGAACAGTTAGAAACAGATTTCATGCTAATTGCGCAGGGATAAAGAAAACTTGTTTGACTTTGCAAAGCAGGACCTAAAACAACCATTTGTATACTTTAGAAGGACAAAGCCGAAACAGTGTTATCGTATGTATTTAACCAAAGCCATTTTTCAACTTCTACTGGAAGGTGACAATGTGATTTGTAGGACATTTTGAAGAATAAACATTTTTTTTTAATCTAATTTTTCAAATGGGTTTGTGCAACGGTTATTAGTTGGCAGTCTGTTAGCTACGGTAAATACAGGCACCAAGAAAATGATTGCAGACCTCTGCTCTGCTAACAAAGCATTTAAGCGGCCAGCACCCACAACACAGCATGACTTTTCAAGAATTATCACTGCACGGAGTTACATTATGCAATGCTCACTAATGAAAGACTTTATACCACTTATTTAGACAACAACTTTTAAAAAATATATATGTGACTGTCAGTTAGTGGTGTGGAATTCAAGGAAATGCTTGAGTCTTTCTGAATGTCGAACTCTCAGAAGTGTCCATGATTGCATTATACTTTCAAACCCTCTCCAAGTCAAACCTAGCTCATTATCACCTGTGCACTAGTCTTGCTTTGACTACCATAGACACACACTTCCAGAGATACTGTGTCAAGAGCCAAGTGGTGAAAGACCCATAGAGAAACAGAGAAGTCTGTGAAACAGACAAAAGTATTGCTTACACACTGCCTACATATTGAGAGAGAGTGGAGAATCCCATATTATAAAGGTGAAAGAAATATAAGTATATTATTGTTTAAATTGTGTTGACTACACTTAATATAACTGCTACAGCTAAGTACAGCAAACCCTGAAATTTCATTTAACATTAATTTCATTTCATTTTCAATTTTAGCTGGCAATGGATCAGGGTTGTGTGAATAAAAAAAAAGGTCTCTTTTATTGAAACACCAAGGACAGGTGCATTGGAGCACTTATGGTAGAACAAAAGCTTACACAGAAGTAACGACACGTAAGATGGATTGACGTAAAACAGCAACGATAAAATGGCTGCCCAGCATTCATCCATCCATCCATCCATGTTGCACACAGGTGGCAAAAAACAACAACAAAACAAAAAATGGTTGCATTTATTCTGCGTCATTTGTCGCCACCTGCAAGCTCAGCTCTTGCCCCACCCTCACATCAAGCACCCAGGTATGAACAAGTTTCACCCCTGCTGAACTCCAGCTTTAGGGGTCATGTCTGAATCATCCATGTGGCGTAATATCCGCGTGCCAACGTCCAGGTAATTACTGGAAGCTACTGGAAGTCTGAATGGAGCTTGTGTGTGAGAATGGATATTTTTTTTATGAGGAAGATGGCAACAGACTTGAAGAGACCATGCATATCAATGTTCCTGAGTCAATCTGTGTGCATGTGTGTGACTGCCTGTTTACGTGTGTGTGGGAGAAATAGAGAGAGTGTGTGTGTGTATGTGTATGTGTGTTTTCATGTTAGAGTTGGTGTGGGGGTGGGAAGGAGTGGGA
>JAGFZM010000048.1:296857-334111 GCA_017657215.1 Limnothrissa miodon
AGCAGGGCACTGTGTGATATACACTCTGTGTGTGTGTGTGTGTGTGTGTGTGTGTTTGCGTCTGCTCCATCTGTTTGGGAAGCGTGGGAGATCACACTAACGAGTTGTGTCTCAGCTCGGCTAACCTGCATTACCCGTCTGCCCACTCAACTGCTGGGTCACCGAGGAGGCCAGGGAGTGTGAGTACACCTCCATTTCCTATCCCTCTCTCTCCCTCTCTGCCTCTCTCATTCGCTCTCTAAAGGATGTTCTCTCCAGAAATAAAATGACTTTGGAGGTCACATAAAGCATTTTCGGTCTCAACAGTGGAGCAGAAATGTGACTCACTCCTGTTGGTTTGGTCAGCTTTAGCTGCTGTCTTAGTGCACTTAGAAATGACCTTGAGCACAATTACTGGTCCACTTTCAAACACAAGTTCAAGAACAGCATATGAATGTGCCATATTGAAATGATATATTTACACACAACTTCTGACACCGTAGTCTTTTAAGCCCATTAAAGTGTTTAAATACCATGTATTCAAAATATGTGCAGCGGTAAATGTATATAATAGCGGTAGTTTGACTGCTTCTTCTTTCTTTTTTAAGGCTGCATGATAATTCAAATAGATACATATGAATATAGGTACAATTTTATGTCAACCACTTAAACTGGCCACTGTGTGTGTGTGTGTGTGTGTGTATGTATTTGTGTGTGTGTGTGTGTGTGTGTGTGTGTGCGTGTGTCATAATGACAATGATACAAAAACCTTCTTCCCTATATTCAATTTACCAAATACACGATGACTGAAAGCCCTGTTGTTACCCAAGATCAATTCCCATCAAACAAGGTCCATAAATAAAACAGTAAACTTTTTACCTTGTGTTGTTCAGCTGGTGTTGCACTTAGCAATTCACTTTGGGATTTTTCACCGTACCTGCAAGTCTTGTTAACTGACAGGCCTGTTTCCCTAGCCACTCTTTAGTCAAGCCACTGGATGTAAAAGGTAAAGCCATTCCCACTGGTTTTGATAGGCCTAAAGGGAGTGTTAAACATAGGTGGTGTGGGCTTTGGTTTTTCATAGTGAGCTTCTTTATAGTAGGCTGTGAAGCTTCAACACCCTGCAACACTGAGTAGTTTAATATCCAGTTGTCTGATATTTAAATGTCAAATATTATCAAACGCTGAATTTCATCTTCTTTTTTTTTTGATTGAGCGCATAATATGCCAAAGGGGAAAAAAAACACTCTAGAAATATACATGGAAAAACAAGATGGCTGTTGAATGAAAGAGATTAAATAAAAGGTCTGAGATGGAATAAGAGCAGTGGTGAAGAAAAAGAACACGATCCTTTGAGAATATTTTCTGCTTTGCTAAAGATCGCTAGAAGAGGGAGGAAAAAGGCCAGCGTTTCCGAGAGGACACTCGAGTGAGAGTACACTACGCTGAAGCATGCGTCGTCCAACTGAGCACACTTACGTGAGGTTGAACCTCTGAGTCCTCAAGACAAGGGTATACACATTCTAAAAAATAAAGGGGCCAGTACTGGTTCTTCAGAGCGATGCAATAGAAGAACCTTTTTTAGTGTTTCAAAGAACCTTTGAGACAACAGTTCTTTAAAGAAACATTTAATGGATGGTTCTTCGAAGACCTTGTTTTAGTTCCTTAAAGCACCTTTGCAAAGGGTTCTTCCAAGCATCATATTCATTGGGATCTTTAAAGAACCCTTAACCAAAGAACCAGTTATATAATCAAAGAACCACCTCTTAAGGTGGTATGGTTATGATCCATCTATACTGTACTATCAGAGGGAGAAAAATATACTTAAAGAGGCACTAAGTAACTTTTTTGTGGTCATAAAATCGCTTAAAATCTCTGAGTCCTCAAGACAAGGGTACTCAAAACGAAGTACCAAAGACCAAAAAGAAAGAGGACAGCTGAAAGGAATATGTTTTTGGGATAAAAAGTACTCGGAAAAGTACCAAGAAACTCAGCACTTATATCGACTGAACATGACGGCTGCGAACAATAGAACATACCTGTGTGCATACCAATGCTGAATACAAATGGAATTTAAAAACATGGCATATCATTTCTCTTAGACAGGTAGATTCCTGTATATCTCATGCATATCTCCCCTTTTACCATACACTTATCAAGCGCATATACACGGCAATTTGCGGACTACAATACATGGTTTGAACCTTTAAAACTCTAAATCTTCACCCAACATTATGTGATATAACTGTAATCATTTCAATTACATATAGGCTATTCTTTGAAAATTGCTCTGACAACACACTAGCAAATTACATAAGGAATTCAGTTAGCTTGGCAAAAAGAATAAAAAACAACGGCAACAAAAGACACATTCTCACAAGAGACCAAGAAATAACGAAAACATGAATGTCTAATCATGCGATGTGTGTGTGACACTTCAAGCTCCCTGTAGTAAGACAACTTCACAGCCTTTTTGCCAGTCTTGGGATGTGAACCCTTGGTGTGACAAGGTCAAAATGCAGAGCGGTTCAAAGCCACAGACTCAGACACATCACTGATAAGCAATCAGTCTCCTCAAAACACGTCAGCCTGGCAGCAAGATGCCCAGATACGACTTCCATACATGCACCATGGGGCAGGCATGACACCTGCATTACTAATGCTGTCTACTGATGCTCTTGGATGTATTAGTCCACGGCTGTACTACTCACACACACAGTATATACACATTTTGCCACAGGCAAATTCCTTACAGTCTGCATCATGGCAGGCAAAAACATTCATCATGTTTGCTCTAATATAAGCACTTTTGCTGAAGTTTTGAACACCCTTTTTCTGTCCACAAGGGGTAGCATGGTGACCCAAAAAAGAAAGTGATCCAGAGATCAGACTGCTCTCTATCCAAGAATTCCATCCGGCATATAGTCCCACATTGTGCTGCGAGCGCTTCCCACAGAAACAGATTAAATTTTCATGAAATGTGTTCCTCCTCACCCCAAATGACGAGAAAAAAAAGAGAGGGAAAAAAAATCTCATTGAGAATAATGTGTAATGTTGGAGGTTAGAGGAGAGAAAAGGGGGCATGGATAGTGAAATTCTCCAGGTTGGCCATAAATCACCTGAATCCTTGGCGTACCCAAAGTAAAGCCAGACTTCCAGAGTGCTTTATTTAGCTTTGAGCTATAAGGCATGTCAGCTTTGCCGGGGGTTTCAGTGTTTGGCCAAGGCTTCACATTTGGGCCAGTGTTCAAGTGATACCCGGTGTAAAAAAAAAAACCCTCCAAACTAAATAGACATGAAAGAATGACTGAAAAAAATGTTAAGGTGTTCAGAGATCAGGAAAGACCATAACCTGAGAGAGGCCCGCAATGCACGTCTGTCGTTTCAACTGGCGACGACCTGACTCAGAGATCATAGCAGGGATTACGGCAGACTCAGCAGGCAAGGAGCCCAGCACAAGAACCGTCTGACCCCTTTCAGCAACTCCCCCAAGGAATCTCCCCAGAAACCCCCCACTCATCCAAACCCCAGCTCTGCAAACCCGCACCCCACCTCCCCTCCACTCACACACACACACACACACACACACACACATCTGAAAAAGGGATTACAGAGAGAACCTGAGAACAAGGTCAGAGACTTACTGAAAGAACACAGAGCAAGTTAAGTTTAACTTCCACTTCATCCCCACAGCAGCAGCTGAATACTTGGGCGAGATAGTTGAGGCTGGCGCTGGTGAAAGCTCCCCCGCCAGCACGCTAGGCTATACTTTTGATGTTAATTCCTTGAAAGCTGTTTCTTTAGCTGGGGATTAGCGTGCAGAGAGCCAGGCTTACCATGCTCCTGCTAATAAAGATGACACATCTAACACAGGTACTCTTACACACGGCCGCTTGGGAGAGGGGCTTCGAATGTCCACTCCCCCCCCCCCCCCCTCAACAGCCCCCTCCCCAACATACACACACACACACACACACACACACACACACACAGACACACACCGTCATGCCCCCACTTTCCACACCACCTTAATTACGAGGAACACACTCTCTGGTCTATGGAGCTCTACATGGGCCAGATTAAAAATCTTAAAAGGTTCGGATCATTTCTTTCTTTTATCCTATTTAGAAGTTATCCATCCTCAATCCTCCATCCTCTTCCTCCAGGAAAAACCATCCAACCAACCATTCATCCATCCAACCAGCCAAGACCTCAGCACACCATCCTCAGCATTAGACTTCATCCTTATCCTCCCATTGATGGCCAACTCGGTCCCCTCCAAAAACATCTCAACCCCTCCCACCCCCCACCCCCATAAGACCCCCTGTCAGTCACTCCATGTCCGGCGAGTCTTTCCCCGCTGTTCCAGCAGACTGACAGTTATGAAGTGTGTCCATTATGGCCAATGAACGGCCATTACCGTTACTGATTAGCCACTATGTTTGCGCTGGCTCTGGGGGACCGGCGCGGCTAATGACTATGGCGGCGTGCATACAAAACTGACACTGCGATTCATCTGCACGGCCGGCATTGCCGAGATTGATGGGTAATTCACCGGAACACTCGGCCCCTTCTGAAGGCCTAAAATAATTCCCTCTCATTTTCAGTGGCTGGGCCATGATAGTTAAACGGGTAAACCAATCAAGTCAACCCCTGGCTTTCCCCCTTTTCTGAGAACAATGATTATTTCTAGTATAATGATATATTTTTATTCTTCTTTGGTTGCCCAAGGATACATTCCGGAATGTCCCTAATTTATCTACTTGAGGGAAAATTCCTCATAGATAAAATACACATCCATGCTTGGAGACACATGACCACACACGCGCACACACACACACACACACACTGTTGACGTATGAATACTCAAGCATCTTGTTATGTATAACTCGCACGGCTCTGATATTTATCTCAAGGCTTCATTTGGAAGCAGCAACTCCTCAATCTATCACATCACAAGCAGATCCAGGTCTGTCCCACTTTGGATTATATATTATGGAGCTTTACATGAGGGGAAACTAGGAAATGCATTCCTGGCCCATCCCTCTGTCCTCATTCTCAGTAATGTCTGAAGAGGCAACCATTCTGATTATGGATGAGCGTGTGATCTAGTCCGATCCACTGGGGAATGCAGCAACGAATTTCCATCTTCAAAGACAAGGCCGTCTCCACAGTGACATCACTACAGTATAATACTGGGCTACTAAAAAGCTCCTTCGCCAATTCCATGACCAGGCAGAATTCTATTAGCACTAAAAAACAGATCCATTTAGGCTGCAACTACTGTAATGTTGGGGCTGAATACTGCATAAAGGGGCAAGGGGTGTTTGTGTGTGTGTGTGTGTGTGTGTGTGTGTGTGTGTGTGTGTGTGGATGAGAAAAAAAGGCAGAGAGCAAAGGCAGTGCTAGGGTTTCTGGCAGGCTATACTGAACTGCGTGAGATTTCCTGCAGTAAAAAGGGGTCCTTTTATATGTTGTTATTTTCCAGTGTTCACAGAGAGTGTGACTGGACACACAGTGTCTCAGCGGGGAGACCTGGAACAAAGGACATGGATAGAAGTACAAATTTGTCAGTTCAAAGAGCAACAGGAATGGGGAAAATTGGAGTGAAACCGACTAAACACCCTTAGGGCCCCGAGTCATTAAAATCTGACATGGGAGTCTGGCTGACTAAGAGAAAGAAAAAAGGAGAAGAGGAAGAGAAACAGCATTGTTTCAACAAGGCGCTTTTCTTTAGGATTCACAAACACCATTTAATGTTCAGTGCACTTATATGTTCCTTTTTTTCCCCTTTACCATGAATCTGACTCTTTTTGAAATAATTATTTTGTCTTTAAATGAGCGTCGTACCCGTTGCTAAGCATTGCATCACACACGACCAATTTCCGAAAACAAAAACAAGGGAGGGTGTCAGGTTACTGGGCGATGTCATCAGACGGGCGGGGGAAAGTGGGGATCCGTCAAAGAGAAGGCTAAGAGGGCTGATGAGAGAGTTTTGTTACGAAGAGATGTCATCAGAAGCTATCCCCCCTCTCGCTTTGTCTCTCCTTGTGTGAATGTCTCTCTGTTACCCTTTCTCTCTCTCTCTATCTCGCTTTCTTTCTATCTTTCTCTCTAGCCCTCTATGCATGTCTATCGTTGATACTGGCCCCCACCCCCTTTCTCTTTCTCCGTCTTACTCTTAATATCTCCCTTATGTCTTCTTCTGTAGCTATAGCCAATCTAGTTTTCCAACGGCCATTGCACATTTACGGTTATTAATGAGCACATCCCCAAGAAATCTATATGCGTATGTCTAAACAGCACAAACATGCATTTACATTCAGCAACAATGCACAGACATAACACCATGGATTTGATTTGACTTCTCAGATTCAACTTTTTTCCCTCATTTATTTATTTATCAGGGCAGAGAGTTTCCAGTCATGCTTTAATTAGCCTACAAATCAATAGTAACCTGTATTTGAACTCCACATGGAGTGTTCTCATTTAAAATGAGTATTGAGTGATATGCTTGGTCTGAGCCTGGTCTTCTTTAATGCCTCAAGCAACGTGCTCGTCTTGATCAGCGTTCTCAAGCTATGAGCATCAACCATGAACAAACATGTGTCTACTGTATCCCCACAGTAGACTGGGCCTCAAAGGACCTCCAAAAAGAGACATGATCATATAACAATGATTGAGTATGATGTTTCATCATCAAATGGGCATTAAAACCCATCCTGCAGGTTAATAACTACTCCTGATTGATGTGTAGAGAAATGGGCCACGAATGGAATCCTCATCGGAATGTGTATTGAAATAAACAAATAAAAAAATGTACAGACAATTTTTATGACTTAATTTCTGAACATCCAAAAACAGAATTTGGTTAGAGTTTTTCACTGAAGATCCCCTGTAGAGAATAATGGATTGTGACAGTATGTTAGGGACAGGTGGCATCAGTGAACCCTTTCAAACCCTAAGAGTGTAATGGCTAGATCAAAAAATAAAGTCAAGGATATCTGGGTTGGGCTATTTTGATCAATTCTGGCACCATATTGATTGGTTATTCCACTAACTGATTTCCAGTTGTAAGGCATTCCTTATTTTGTGTGGGGTCTACTGTGCTGGGTCTTAGGGCTCATTCCTCCTATTCATTCGAAACAGTTTGAAGGCTGTTAGAAGTAAGAAATCACCTAACTGTCTGCCCTATTTACAAACAACATTCTCAGAACAGTGAAATCATGAATATCTAGCCTCAGGATGATTGATATCACGGCTGCCGCTTCGTCTACAAACTCGCTGAAGTCCGTTGACAGGACTCGAGTGTTCACTCGAGTGCACACTGAGTGCTATAACGAACTGAGCTCTATAGCCAACTCCAAGCTGAGACGTCTGTGTTAGTGGAGTCTCCGAGCTATATCGACGATGCATCTTCACATTGTCATCTGCAGTGAGAAATTGGACCGTGGCCAGTAATGTTACCAACTTTTATTGACTACATAAAAACAAGGCAGTAGTTGGATGTTCTTCAGTTGGGTGGCTGACCTAAACTTAAAACATAAAATGCATGCATGTGCTCTCCGTTGCCTTGGTGTCCAAAAATGAGCAATATTAATAAATGACCTAATTTACTAACTATGTAAAGTACATTACAGTAGACTCACTGGTATTATTTCCACTGTAGCCCGCTAGGCTACAAATTTGCCACAAGCTAAAGCTGAAGTTTCACACTGATCTATTTTGACAGGCTTTGTGCCCCACTGTGACATAACTGTGGCTCAATCAGAATACTAAGTGAAAGGTCTAAGGCTTGATAAGGGGGCCTAAAGAACATTTTAACATTTTAAATCAATGTTTGGGTGGCCCAAATGTATTTTCTGTCACAGGGCCCAAAATTTCAAGTGACGCTCTTGCGAATATGCAAATATACCTGGTTATATTGTAGGTCAAACAAGGTATGGACTGGTGGATGGACTTACCTCATGGATGGGCTGCACATAGAATAATGATTCAAATAAAAATAGTGAAGAAAGTTTGTCCCAGACACAAAACACTTTTTACTGAAGTGAAATGACCACATCCAGATATGTTACCTTTATTTTGCCCCCCCCAAAAAAAAAAAAGGCTGGCAGTACCAGACAACCAGAGTCCAAACTCTGTTCCCAAGCCTAAAAGTAATTTTTTCTATTTTGTTCTATTTTATAAGTTAGGAGGCATGTTTCTGTTCCCAACTCTCCTCGCTAAAGGACATATTCCTAGAACAACCTTTCTGTATGCAGTCATGCAATAAACAGTCATAATTCTCAAGTCTTGGTTAAAAAATTACATACGCTTATGTTAGCTTTCCTGTATGACCTTAATATATAGTAAATATAGCTGAGTCCTACACTATGGTCTCAAAATACAGGAGCTGCCAAAAACAGTCTGTATAATGTCATTCAGTTTCCTGATTGCTACACGGCATCATACCATGTAGATTTTTTTTATTGCTGATAACTGAACACAAGGGTGCTCAAAATATTTTTCTTTCCTCTTGAGCTTGAGTTCGACTTGATTGCTTTGATTGCTTAGAATATAAAACTAGCTGATAAAACCCCAAGACAAACTTCTGCTTATGCTAGCTTTAAGTTGAGCACCTACATATTTGACTAACATTTGCCTAGCATATATTCAAAAATAGCAAAAGTGTTATGACAAAGTCAAGACTCTGCAGTCAAGTTGAAATGGGTACAGTACAGCCAGTAATTATCTCAATGTACTTAATGCAGTGACATACTTTAAAACTCTCCCAGGCATTTCTCAAACAACACTATGCAGGTTGAAAAGTCGACAGTTTCACAAATAGTAACAGTCTATTAATTCAAGTGCCTCTGATGTGCATCCCCCCCCCCCCCCCCCCCCCCCCACCCCTCCTCCCTCCATCTCTCCGCTCTCTAGCTTGTGTTCTGTCATAAGCCAGAAAATCTACTCTTACAGTTTCCACAGTCCACTTCAATCAAGGATCACTTTCAGCAGTCAGCTATCCTCAGCGAAAAATCCCATCCACAAAGAAAATTGATCTCAAAACAGATTTGCCTATATGGACAGTTTTCATGCACTTCGATGCCTTAACAGTAGCATAAAAATGGCAGTGTCTTCTTCTAAAGGTGGTATACCACTTGTACTCGGGTTATAAAACTCCAGGAATTCTGGAATGTTGGAAAGTTCCCATGGAAAAAGAATGTATGGGAATTTATTCCTGAATTCGTTTCTGGAGACTAGAAGGTTTCTGGAATTACAACCCTCCGTATACACGCCATGTGCTTGATCAAATCACACATAATGACTATAGGGCAATACAGTAAATAACTTTCATGAACATTTTCTATGACTCAATCATCAAGAAGAGACGATGTGCATTACAGTATAACCTTACTGCAATTTAATGCTTCATTTAACCTCAGACTGATCCAGTTGGAAGTGAAGGTTTATGGATGGCATTTCACTTTGTGTAAGTGGCTCAACATGCAATCCATCATGTTACTTTAATGACAGTCCATAAGGATAATATCCTTTATCACTGCAATAAGTCCTTTGACATGGCTTCAGCTAAACTAACTGTGGACAATTCAGGGGTACTGTATACAGTAATGTGTTCAGATGATTTTCTTGTTTAAGTTATGGATACAGTTTAAAACAAATAGAATAAAATAAATACACATTGTACCATGTGTGGTATAATAAAAAAGAGTCATTCAAAGCTTTTTTAAAATCTGCTGCAGATGAGTTCACATATTCCTGTGTTCCTGCATTTATATCGGGGTGTCTGTTGGCAGTGGCAACTAATTGCTAGGTAGTACACCTTTCAGAAGACAACACATTTTTAGTCTTCCTCCATTTCAGACAGAGAAGCCGTGTTTTTTTTTCTCAGGCTTTTCCGCCTCCCATGTGTAAGTTTGTTGAGACACCACGGCATGTGCAGAGCGGATAAACAATATCATACCGCAGCTCGCGTTTCATGCACTCCCAAAGCCTATCTTAATGTGTATGTGTAAACATATCCTCGAAAGAGCAGCTCGCTGAAAAACCCTGGCAGCACTGCAGATATTCTCCTCTGATCTGTCTCAGGCAACCTCACCTTAGCCCCCCGCCTTAAACCAGGTTCAAGCTCCCCTTAGACTCAGTCAGGATTATAAATGCAGGCGCATGGGGAAATAGCAATACGGAGGGACACAGGTGGAATCTAAGAGGAAAATACTAATTCTTGGGACGTTCTTTTGTGCTGGCAGTATAATGAAATACAACAAGAGTGAGATCAAGCAGTGAGCAAGAGTGAGCTCGCTTTTTATCACACCCTTGCATATACCAAGAACATAGCATTCATAATTTGCTGATAAGGGACTGCTTGAGATTGGAATTAATGATGGATATCCCTTATTAAGGACTCGCGAGGCATGTGACTGTGACTTGGTTTAGGCATCTATTGTATGGATTCTATCAGGGAGTAATGCACGCTTTCTTGAGAGGCATCCCCCTGCAGACGTACTGTCAGGCCAACTGCACTGAGAGACCCAGGCCTGCACTGTAAGGACCGGAGGTTTTTTAATGCGTCCCCAGTTCCGCGAAGATGAGAGTTTGTGAGTGGGAAGATAACAAGAAGATAATCCACCATTATTCAGAAGGAGGAGAAGAAGAAGAAGAAGAAGAGTTTGCGAGGAGTAAAGGTAAGTTAACATGACAAGTTTTTGTCTTGCAAAAGAACAAGAATGTTGCATGTACACGGTATATTCCCCCGTATATTAAGGTGGAATACTGTTGGACATTTGGGTAACTTAATTTTCAGCGTTGTTGGTGTAGTCAGGCAAATGGTGGCTAGTGTTTTTATGTATGGAAAAGACCCCAAATGATCACTGTAAGCAGGCTACTTAATTACTCTGAATGAATTATTTAAACAATGTCATTAAAATCCCTTATTCAGTGTTTATGACTGCTAGGTAAATGGGCTGGTGAGTAAACTACCAGGAGGCGCACAGGAACGGTGCTACGTACAAATTATATATTTTCTATTAATTACTCCAAACGGCTTTCAGTTGAAAAACAGTTTTAAATCCCCATGTCAACATTGTCTAGTCTTCATTTCTTCACGATGAACGGCGAGATAAGAACATATGTTTGGAGTTCAGTTTGGAGTAATTAATAGAAAAGATATAACTTGTACACGCACCGTTCCTGCGCGCCTCCTGGCAGTCTACACTCTACTGGTGGTTGTTTTAATTTTCAATTGTTTCAGAAAGTAGTGGAGTTGTGCATAGAGCCCATAATCTGTGGTTAAAACTTTTTTGTGCTTGTGAAAGGGCTCTGAACGTGCTATGTTCCTGCTCAAACAGCACAAATAATGATTATATATTATAACATTTCACTTTGTTTTAGTTTGTAGGCTACAGGAGCAATCAAAAACAGAGGCCAGCACACCGGACTTGAGAAATGCTTGAGAGACTTGTTGAATGCAAAAATAATGAATTCATTAAAATAGTGTATTCTTTTTTTCTGTTCTCACTTTGGCATCCTTGATTATTTTAATGTGTATTGAGTTCTACACTGTCAGTTAATTCTTTATTTCGGCATTCAACTAGTCTCTCAACAAGTATCTCAACCCTTTTCAGTACGTTGGCCCATCTTTTTTGATTGCTCCTGCTGTTTTGTGGATTTTCACATCTGCATGAATCCTTGGATAAGCCATAAAAATACTAAATATCTTTCCATTAATCATTTAACTTTTTGTATGATGTGCATGATTTTTTTTTTGTATGATGTATTGTGTTTTATGTCTTACAGATGCACATAAACCGCCTGGAAGCGCACAAGACGGCGCGTGAGGAGGACGACCCCGAGGCCAAGGACACTTTCCTATTTGTGTTCCAGCTGCGAGAGGACATGGATGTCTTTGTGGACGCCTGTTCTGACCCACAGGGCCTACAGATATACTGCATGTTTCTGGAGACACAATAATCTCAAAACAGTTTGTATTTTTGTATTATTGTTATTGTAATTGGAGCTGTTTTTAAATATAAATTTTTATTGTTTATATCCCAATGTGCCATGCAGATTTTTTTTTTTGCAAGCTAGTCTTTTTTCAGACAGATGATCAATGCAATAGTATAGGCTGTAACCAGTACAGAGATTTTGGTAGCACAATGTGAGGGGTCTTTAAGTTAACCTAATAAGTGAAATATACATTTTAAACATTTCATACCTGCAGTGTGAAGGAAAGATGTGACCAAGGCCTAGAAAAGATTTTCTTCGGGATCATTACTAGCAGATACTACCATAGGGTAACATTAGGTAAGGGTAAGGTTTTTGTGTTTGTTTTTGTGTTTGTACAAACATTCAATTTCCTAAACTATAATAGACACTGACAAATGTAATATACTTTGCTAATTTGTGCTACGTTGTTATAAAAATAAAATGTACACACTGACTAAAAGATGCACTTGCTAATTGGTGCTACATTCTTATCAACGATCATTGAAGAACTACTTCCTCGTTTGGGGCTGACGTAGCCATGTGACTACGCTTGCTTTCCGGTCCTCACAATGCAGGGGGTTTCTCGGTGCAGGGGGCCTGACAGTGTGGCTGCAGCTAGACGGTCCTGGCTTTCTTTGGCATGGATTATGGTTATACAACAGCCATAAAGCAGAGTAAATCTGCCTACTAATGATGCCTTCAATTAGCATCTTCCCTCCACATCATACTGCAGCAAGAACAGCAACAAAGACCTATGTGTATATCCCTCAACTCGAATGCGTAACGTTAGCATAAGCTACACATAAGCTACACAGCAGCAATTTAGGTTCTGTAAAACACAGATGTGAAATCCTCATCGTAAAGGCGGTATAATGAAAATCAAACTGCAGTTCTTAATGAATGTAGCCTACTGTATGGGCATAATAGTCTTATTCTCTCCTCAATTAGCTCCAAAGGGAAGGTAGGTGCTGGCATTGTGTTGCAAATTTCCTGGCACTGTGATTTGCCAACAGTACTTGTCAGTACTGTAGCACTCCATGTATTCAGCTTCCCATATGGATAACACTAAGAAGGCTTGTGAGTTGCAGCTGCCAACCAAGTTAAAACCAAGTTTTAAACTTGTATGACTACATCTGCACATTCCTCCTGATCTATATTGACTTACTTGGCAAATCAGAAGGTTCAGAAATGTATTTCTTCTTCTGTGGTCATTCTAATCTCCAGAGGTTATCTGTTCTGCCTCTTAATTCTCATCTTTAAAAAAAGATGAGAATTCAATGTCTGATCTTCTGGTGTTGGTTTGCTCTAAGACCTTTTGAGTTTTGAGTTATTGCAAATGGAACTCCTACCACAATTAGGAACTTCCCTCACTATTGATTCCGTGTCTTCTTCTATGTTGTGAGTGACTGAGGTGTCACATTGCCCCCTAATGATGATGAGAGGTACTGCATCCACAGTGAGCTTTCATTCTCAGGTGGATGTTGTTCCAGGCGGCTCGAAGACAAGCCTTTGGTAACCACAGAGCATATTTTTTTTCCTATTGATTCTTTCTCTCTCGCCAACAATCAATGCATCCCTGCTCTCTCTCCCCAACCCCCTCACTCTGTCTTAATATCTAGTTACTCATTTCAGTTCATGTATTCCACAAAACTAAAGGTTGTATTTCTTTCTGATTTCTAATCCCATTTCTTCTGGTCTTTCTGGCATATCCATCTCAGTAGGGTCCTCACCTCTCCGATTGTTTCAGCACTGTCCCCGGTTCAGTGACTGCTCTCATTTAATGGTCATCCTGGCAGCATGCAAGCGGAACCTTTAATGGTGGCTGGTTTCATTTATTTATTTTAACTGTGAAAGTACCTTCAGTTTAATTGTCATTTATAACACGCCATCAACCAATTATGTCTATCATAACCCATAAACATAAAAATCTTATAACTCTCCAGAAAGAACAAGTGAGATGTTTTATCGTTACCTATGAGGGATAAGTGAGATAAAATAAGAAAGAAACCTGTACAGTTTAGATAGCGAAATAGCCCTACAGATTTGATTTGAAAGGTTAATGATAAGGAAAACAAAAAATGAAAATTATCAGTGACCTTGAAGCACACAAACACATCAGAATAAAGTGACAGGCTATTGTCAAGGCACAGCCAATGCTGACAAGTACAATGATTTTGTTTAGCCCTTTTCATCGAGCTTACGTCCTTAGAGCGATTCCTCACTCTTTCGGATCAATCACCAGGAGTCATAAATTAACCTGCGACTCTCCGTTAACAGAATCAGCATCACACGAAACACAACTCAGCTGACTTAGAACCATCATTGGGGGGAAACTGACTCAAGTGAATCAGAGAGTTGATTCAAATCCTGTGTTGGAATCAGCAGTCCTTCTTTATGTTGGACTGTAGCCTACACATTTGCCTTTTACTATCTGGTTTGCTTTTTATTTATACACTACTAAATTAATTGACATATAGATGGTTTACACATTACTTTTGTGTGATAGTTCAAAAGAAAGCAACAAAAGCTAGATAATCCCAAACAGGCCAAGGACTCATGGTTTAGACCCATGAATGGTGAACGAGAGAGAGCTTTTTGCATTTTGTCAGGGCTGGAGTTGTGACCATGCAGGTCATGTACTGCTTAGCCTTAGCCTATTATAAAAATAGTCTAGGCAGCCACCTAGCCTACCTTGACTGCTGTCAAATTAGTCAGTCACTCTCTTCTGTGTCATATCCTAAGACCTAATCTTAGCATCATCTCTACTAAATGAATAGCTCCATCTCGTTTGTTGTTTATTTGACAGATCTAAGATGTCTGCAGTACTTTACAAAGGAAAGTTATTTTGGTGGGTCTCGGTGGAACTTAAAATGCCTTAAATTGGCAGGCATAATTTACAAATAGCTTTTATCTTTTTAAAATAATACTCAAACACCTTGGCAAAATGTTTTTTGGTAAATGAAATAGACATTATATCTTAAGCTTGGTTATTACATCTGATCCACATTGTCCCCTATTGCTACTGTACTAGTCCCACATTGTCTTTTTACATGTACATGTGGTCACCCTTTTCAGAGGCTTCATTGGGCTAATACCATTGACTGTATATAGTCAATCACTGATACTGACTAAAACAACTCAACTACTTTAACTGAAAGCCAGATCAGCTGAGTGAATAACTAAAAAGAAAGGAACTGAGTCAATGACTCGAGGTGGTAGCAAAATTTCATAATTACTGCACTGGAATTTTGCAGCTACGGTTTAATTTGGAAAATTGCTGAATTCTTACACTTTTGAGTGAGATAATTGCAAGATGCTAATCCGATTCAATGCTAGGCTGGAGATCAAAGTGCTTCTGTCAAACTCAGAGAAGTGCTAGATAAACTGGAGAAAGGTAGAGCTCAACTGTTTAGGAGGTGGAAAAATGAGTGTCCCTTTCTCCAGATGGTGGCACATCCATTTAACAAGCTAATGCTGTTTTATAAGAATAACATCTCTTACTGTAAACACCACCAGGTGATCGGTTTGACACGATCATCATCTGTGATTAAATTGGCTTGGCTGGCTTAGTCACGTGACAGCCAGCAATGGACGTATCAGCCTGTCCCTTCCATCCTCGGGTTTTTCATCAAACAACTCATTACGAGGCACTATTACAATATGAACACAATAACACAACACCACAATAATGAAACAAAACAAATCCATTGTAAATCCTCAAAAAATATGCCATTTCACACACAGCGATAGATTACCATGAGTGATCACTGCTTGTAAGACTCTTCTCCAGTTGGATGTGATACCAAAGTCAACCTAAAAACTTTCGGTAACACTTTCTATGAAGGTTGTATTTATAATATCCTATAAATGCATTTACAATATTTTATAATGCTGTGAAGTAATGTCTGTAAAGCATTGTAATGCTCATTATAACCATCTATATCAATTCACAACTCATCATAACCAACGTTATAATGCATTATGATAACTAATTATGAATGATAATTGAAATATGAATAATGCATTATAAATATATCAATGTCTGCCATAAGTGTTATTTGCCAGCTTTAAGTAAAGTGACAAAAACATGACACTATTATAAACAGATATAAGTACCAGGAGTAATTAAAGGTACAATGAACAGAGTCTGGCATCTTTACCCCATGTGCACAATATTATAAAGCACTAGGTGTTAATTGTCAGCTTTAGGTAAAGTAGTACAAATGAGCTATGAGTCATACATATGTGGAACATTCCCATCATTCAGCATCACTATATGGATTTAGAAGAGCAAAGAAGTTATGCTGCATTATAAAACTTGACAAGTGAATAGGCAGACATTGATATATTTATAATGCATTATTCATATTTCAATTATAATCATTCATAATTAGTTATCATAATGCATTATAACGTTGGTTATGATGAGTTGTGAATTCATATAGATGGTTATAATGAGCATTACAATGCTTTACAGACGCATTATAATAATTATATATAATATAATATTATGAATGCATTCATAGGGCATTATAAATACAACCTTCATAGAAAGTGTTACCAAACTTTCTTAATTATAACAGCGAACAAGAGCGGTGACCTACCACCTAAGTTCACTCACTCTTGTCCCCCAGGTCTTGAGAAAGGTGAGCATTGGCCCAAAGAGCTCCTTTGTGTTTTAAATTGGCGGTTTAATATTAAACTATAATTTGCCATAATAATGTACTCCTCAGAAAAGACAGTCTCATCAAGAAATGTGGTGGTTATGATGAATTACTAATGCATTAGTAATGTGGAAGCATGAATTATTGATGAACAGCTGACCTGATATGAAAGAGGTCTGGTTCTATGGTATTGCTGGAGACAAGTGTGATTAGCACTTCACCCCCTAGCAGGGATGTATGCGTGTGTGTGTGTGTGTGTGTGTGTGTGAGTGTGTGTGTGTGTGTGCATATGAAAGTAATTGTGTGCAGGTTGATTTTTTTTTGGACAACTGTGAAAGTAAGTGTGTCTTATGTGAGTGCATCATGTTGGCATAAGAGAGTAAAGAATAAAAGATGAGTGCTTTGATTAGCTTGGAATTCCCATCACTGAGTCTCTGAAAGCAAAGAGATGATGATGGGTGGGGGAAAGGAGGTAAGGGGTGGGGAGGAGGGGGTGGCTCTGAGTCTCTGTTCAGGGGAGGGGGGGGGGGGGGGGCATTCCAGCTGGCTGGCCTCTGTCTAAACTGGCTTTCATGTCGTCATCTCTGTGATTGCGCCCAATCATGATAAGTGCTTACCATTGATTCACTCCCACCTTCTATGCATTCACTTCCATCAGGTCATCTGGGGGAATGAGGTGGGACTGGGGGCCATTATCAGATGCTCTTTATCTGACACCAGCAATTTCAGACCCACTTTCCTTATGGATTGTGGGTTATATTTCTATTTATGTCTATGCCGTTGTTTGGTGAGGGATGCCCCCGCCCAACCCACCATTTCTCCTTTTCATCTCATATGAGGGTGGTAATAACGATCTCTATTTACTGTGTGTGTTTGTTTGTTTTATTTATACAGCCCAGTGTCAAATGTGGACTCAATCAAGTTTCTGGGATCCATCAGAAGAGGGAGACCAACATTATTGGCATCCTTAAAAAGGCCAAGCAGTGGATGTCCTTCCCACAGCTTCCCACCACCCTATCCACTGCTGCCCTTGAATCCATCCTCTGCACATCCATCACTGTTTGGTTTAAGGGCAGCCACAAAACAGGACGAATGCAGATTGCAATGCATAATTTCGTTATCTGAAAGTAAAAAATCATTGGTGCCCCCCTGTCCTACCTCAAGGGTGGAAAGGAAGTGGCACAGAACATCATGAAAGACCCCACACATTTGACCCTCTCTTTATCCTCTTTCCCTCTTGTAGGTGTTTCATATCCAGATCTCTGCGCACCAAAATAACCAGGTACAAGAAGAACTTCTTTCCCTCTGCCACCAATCTCCTGAACTGCAGGTAAGTTGGGTCATCCCCACTTTGGTCATGCAACCGCTACATTAGATGTATCAGTCACTTTTTTGGATGACATGCTAGTTGACACCCTTCATTTACAGCAACTGTGCTAAGCTAAAGCTAAAAACACTGCTCCCAAAGCAGGACAACGCCCGGACAGATTTTAACTAGGTTTTTTTCAATGTTCTAACTCGGGGGGTGATCGAGACTGGCTTAATTTCTTTTTTGGGTATGTTTTTGCCAACATTTGTTTGGGTCTATATGTGTGCAAAAAAAGTCCTACTACACAGATATGGGTGAAATTTTAAGACAATGTGTTGTTTTGGGACAAGAAGCATATGACAAATTTAGTGTCAATCCAAAAACACCATTGGGAATTTGTATGGTGTTGGATTTCTAGTCTGTATATTATGTTGATATGTGCCAATATGTATAGTCTCTCTTTAGTACAAGTGTCTATATTACAACTTGTCCCTCGAATGTATGTTGCTGTCTGTTTTTACTGAATTTATAGTGTTCAATTCCTTATGTATGTAAGTATAATTGGCCAATAAAACTGATCCAAAGCATAAAAACTGAAGAGGCAGAGGCAGAAAGACACAGACATTACGATACAAGCCATTTCATGTTAAAGCCACCAAATAATCATTGAAAATTACTGAAATTGATTACCAAAATGCAATTGGATCCAATTATTTTTGTTCACAACATTCAGCTTTAAGCACCGCAAACATTAAGTACTTTAGAGTAGTTCAAACCAGACTTTTGATTTAAACATTAGCAAGGAGCACATTAGGAAGAAACACAGTGGTAAATAATATTATATTGGCCATTTCAATTATTCTAATTACATACAGTAGTGACATGGCTGTGCAATAACACCCATTCCCCAACCTTAATAAAACATAATTTCATAAACTGAATTATATGCCCAGGGTTTTGCAATGTGCCAACATTTCACAGCACTCTAACTGTTTCTCTCTCTGCCAGTGTAATATTAGCAGCTGGTTCTTTGGGCTTCAGTAACACCCAAGCAGATGTTTTTGTTGGAGCCATTTTGTTTTGCTGACATATCCAAGAGCACAAATTGAACAGGGGCAGATATTTCATGGAGCAAATCACATGCGAGCAGATGCTGCTCCTTCAGACAATTATAGCCCATTGCTATCAGCAGAGGCTAAGTGCTCACTTGTCTTCACTGTCATGACATGACATAACATTCTCGAAAATGACCTGAAAAAGAAACTAAGAGCTGGGGCTTTGACAAACAGTGGCGGCAGGGGAATGTGAGCGCTCTCTCTCTATCTTGCCTCGATAAACACACAGACCCGTTTGAAGAGTACCAGAGCACCCAAAGGTATAGAGCCCTTGATTTGAATTCTCCACACTTTTTGTAATGTTTCCCCAGACTTCCCTGCTCGTTCTGGCAGGTATTGATAAAGTATATGCTCTTAGGTAAAAATGCCCAAGCTGCCATGGTGGCGGATGGTGACTAGAGCATGGTGAGGTGGGGGAATGGTGGGTGGGGGCCGATATGGACTATTGTCAGCCATGTGTGCTGGCACAGGTGTGGGAGAGTGAGAGAAAGACTTTGAATTTTTGTAACAGTTGAATTGCAAAAACTGCTATTCTTGTGACAAGCAATGATGTCCAGTTTATTAAAAACCCTGAAAGAGATGTTTGGAAGGTATTGTGCAAATCTGTGTATGTGTAAATTGTCTGAATCTGTAGTGTGTAAAACTATGTTTTCTTCACTGTTCTGAAAAAAAAACAGGATTTCACAAGGGTGTGCAGTACACGAAGGTTGCTAGCATTTTGATAATCCATCTCTCTCTCTCTCTCTGATAAATCTCTTTTCTCTCACATTCCTCCGAGACTGATTGAGGGTTTTTTGTGGCTCCTCTCTTTCCATCCTCCCACTCCACACACACACACACAGACACATAGAGAGAGAGAGACAAACACAACCTCTCCTCCTTCCTTCTTCTCTATCCCTGGAAGAAACAGTGGCTCTGACATTTAAGATTTAATGGAGATTTATGAAGTGTCCCTCCCGACTGCCTCTGGTGTTTAAAACTTAGGTTCAAACAAACGAGATACTTAGCTTCCTGTAAATCCATTATCAGGGAGTCAGGGCTGCTGCAGCAAGTTTGAACCATAATCTCCTTTAAGTGTCATCAGCTCTCCTAGACAAGCCACCATCTGTCCCCAAAAGATAAATCACACCAAGGCAAGTTTTACAGTGGATATTGTAAGCCTCCAGAGAAGCCATGCTTGATTCTTCTCTCCTTTTGTTCTTCTTTCTTTCTATCTTTCTTTATCTCTTGCTCTCTCATCTTCCTTCTTCCCATCATTCCTTACTGTAAGCAACATGAAAATATGTTAGGAATTTTTTTCATGGCGGCCGCGGTAAATAAATAGCATTACTCTCAGCGCTGCACTGAATTACCTGAAATTGTGTAAACCAGCGCTGGTGCTCAAGCCATTTCTTACGCTCAAGCAGTGAAGCGTATACAGGCAAATTACACATTAACCAATGTTTTCAATAAAGCTAATACAGTCAATAAAGACATGCTGTTTAGGAACTGCACATAAGGACGGATTGAATTCTGTTTACGTTTTATGTAACAGCTGCTATGTTTGGTGACTTAATTAATTCATTTAAAACAAGTGTGACACTCAGTAAGACATAACTGTGGGACTTGAGAGCAGTATAATTAACAATAAGCATTCATGGGCTTGAGGTTAGTCTTGATAGACACAATATGACTTATACTTTTTTGTATTTGATGTCCTTATTATGAAATGATTTACAGTCGTTTTTTTCTAACCACTTTGTTTTTAAATAGTATACATGTCAACATTTAAAATGACAATAAAAATCTTAACAGACGAGATTTGGCCTTACATTTAAAAAATGGTCTTTACATTCATATTCAGCACATTAAAATGTATTTGTGTATGAAATGTACTATATCAATAACATTGCCTTGCCTCAGTTGCCTGTAAATTTTACATGTAGTTTACACATGCATTTTCATTCCAAAAATATATATAGTCTCTTCACGTTTTTCTGTTCAGCGACATATGTTTGGATCCCTTCTTATTTCAATGACAAATATTTTACGTGTGCTTGATAGTCTCATTAAACCTGAATCGCCTAAGGAGACCTTTTCATCACTGTAGTTTGGAGGCAATCCAATCACTGGTGACAGGACAGCTCTGTGTACTTTATTCTAAAAAAGTAGTTCGTGATGGACTTGTCACTACAAATTATTGTTTTGAAGAGTACACCTTAGTTTTGGAGAGCCTCTCTGGGTCTTTTTTTGATGTTGTAGATTTTCCGGCTGCGTGTTTATTGTCTCTCCACTGTGCAGTAATTAGAATGTCAAAAGTGCTGGCTGCTCGACGGTGGAGTTATTAAGATCCTCGGTCGCCATGGCAGCTCTGGCGGTAGCTCATCGCCAATTCATGCTTTTCTGTTTCACCGTCTGAAAGACTTTTCCAGACAAGGTCACGAGAGGTAAGGGGTCAAACGGCTCACACTTAGCCTGCAGTGTTTGAAGCTAGTTTGATTGAACACTCCATTCTGCACACGCACACTGCGTTATCCTGGATCTGTCTGGTTTAGCTCTGGAAAGAGCACACCGGGGGGTGAGTGGCATTATCCTGTCCAGCAGGAGAAATGACAAGCAAACACACTAACGTCACTGCTCTTCTGTGTTCCAGGAGTACAGCGTGACAGCCAGGACACAATAAGTCATGTCATGAAACTTTCCGGTGCTGGCAGTAGAAAAATGAATTTCACAAATATCCACCACAGACACATATAATAATAGGACTAGATCTTACACTCTTGATCTCCGTCTGCTTTGCCAAGATTTATTCTATTCTGTTCTTAGGCAACGTGAAATACTGTAGTTTGTGTAGTTTTACAAGTTTGTGTGAGTGTTTGTGTTCATTGATTAGTGTTCATTCCAATGCATACATGTCATAAAATGAATGCATATCATCAGTGCTTTAGAAGAGACCTAGAGAGAGCTACTTTCCGTACCATTGGTTTTCCAAAGTTTATAAGAAAGTTTAAATCGCTGTGACCTATTAACAGAGTTTATTTAGGCAGATCATTAGTCTGTTTACCCCTAAGGTGAAATAATCATAGTGTGCATCCAACTCAGTTCTTAGTGCAATTGCGTGTATTGCAATTGCAATTGCAAATAACTTTGTAGATAGTGCCACAGAGTGCTGAAACCATTAAGTTCAGTTGGTTGTTTATCAAAACACCACGCAAACTCATTTATCAAAATTGTTCCAGTCTTTGACTTAACTGTAAAATAGTTTATAAACATTGGCTTCCCTCAAGTCTAAAAATCAATGGAAGAATATTATCACAGAGTTGAAAGGACCAAGCTTGCCCAGCTTGAGGGCCTGTGTGCTTGCCAGATATTTGTAAGAGGCCCTGAGGGAAGTGGCCTCGACCCTTTGGCTGAGGATGACTGGAGCTGCTGTGCTTGTGGTGGAGTTAGCAGTAAGACCGACATCAGTTGGCCATGTGCCCCCTGTTATGGAGACAAAGGCCTGTAATTAGACAACGAATCAGTCAGGAAAGAATTCCAACACAGATTCCTTGGATGACTGATCCATGCTAAAATCATATATTTTGTTTTGTGTATAATTGCTGCAGAATGTCCTTGAAATTCTGACTGTCAGATTTTTAATTAGTAGTTTAATTAGTTTATTCTTTAAAGGTACAATGTGTAGCATTTTTAGTTCTAATCTAAGTCTATGTTACCCCTTCACAAAGATGTGCTTTTTCATAAATATTCACCACCACCATTAACTTCAAGTATTCTAAATGGTCGATTTACTAGGCTTGAATGGCTGGCGTCGCTACATAGGCATTCGCCATCTTGAAATACATTAGCAGGATTAGTATCATGCCGTAGCTGTAATACATACTTTGAACTGCGTGGCGCAAGGCTAAATAGTAGGTTTGCGGCATTTCTACACATTGGACCTTTAACTTCCATTTTCATTTTTTGTCAGCAAGTTGCCCAAATTATATTCTTATATGAAATCTATATTGCTATCCCTTTACCTGTTTGGTGAATCCATAGCGCACTCATAAAACCCTTCATAGATGCTCCATAGTATGCCGTATGCCGCTTCAAATTGCATTAAAATTGAATACTAATCACTGTATCTTTCTTTCTCTTTTACATTCTTTTACATTTTCCTGTCGGCTTCATATTGTTGATGAACACCCTACCCTGGCACTTCCCCTGCATTGCATACAGTTAATGCAATGTATTCAATGTGGGAAAAAAAATAATGAGAGGTATGGTATTAGCTCCTTTTCTACTACATATTCTACTATTTTACTATATATTGACTGGAATGCTTTTAAATTCAAGCATAACAACCGGTTGCTTCCCACCTTGAAACCAAATTGACTTCAATTAGAATCAGTGACCTTATTCTGGATCAGACCAGTCATGAGAATAGGGGAGCCTCCAAACTATGTGTACCAGGTCTGTGTTTCTAGGAACATGAAGTGCTGTGAATAACAAGTGCTGTGAAAATAAATGTGTGGTACGTATATGTGAATTAGCCACCTGGCAACACCGCTAGGCACACTGGCCCACATGAACATGAGTGAAGTGTATGATCACAACTCATGGTTCCCATGAACTACTACTGGAACGTTTGGCATTGGTACAGCTTATCAAAAAGACTTTTCCCTTGTTCAAACACCATCTGTACATTCCCTTCAAACACATAACATCTTCGCACCTAATAGTTAACGCACACACGTATATATTATGGGGGAGAGCGAGAGGTCGGCCAGCTTGCACTCAGGCTGTAGATAGTGTCATGGTGCGGGGCATTGTGTGTCTGGCGTTCGTCCTCCTCGTGTCACTGGCCCGTGGGGACAGCAGTGAGAATGAGAGAGGCAGCCTGCTGGACCTGATGGCCGAGCTGAGGGAGCTCCAGGCCGCCGTGATGAAGCTCGGCGAAGTTTCCATCTCACAGAGCAAGGAGCTGACAGCTGCGCGGTCGGCCGTGTCCGCCGTGGAGGCTCGTCTGCAGGCCGGCGAGGGTCAGGTGGCCTCCCTGAGCTCCATGCTGACCCACCAGGGCTCGGTGCTGGGCGAGCAGGCTGTGCAGATCGCCACCACCGGCTCCTTGGTGACGGTGCTGAGCGGACGCCTGGAGGCCAACGTCAACCAGACGGAGGATCAGCAGGCTATGCTGGTGGACCTGAGGGTGAAGATCAACCACCAGCAGGTTCAACTGGATTCCACTCGCCAGCAGATGGGCGACCTCAGGGACGTCAACGCAGGTACGGTACACTCCCACGATAGCTGTAGCATTGTATAGCGTGTGGTGTTGTAGGTATTGTGGCTGGCATGTAACTAATTGATGATGCTGATTCTATTTATCTCTCATGGGATAAATACCCAAAAACTGAAATGCTGGAAAACGCTGTTGGAGTTCACCATTTTATAGAAAAAAAATATTTATATATTTTTTATATAAATATATATTTTATATACACCTTTTTGTAGAAAATTAAAAACAACTGCTCAAAATCATTCAGTAATAATTCTTTCTATCTCACTCTTTATCACACACGCGCACACACACACACACACACACACAAATTAACACACAAAAGCAGCATATTGAAAAAACACACTCATTTAATCATGATCATATGCCACTTAGTATAGACATCAGCCAACGCTCAAGCTGTTAGCAAATAATAGTGCTGCTGTTTGATGAATTCCAAATGCCATTCCAAAAATCACACATGTGACTTCTGACTAAGTTCAGTCCTCACCTGTTTGGATGTGCAGCTCATTACGGCTGGGATTATGAAAAATCAATCTTCTTGAATCCCAAGGAAATGATTCTGCCAGAATATCAAAACATTCTGCACAGCATGTTACCGCAGTAGATTATAATCAGGGAGAGGTGTGACAGACTGCGCTCAGCACTGTTGAGGTGCTCCTACACTAGAATGTAGATCTTTCTTTTTCTCTCATGCGGAGCAGCGCAGATGAAGGTGCTAATTTTTATTCATGAAATTCATATCGGCTTCATTTTCTGCCGTCACACCAGCCAGCCAGTGTATGTTAGACTTAGTCACTAATTGCAAAGTTTCCTGTTAGGTGTTGGTGTGTGTGTGTCTGTAAATAGTCATATTTTCATTATCACCCTTTTTAGCTGTGGAAGTCAGACTCAACAGCACTGAGGCCCTAATGACCGGGCTGAAGGAGGTGTCTGAAGGTATGGAGGGCCAAAAATATTAAAGGTGGATTAATGACAGTTGCATCAAACTGATTGTATAGAAATTAAATTGGATAAAATGACATTAATAGCACTATTAAATATTTTGATCTTATATTTCTTATTTATTTCTGTGAACAGGTATTTGCCCACATGATATTCTGCTTAACCAAACTCTTAAAAAACATAAACCACTAGATATAAACTGTAGTTCAGTGATCAATAACTAATATCTAACTAACATCCTTGTTGTTCTGATGCTTTCTCTACCCTTTGGCTTTGACTCCTAGCCCAGGGTCAGGAGATCGGATGTGCAATGGCCAGACTGGATGTGAGTGAGAAAGACATGAAGGAGGTGAAGACCCACAGTGATGGTAAGCCAGGGTGCAAACATACAGGCTTGCTGCATCAACATGCTCACGCTCCACAGGAACCCTTGGCATGGGCAAGGTGGTAATGATTAGCTGCCATTAGCTGTTTTGAGTTGTCCGTCATGCTGAAAGCCATGGTAAAAGCTGATAATAGAAGCCACTAGAAGACAGTAACAGTTTCTTGGGTTAATGAGCTGCCATACAATCTGACCATATGAAGAGCATTCTTAAAGTTACAGTGATGATATGGCACTATGATACGGGATATACAGTGTATTCCCGTGCATGGAAAAAAAAAAAATCCTGATAGTTTGAGAGTGGGGCCATCAGGCCGGAGTCAAATGTGAGTGGACGGAGCCTATCGAAATGACACAGCCCACTGGAGCAGAGAGATGTGTGTTTCTCCTCCAGCCCAGACCTCCAAAATCAATGCCCTGGAGGAGCGCTCAAGCTCGGTGGAGAACCAGGTGCAGGGCCAGCAGGCCGAGATGGGGGGAATGAAGGCTGAAATTGAGGACCTGAGAAGCGAGATTACAGGTAAAGACTAAAGATATGCCACTAGACTGTGTCTTTCTTTGTTGACGTCTTCTTCTTTATCTTTTTCGCCTTTTTCTTCTTCTTCTTCTTCTTCTTCTTCTTTTGCTTCTTCCTCTTTTTCTTCTTCATCTTCTTTTTCTTCTTCTTTTCTGTTTGCTTTTGTCAGTGACTGAGCTCCGCTACTGTAGATGTGTGATGATAGACACTTCAGACACACACAGAGTTGAGTTACTACTGTGCCCGGACCGTCATCTCGCTCATCGTGAACTAGAAACCCTCCATTAGTGTTGGTTTGGCTCAGATTAGATGCACGATGAATGTGAGAAGGCTCTTTTGACATTTTTGGCATGTTCAGGCAAGCAAGATTATCTGACAGCACCAGGGCAAAATAGAGTTACTTTGTAAAAAAATCTATTTGCCAGAAGTCAGTGCCTCTTTCTTTTCTAGTTTCTACAAATGTACATTTACATAACATTTTACTGTGAAAACAACCACCTACACTCCGCCACTTCTTATCGGTTTCCCTGTGTCCATTGTTTGATCACATTATAAATCTATGTGAACAAACAATATCTCCTATTTGAACAAAATAGACCTTACCTTGTAGCTTTTGATTCCACAGGTGTTGGTGGAGAGGGTGTCGTGGTGGACCTTAAGGCTGACATTGAGAGTTTGAAGGGTGAAAATGCAGGTAAGAACTTGCCCGCTGACTGCTAGCATCTTTAGACAGAGAACATGCCAAGGACATGTATAACATTAAATATCACTTCAGAACTGGTTCTGATGCCACTGTATGTGGCTACTACAGCTAGTTGTTTTACTTGTCAATACAACTCCAGCGCTTTATCTCTTTGATTCTGTCAGTTTCTTTCTCTCTTGCAGACACACACACACACACACACACAAACACACATACACAGAGAGAGAGAGAGAGAGAGAGAGACAGACAGACAGAGAGACACACAGACACTGGCAAACTTTCAGTGGCACAGACTCGCCAAAGTCCCTGATGTAGCTAAATAAAGAAGAAGAAGAAGAGAAATAATCAGCTAGCTGAGCTGGTCACTTGTGGTCATCCAGGCTCAGTTTGCAACCTTCTCATTATTTCAGCCCAGGCTCTGGAACTGAAGGCCCTGGGTGACAAGAGCAGCTCCACGGGGATGCAGGTGGAACAGCAGCAGGCGGAAGTACAGGAGCTGAAGACTGCTGTGGAAGGGCTAAGAGGGGAGTACGCAGGTCAGTCTCTAGACATGTCCTACATGTCTGTGTGTGTGTGTGTGTGTGTGGGGGAGAGAGAGAGAAAGAGAGAAAGAGAGTAAGAGAGAGAAAGAGAGAGAGAGAGAGAGAAAAAATAAGAGATAGAGAGGATGTTTGGGTTTTGGACAGGGTTGTGTATTTTATATTAGATACGATTTAACATGCCATGATTTAAGGTTATGATAACCTATCTATAAGCAACTAGAAATCATTATAGTCAACTCAAATATAGCAATTTAAAACCCTTTAGAAATAGCCTATTTGTCATGACTGTTAATAAACAAACAATTATGACAGCTTTGGCAAGGTATATTTTTTTCAGCTTAGTCTTTATTCTTTTTTTTAGCACGGAAAAGCAAAGGGTGTGGGAGGTAACATTGGAGCAGTCCTTTCCTCCTTATCCAAAAGAGCAGATTTGGCTGGAGAAGATATAAATCTGTTTTAAGGCCATTCAGAGTTATGATATGTGCTAACATATGGTGTGGCTACGACACAGGCAAGCATATGGTGTTCAAAACACTGCACATTTTTCTCACTTCATACGAGTTGTCTTTGATGGTCATTATTTTTCATTTATTAAAAAAAAAAACACTTAAAGTTTGTTCCAAGTAGGAGACATCAGCAAGTCTTAGAACTTTTAACAAAAAATGAAGTAGTGAAAAGATTCAGATTTGCGTGAGTGTGTGTGTGTGTCTGTGTTGTGTGTGTTTCTTTCTGTCTGTCTTTTTGTCCGTCTGTCAGTCTTTCTACGTCTTTGTTTCAGGGTTTGTGTGACATGACAAACAAACACAAAAAGTCCAAACACCCCACTTTTTCTCTCGCTTATCTCTGCATTTCCTTTCATGGTTGTGACAGTATCTTCCATCCACTTGTCAGCTGAAACATTTATTGTCTGGAGCCCTGGTGGGCAGTAACAGCACATCTCTCTCACTCGTCCCCACCCTTTAAGCCCAGACGCAGGAACTGACCGCACTGGGAGAGAAGTCTAGCGCCACCCAGAGCCAGGTGGAGGCACAGACGTCTGTCGTGTCTGGACTGCAGGCTGAGTTGGAGGACCTGAAGGTGCAGACCGCAGGTGAGACAAATGCGAGCTCTCTTTAAAAAAACACTCACAGTAGTGAAACTGGAAGAAGTTCTGGAACTGAATGGAGTTCAGTTCATGGACTCAAAAATCCTTCACCTTAGCTAGGACCCTGAGGTGGGAAATTCTAAATGTCTGAAGGCACTCCGATTACATAGTGTGCAAGCGGTCTCTGGATAGAGGTAATATTAAACAACCAGTCTTCCAAGGCCGAGTGGAATGTTATGCCATGCTATTCTCTCGAGAGCAGAGCATGAACAAAAAAACTAATTGTTCACTTGAACAGTTCAGTGTATCTACCCCTATTCCCAAACTGTATTTTTAGCCAAGCCTGCACCAGGCAAAGATAACGTCTCCATTCGCACTGAACATCCTGCACACACATTAGCCATGCTTGATCCGTTGATAGAAAAAAAACTCAAACCTGTGATATGTGCATGTGACATACACAGACATGCATAGACACTCACTTTCATCGCTCACTTTCATCACACACACACACACACACACACACACACACACACAAACACACACGTCTTGTCTGTTCTGCTCCCACTAAGACCCATCTCTCTCTCTCTCTCTCTCTCTCTCTCTCTCTCTCTCTCTCTCCCTCTCTCTTTTTCACATCTCCTCCCCTCTAGCCCAGGCCCTGGAGCTTGACATGCTCGGTGACATGGCGAGCTCCACGGGGAGCCAGGTGGCAGAGCAGCTGATTACGGTTGCAGGGCTGCAGGAGGCCGTGGAGACTCTGATGAGCCAGGGCGCAGGTAAAGGGATGTGTATGACTCAGACGTGGTAATCACTGGAGCTGGCATTAGACCACTGAAAGGTGGGGTGGTGGCAGTGTGTGTGAGTGTGTGTGTGTGTGTGTGTGTGTGTGTGTGTCTGTGTGTGTGTGTGTGTGTGTTTTTATGTGTGTGTGTGTGTGTGTTTGCGCACGCAACAGTGTGTTAATGTTGTGCGTTAATTGTACTTCTATTAGTTCACCTCCACCTTGTTTAATTGACTTAACATTCAGTGGCTGTGTGGTCTAATAAGATTAAGATTCCTCATAGGCTGTTTGCAGCTCACACTGCCATCAGAGTCTGAGTGCAAAAGGTCACGAATGCCAGTGGTACTGGCTCTTATTGTACTTTAAGTCCTGGAGACTTCCTGCGAGCCCATCTAGTTTTTATTAGTGCCGTTTATTTTCTTGCCGTGAAAGGGGAGTTATATAAGTAACAGTCATCTCTGAAGGTACATATGAGTTTCTTGCACTAGTTTGTCGAAGTTCCCTGGGCGCACTGTGACTCATGCGAGTAATCACGGCGAGTGAGGAAAGGACCTCAGAACAAACTCAGAGTAAAAACACGATATCTGGGTCCACTAAACATCCGATCCAGACAGTCGCATTGTCTGCTGTGAATTACAGCGCACTCGGCAAATTATGAGAGTGTCCATGGCCATTTGTTTTGTCTGTGAAGAAAAGAGCCGGCGTGGTCAATTACAGGCCTTCCTTACTCGGTTTTCACAAGAGAATGAAAATGAGAAATATTTGCTCCGTGCATTGTGGCCCCCAAACTTATGCAAATTCCCCCCACAAATTAAATGCCAACAATGGAGCGCATTTCCTCCCCTGGTTTTGTGTGGGTGCGGGTGATTGACAGCTGGAGTTGTTTCCCATTGATGTGATTGCAGCGCTGGACGCTGAGCTGGAGGCTGTTGATATGAAGGCCACCTCCGCTGAGATACAGGTTGGGGAGCAGCAGGCTGCAGTGGTGGAGCTCAAGGCAAAAGTAGAAGGATTGCAGAGTGAGAACACAGGTATAGTCACACACACACACACTATCACACACACACACACTTAAAGAGACAGAGAGAGAGAGAGTGTTTATGACACACCCACCCACACACATTCAACATACAAACTCACTTTCTCTCTGCCCACATACACACGCATGCATGCATGCGCATTGCGCACACACACACACACACACACACACACTCATGCACGCGCACACAAACACACATAGATTTGTGTGTTTATCTACCGTATGTTTTGGAGAATCAACCATGTCGGAGGTATGGTGAGTATACATTGAAAAGGTCACAGAAATGTCACCAATTACACAGACTGATGATGCCCTTTTGTTTAAAGGGCTGTTTACACTGCTCAGTGCTTATGAAAACTAAACACACCGAGAGAGCGATGGCCAAAGTCCATCAGTGAAGAAAGGCCAGGAAAGCTTCATTAGAGCGATGCAGTGACGCAAGCATCTCAATCAGATCTCTTTATAATGACCCCGCAGCCCAGGCAAGCGAGTTGAAAACCCTTGCTGAGAAGTCTACCACCAACGAGGGCCTGATCGGACAGCAGGGCGTGGTTGTGGATGGAATCCATAAGGCTGTGGAGGGCCTGGTGACCGACGTCAGCGGTCTGAAGGAGGAGATCGCAGAACTGGGAGACGGAGCCGGAGGATCTGGAGGTACGGTGGGGTGGTTGACACTCGTATGGAAAAATGGTGTTTCTCTACGTTCATCTTTAGCCAGCAGGGTATGGTGGTTAAAGGGCGCAGAAATTCGGTCTGTCAAGTTTAACTTATTCCATCCTCACTCACCTCAGCAAGACTTTTTGTAACCACAAACACACCATTCATAGGAGAACCTCAACTTAGAGATCTGCTGTAAGAGACCTTTACATACTTCCATACAGAAAAAAGAAATCAAAAAATAAATGGATCCGTTCTGAAATGAACGAGCCAGCCTCAATCAGCAACAACAAATATGTAGGGCAGTATTGGGTGGTTTTGGATACTATTGTGAGGTACAGTGGAGATATACAATGTAGGATTGTATATGATTTTTAATTGCATAAACAGGAGATGTGAGAGAACAGAAATGTATGTGAAAGGCATGAAGACTATGGAGTCATTTGATAAAATCTTCAAGTTGTTAGTGTGAATAGTTCCGGTCCACATTTGGGACCACATTTAGTTCTATATGAATGCATAAATGATGCCATACTGTTTGTTTATTTAGTTCCAATCATGATTGAGTACGCACTTTAGGGTCATAGGCTATAGATGAAGGAGTTCGGCTTTGTGCCAGCAACCAGGGGTGCCACCAAGGCGGGGATTCTAGTCTATTCAGTCTAGCACATTTTATTATTATAATCAATGTTTGGGGCTCCCAAAATGATTACAGTATGTTATGAGGTCTGACATCTCCAGCTACGCCCTTGCCTCAGCTTTCCTATATTCACTTTATAGAACAGCCTCTCAGGGCCTTTTGCTTAAATAAACACCATATGTCCAACTGGATGTTATTTGAACAGTGGAGGTGGCTGTATCTGTGAAAGATATGAGTAAGTGGTGTAATGAGTGCAGCGGAGCTGGAGGGGGTCTGGTTGGGGAGATCAGTGGGGTGAGAGCCTCAGGGAAGAGCCTCGTCGGGAGCCGGCGGCGGAGCGGAGGCGCCGCCACTGCCTGACTGCCCAAAACATGGCCACGGGGATCCCCCAAGAGCTTGATGTTTTTCTGATGTCTCTATTAGTGTGCCGTATTATGCAATCGAGCAATTCATCCAAAGTTTTGTTTCCCATGATGCTTCAGTCATGGCTCCAAAATGTTTTCACCTTAGTTGACATCAGTTCTGAGAGTTCAGTTTAGAAACTTTTGACGAGAGATATATTTTTGTTTTCCTTTTTTAATGACTTCACAGGTGGAGCAACCGTGGCCTTTTCAGCTGCCTTAGATTACTCCGGAAGGTTTGGTCCTTTTCATTCCGAACGTGTCGTCATCTTCAAAGATGTCATAACTGCTGTTGGGAAGGGCTATGATCCTAGCACAGGTGTGTATTTGTGCACCTTGTCATCCAGGTATTGTTCACATTGTTTAAGTCAGAATAGAATCTTTCCCTCAGGCTCTTTCACTAAAATATTTAGTGTGTCTGCATGCACTGTCATTGTTGTGCATGTGTACTCATAAATTCCTTTCCATGTGCCACTGATGTGTTGCAGCTGCTTCTGTGTATAAATGTGTGTGTGTGTGTGTGTTCTATAGTGTTTCTTTCTGTGTTTGTTCCTTCCCATAGGTATTTTCACCGCTCCTGTCAATGGTGTTTACTACTTCAGTTTCACAACTGCCGGCATTTCCAACTACTACAGACGCGGCGTGATCCTGTACAAGAACAACAGTCAGGTCAACCACGTTAACGAGAAGAGCCGCAATGATGATATCCAGCATGCAACCGGCGCTGCCACTCTGCAGCTGGTCGTGGGCGACCGCGTCTACCTCAGCCTCAGCCGCAACTACCAGCTTTACGATGACAAGAACAATCACAACATGTTCAACGGGTTCCTCATCTCATCCAACTGATTTGTCGGTGTGGTTTTTCAGAGGAAAGCTGTTTGAGGTGGGTTGATGGAATGTTGTGACTGTGCATGGAGCTCATGTTCTCGTGCAAAAATAAATACATTCCCCGAAGAGCAGATTTTTCATTTTGTTTGTTTTCAGGTAAAAAAAAAAAAAAAAGAATGGAAAACTTTGTTTGGACTAGTAGTCTCACTAATAGTCCCATTCACTGCCATCCAGTTACTATTTCCAAAAAAATAAATGTTATTTAGCCCTCAGGGAAGTTCTCCTAGCATATGGATTTAAGAATAATAGCATAAAGTTGCACACGCAACTAAGCACCTGAATCCTCAAAGGATTGGGATTTAAGCACTCAGCTCCTCTCCTCTAGCTGCTAATGGACATTTAGATTGACGGTTTGTCATTGCTGCCACCCTTTTGTATTTGGAGGTTTAGCTCAAATAGTAACATAACCTGCAGTTTTTAGTATTTCACAACACATATCCAATTTTGACCAAATGTGTTTGTTTGCTTGTCTTGGTTTCATATGAGCGCAGGTGTTTCACAGACTGTTTTTTCCAGCCCCTCGTGGGTCAGGTTTTTACAATCATTTTTTGTTGGTTTTGAGAAAATTGTACCTTAGACCTACTCAGGAGATGGGACTTGCTTTAACACTGTGTTTCCAATGTGCCTCGTAACAATTGAATTTCGATAGTTGATGTCGAACTGTGTTCACATGCACAAAGTCTGTCCGATTTAAGCTTGTACATAATGACACACACAATGGTTCTCCCTGAAGACCAAAGTTATTTGTCTTGTGGTTGACATAACAACTCCAAACAAGTCCCAGGACATATCGCTTCCTGTCGTTAGTCATCACGGAAGTGTCCAATCATACTGCAATGTCTGGGTTTTGCCACGACAGGCCAATAAATATTTCAGTCTATAGTAGCTAGAGAATGACAAAGGTTGTTAGGGGTGTCATGTTTGGAGGTTGGATATTGACTGATATGATGACTTATGACATGTTTGACATTGCTACAAAAAAATACTAATTTTGGAGTTCAAGCGAGTTATATTTCTGTCTTCCATCAAGTGAAACCGGACACTTTGCTTCAAGTTATGTCTTTTCTTACCTGAGCAAATTAATCACTGACACTTCTTAAACAAAACGTGGCTTGCACAAACACGATAAAACTCTGAGACAGCATTTGAATCGGGTTTTAGGCACGAACGACTGTGCAGTACAATATTTGCACAGTGTCTTAAAATATTTAAATATGACTCCTGTTCCAGCGAGAGTGTGTGGCCCTCAATCACTTACTGCAGAGGGGGGAGTGAAGAAAGACAGACATTTCAGACAGTGGTTCACATGAAGAATGGCACTTCAGGCTCAGCCAATTCTCCATGGCCACTGGCTTGCTGTCTCTCATGCACGCACGCACACACACACACACACACACACACATATATGTAATTCTCAACATAAATGATTCACAGCTGTGCGAGAACGGGCAGTTCATGTCAGCCATTGCGGAGTCATGCCAGTAAGTTGCACCGCAGTCTCTACAGAAGCAGTGAGGGAAAAGTGAAACTGCATCAAGATGGCTGCCATTTCTTTATGGGTGTTAATGACAGAGAAGTGTTGTGATTGACGACTGATGAGTGAGTAAACAGCCCCACCTCCTGCAAATTGTAAATAAACACCAAATTACAGCAGCCCGAGGCAATTAGGTCCTCTTGTAATATGGCAGAGTGAAAGCCTTGATTATGTATTACTGCCCATGAGAGAAGCCGGAACTACTCTAATGTGCAACAGACTTTACAGGGCTTCAGATTTATCATACTGACAGGCAGTGTTTAAGGGAAGACTAGCCTTTCAGTGGTATGCATATATTTTGTATGCATATACAGTGTTGCATTAAACAATCAAACTCATACACACACACACATACGTGAACAGATTCCAAACAATGTCTTGTTGGTTGGTTATCTTCTTTAAAAATTTGAATTCATTTTCCAAATTAAGTTTACACCGGTTTTCTTCAGTAACAAACATGAACGGAAAGGTAGACAACAGAGCTGTGAGATTCACAGGTAAAAGTCCATTGCCATCTATTCAGTGGTTAAGTTCTGTCACCCATACTGTAAGCCCATCAGCTCAATCTCACTCACGCTTATTGTGGAAAATGCATGTAATGTCTCACATAAAAGCAATGAACGCAATTGGACAGTGAGAGTGGGGATGAGTGGGGCGTTTGGAAACCCCACTGCAGGGCTGGAAATTAGTCTGATTGCTCTACTGTAAAGCCATTGGGGGAAATTGATGGGGGGTTGTCATAAAAATGCTCAAGGAAAGAAATACTTCAACAAGCCGCAGGATGAGCCATCAATCTTTTTCTAAGTGAAGAAATTCCCAGGTTTAACCAGATAAAGAAATATATTGTAGGTTCTTGGCCAATCAACTTTGAGGGCCAGTTTTATGAGAAGTTCTAAATAAGAATTCTCATAACCATAAAATACAATGTGCTTTGTCAGCAATCATGTCATACAAAATTGTATGTCTTACTAATAAAAAAAAGCCATTGAATATTGCTGTAGGATGAATGCATCTCAGAACTGCAGTCTATAGGCATGTGGAGGAAAGCATGGTGTTCACTACTGTATGTTTCACATGATGAGAAAGTTACCAGCTGAAACTACAGTGTGTGCTAGATCAGCTCCACAAGCAGCACCTTTGACCTTTCTCACACATCAAAGCAAGGCCCCATACCGTAGGTCAAAGGGCATTTTGTTATAATGGTCTTACCCAGTGTCTGTGATCATTCATATCCATAGCACTTCACAATGATTAACCATAGACGTGTGTTACGACCCTGGACTCCCTCAGTTCATGTGGTTGTCCTCAGCTCAGCATGAAGGTCCGTGTAGGTGTTAAATGTATGCTTCTAGCATTCGTGCGTTGCCGCCCACACAGCAGAAAATCATCCCAGACAGATGTGGCCCTGCTATGAAAGGAGGGGAATGCCAGTGAGGGAGTCAGGCATTGAGCCATTGAGGGGGCCATGTTTGAGAAACAGGGTCCAGCTGGGCCTGACTGCATCGGAGCGGCAGGAGCTGGATGGCAGAGGGTCGGACTGGCTGCAGGAGGATAAGGATCAAGGACAGGATATGATTGATGATGAGATGATGAGACAGGATATGACAGATGAATGAGAAGCACAGATGCTGGACTTGAAGGCCAATGTGAAAGAACTGAGTTAAGGAACACCCTTACCATTATGTACGTGCACACACACACACACTGGCTGTCTGGGTGGGGCTGAGCGTGGAAGAGCCATGGGAGTGCCAGGCTAAGCAGGCCTAAGCCCAGCTCCCACTCAACTGGATCAAGCTGAAGGGCGCTGAGCTTGAAGCCAACGAGCTCAAGTCCACCAAATCAGGTAATTGCATTGCAGATGTATAGAGCCTGATGCGTACATTATGGTATATGGTCATAGGCTGAAGGATCCTTTTTTCACTTCCTTCTCAGGGCAGAAAAACGTGACAGCGTCATCAAGAGTCATCAGCATCATCCATGTTATTATTTCTAGAAAATAAATTGATTTGATTGTATTCAGCCAGATATGTTTTTAAGAAGCTCTTTCAATTGCAGTTGAAGACCTTATATGTTCTCAATAATACTATGTTCAATCAGTACCGATGCGCCTGGCTTTGCGTATTTAAAATGCTGCATGTCTTCACAGCTTAAAGGGCTGTAAAGAAATAATGAAAGCATTATAAAAATTAGATGACCATTCAACAAGGGGGATGTTTTAGTGTTAGCCTTCAAAGGCCAGGTTGAATGCCAGAGACAACCTCATCAAAGAGCTGAACACTGTGAATGAAGGTAATTGAATGGGAAAAAAAATGCCATGCAATTATACAATTCAGACCTGAAACGAAATATGTATTTTCAAAAGGAAAACTAATGAACACTGTTATGTCTTTGTGTGTATGTGTGTGAGTGAATGTGCACACACAAACACACACACACACACATGCATACAGTACACGATTACATAACTTTAAAACATTCCCACCAATTTATGCTTCAGGACAAAATGGTAAACAGTGAGTGGTATATGTGTGCTAACGTTGTTTTCTTGGTGATTTTAGTTCAGGTCTTACACCTGGTCCCACTGGACATGGGGGAGAACAGGGAGAGCCAGCAGAGGACGGAGCTGAGGTAGGATGTAAATCTGCTAAAGACAGAGTTTGGGTCAGTCCAAACACAAATAAACACCAAAGGTTACAGCAGTTTGCTCACACAGGGAGGATCAACAAGCCATATGCAGCTATTGGGCCCATTAATCATAAGCATTAAAAAACTGACCCATCACTATTTTGACAGTGGCTGTGTGTGTGTGTGTGTGTGTGTGTGTGT
>JAGFZM010000048.1:334729-392193 GCA_017657215.1 Limnothrissa miodon
ATGTGTGTGCTGTACTATGCCAGTAATATCAGGCAAGTAGAAAACATACCAAAACACTCCAAAGCTATCTGAGGAGAATAACTGCTGCATGGACCATTAAACTTTGTTGTTTTAAAATCAAATGCCAAAGTTTTATGTTTGATCTCTGGCTGGTCCATGGTTCAATGCACTTACTTTGATTTCCTTTCACATGGGCAGAAAACAGCCATTTGGAGCTGTTGTGTTCTCTGCTAGCTATGACATGCTTTTCTATACCATACAACACAGTATGAAAGGGCCAATAAGAAAGCAGTGTTTGGCTTGGTAGCCAATCAAATGCCAGGGATAGTTCAAAGTGGACGGGCAGCAGGCTGCGTGTGCAGGACTCAGGGGGCTACATTGAAAAGCTAAAGTATAGAAAATAGACTGTAGGTAATGCATATGTGATTGCTGAGCTTCTGAGGCAATTTCCTGATCAAATGTAGTGTATGTGTATATGCGTTGCCTTCCTATGATTTTACCTTTCCAACAGTACACCTCGAAAGATTCAATGAACTGCCTCACCATTAAGTGGGCTACAATTTCATTACAATTTTAGGTGTGGTATTTCCACAATTTTAGATGCACTAAAGAAATCAGTACTAGTCCAAGCAGCATAGCACTCTCTCTGCTTCATCCTCACAACATTCCTCCTCCCCTGGTTCTTGTTATGCTGGTCTGTCTGCAGTGTTGCGCAGTGAAAGCGAAGGTACTAGTAAAACTACATTTCTGAGTAGTGTGGCTCTAGTAAAGTCATTTGTGTCGCAATGTGTCATTGAGTACGCAAAGTCATTTGTGTCTAAATATTATATAAATTGAGAAAGGGGATGTTTTGTAAAAATGTAAACTATTGGCATTATTCAAATGTATTTGTCCATGGCTCCAGGTAATAGGGGTTTCATCATTCATGCCAGGGTAGTGAAAGGTTCCTGGCACCTTAGTTTAACCTAGAGTGAACAACTGTGAGCACCTAGACTCTATGCTGTTTGGTCTGAGGCAATGTATTTATTTGTTTTTCTTCTTGGAAATTAATTATTGATTATTTAAGTCAGTTAAAATTATTATTTTTTTTTTTTCAGTTTTTGGCTGAGCTGTCAATAAAAGAAGGAAAACTCTTCACTGATCTTCATTCTTTGTTGATCTTCATTCTGGACACAGTTTAGGGTTGGTTTTTCCATCACCACCTGAGGCATGCACTACAAAGGGAGTTTAACATACACAGGATCTCTTTCAATTAACAGGCTTTACTAACCCTATCAACAGAAGTCTCTCTAAGTGGTTCTACAAATCTGGTTATCAAGTCGATTTTTTCCAATCTAGGTAGAAGCACATTCAAATAAAAGAGGCGGTGTTTGCAGTTGGCCAATCACAAACATGCACCAGTCACATCAATCATGCACCAGCCAATCACAACGAGTACCAGTGGCAGAGCAGCATGCTTCACATGCGAAGGGTAGATGAAGGCAATATGGTGGCAGCTGCTAAAAACTTAAAAGACACCTGGCAAAATATTGTGAAAATGCATGTTCATACTGTAGCCTACACTTCCACAGCATGAGCATAATTATATGACTGTAATTAAATTAAAGTCAAATGAATCCACTGCTGTTATCTAGGCTGTTACTGTGTTTGAGCTCATACAATTTAAACCTTGTTTTTAACGAAATCATAGTTGCCGTCGACAAGAAGAGAAAACAGAAAGACGCCTTTCTAGGAGTATACCTCTGCAAAAGAGCTGGGGAGAATTGGGGGGGGGGGGGGGGGGGGGGAGCACAGATCAACATAGGTGAAGCTGTTTTAAATCTTAACAGTTTTTTTTTTTTTTTGCTGTAAACTGGGATAGTCTCATCTACAGCATCACCATGAGCATTGCCTTTTGCTGTAATTTATCTCTGTGTCCATCAATTCTTTATCCCTTGTCAAGGCAACTCCAGAATCTTTGGGCAGAATATAACCTGCACCAGAGCTGGTTAGTCACTCAGCATTAGTTACCATGGAGATGAAGAACAAATCACGCTTCATAACTTAGGCCTTTGGTTAGCTGACTTGCATTGCCCGCACTGTTTGTCACATTCTTTGTGTTGAGTTTAGAACAATGGATTAGCAGGTCTTTGAAGCAGTATGTGCTTAGGTGTTTGTAAGAAGGTCTGTATGCTATGACGTTAGCTACAACTGTGAGGCGTACAGGAAACAGGATGGGCTGTTATAACAGTAACTCATTGTTATATATAATTAGTCCAGAGGGGGAATTAATGCTGCAGACAATGTCAGTGTCAGACCGATTAAATAGATACATTTCATGTAGTCTGTGTAACTTGTCCCAGCCTTCTTATGCATTAAGTATTTATCCCTTGGTACAGCGTATTTATAGTGTTGCTGCTGTTGTGTGGTCTTACTTGTGTAGTACTTTGTAATTATGCAGATCTCATACACAAAGTTTGAATATCTTGATTATTGATATCTTTTTGTTTTTGTACATTACTTCATGGGTCGTGATCCAAAGCGCTGCCGTTCATTTCCTTCCATATTGAAAAATGATGCAGTAAGAATCTGACTGCTGGAAATGTGTATAGGTAAATGACAACATGATACCAGCTCCTGTCACTGAACATATGCCATGTGTTACTGATTAAACAGGCAAAACGAGCAAATGAACACAACACACACACAGACACACAACCACACTCACACACGTGTACGTCTGCGTCTAGTGCCACATGCAACAGTCATTTCACAAGTCACTTGTTTCTTGTTCCCTAAAATTTTTGCTCAGTTTAATGACCTGAAAACTCTCTGTAACAAGTCAAGCATCGCTGAGATCCAGCTGTCGGAGGAACCTGGCAGCAGGTGATACTCGAGATCGAGGAGCTCGCGAAAAAAAATCACTGGTAAAAGCAACCCTCTCAGAAACCAATAGTCACAGGGAAACGGGCCTAAACTGCTCTGAACTGCCCTGAAAGTATTCTTCAGACATGAATGTCTGACATGACATGAGAGACGTGAATGTCAGATAGGCAGCAACAGATTCTTAAAGACAACCTGTAAGAGTGGGACTTGTGAATGAAAAGTTTTATGATGAATTTGATGAATAAGCATGAATGTTGTGTATTCACTAACCACACTCCTTTACAAAAACAAGTTTCAGTCTTAGTAAGGTTTCAGTTGTAGTTTGTAGTTTGTAGTTTTGTAGTTTGTTGTTGTAGTTTGAATGTTAATGTGATATGTCATTCTGGATAAAGGCGTCTGAATGTCGATGTAATGTCTCAGTTCATTGGATTCATATATCTCTGACATCATCAGTTCCTCGTTTCATTTCTCATGGCATTGAGTTCCCACCCCTAACTGCCTGCAGTTCTCTTTATGGTCGTATCACATGAACCGACTGCAATCAGTGATTCTGATCTCCACTTATATTCTGGTGGAGGCAGAGCAGAATGTTGTGGCTGACCTCACTGCAAAGAATGCAGCACAGAAAGATATCGAATGCCGGTTGCTGCAGTGTATGTTTGAATAGCAGTCGATTTGGGTGTTCTGACCCTGACACAGTGTTTCTTTGCAGTGACACGCTGTGCATGAGCTGAAAATTGCATTCCTCTCACAAAGTGTCTGTAATGTGTGTGAACCAGCTGCAGGTTCAATACTCTGTGCTGTGCTGTACCTCAGACGTTGGAAATCAAAGACCTGGTCGAGGAGTCATGCACTGTGGAGGGGGTCAGATGGGTACACAGGTGATTGCTATAGCAGAGCTAAAGGCCGAGATGAAAAGATTGAACAGGGGAGCACATAGGAGAAACGATCATTATCAGGCAGGTCAGAAAGGTTCTAAAAGGTTTTAAATGCTTTCTAGGAAAACAATTTCCCCATACAAATTCAGTTCAATAGCTTGAAGCCATCAGAAGAAAGCATTGCATAGCTTCAGAACATCTGTCATAGGTTTTATTTTTATTCTTTTAGTTGTATTGATTGATATTGTAGACACTTCTTGCTTCCTTTGTGGCAACAGCTCAAGGTCACATGCGAGACTTTTGAGCGATTCCAAGTCACAGAGGATAAGGTGAAGTACCGAGAGACTGTGCTGGTCGACCTGAAGGGCATAGTGGACCTGCTCAGAAGTCATGCCATAGGAAGGTTATTATTGTTAATTATTATTTTTTACTGAATATGTAGAACTCAGAGCTATGTGGTAATGACTGAGGGAGACTTTTTCAGACATTTTCTCAAAAAAAGGGGGAGAAAATTCTTTACCTGCATTGGGGAGGGAGAGCTATCTCCCAATGCATTTTATTACCATTTAAATTACATTGGCCTGTAATGCATTCACGAATGAATTTGAACTCTTGATCAGTGCCATCCATATTTATTACATCATCAGTACAGTGCATCGGTGTCCATTGCAACGCATCCATGACCTTCTTTTGACTTTAGAGCAAGCCATTGAAGTGCAATCACTAAGAGATAAAACAGGCTCAACCGCTATCTTGCTGGAGGAACAGAGCATTGCGGTGGTTGGATTGGCGATCGTGGATCGTGGGTGTTCTGAAGAAGAAGTCTCTATTCCAGTAGAAGAATTTTAAAGTCTCTCAAAGACAGTTATCTTCACTTTACATGGACCACACGCTACACAAAGGCCCAGTGTTTTTGATGTGTGTTTCATACTTAATAACTGCCATCCAACAAGTCTTTGAAGCCATAATGGATACTTAGGATTAGTGTGTGATGATACCTAGACAAGGCCCAGAAGCTAGTGTCCCTCGACAAGAAGACCAATCAGATGGAGGGACAGGTTGCTATGACTGCTGAGTATCAGACTGTGATTGAAGGGCTTGAGGAGAAGGAAGATAGTGCAGCTCAGTAGAGCAGAGAAAAAAAAACTCAAAATGTAATGTTCTTTATCGATTGGTTTGGTGACATCTCAAATGTGGTTCTCCCTCTTGGCTGCAGCTCCATCAGGGACAGGTGCAGCTCCTCAAAGTCTGGTCAAGGAACATCAGACGCCCTTGGTGGACCTGAAGGCTAACGTAGAAGCGCTGAAGAAAGAGAATGCAGGTAGATTTTTATGAAGTCTGCTAAAAGAAGCTCCACTTTCTTGAATTAACCACAAAAGTTTACATCTTTGTTACCTGAGTCCATGTCTGTATATGCATATATTACTGTTTTACTGTTGTTGTTTTTTTTATCTCTTGTGAAATATTTTAGCTGTGTAATTGCCTAAAGGGTTCTAGACAAATAATAATAATAATAATAATAATAATAATAATAATATGTCTCTGTTTAAAGCAACTCCCTGCCTATCAATGTGTGTACAGGTCAAGTCTGAAGCAGGGAGAGCAGCAGCAATCAACGCCCCGTGGGGATAAAGACCAGAGCAATGACAACAACATGACATTGATAAGTCACACATACAACAGGATGAGCTGGGAAAGAGGTGGGTTGAAATTTGGCTTGCAGGGAAAGCATAGACTCACATGGCGAGGCAGGTTTAAATATGGAGTCCATTGAATAGTAAGTGTAGCAGGGAATCAGCTGAACAATCAGCTAACTGCGATCAGCTGGCAGATGCGGTAGCTTGACTCTGTGGCCTGCCAGAAGTAACACTGCTGCTCAATTTGTAGTCTCAACAACACTGAATAGAAGGGTTTTATTTGACTCGGCTAAATATTCAGATGAAATCTGCTATAAAATCTTTAGGCTATTTCAAGACACTTCAAAATGGAGGAAAGTTATATTTCCATTAATTTTCACATGATTTCTTATTTGCCACCAAACATTTCAGCTCACAAAAGATATCACTGTGGTATTAGATAAGTCCAGTGTCACAGAACATCTGGTGAAGAAACAGCACACTGTGGTAGTGGAGCTGAAAGCTGTAGTTGTAGTTCACGAAAGAGAGGCTGGTAAACACTCTTGACTTGAAATGAACACTCGTATCAATACTGCATATTAAACACTGCCAAGAATCAACCTCTGTGGCCCTGTATTCGCATAGACGCTGAAGATGGTCTAAGCCAGAATGTTAATCTTGTTTGTCATGCTTCCTAATAAACCGAGCTTAAGGATTGTATTTTGGGAGTGCGTTTTTTCACTGGTAACCCCCTTTCCACACACCCAAAGCCTTTACTTAAATATTCGGAGGTGAGCACACAAACAAGAAAAAAAAAAACACATACACGCATGGCACATCCTGGCTGATAAGATGTCATAACACATTCATAGTTATATTAACCTCATGAAGGTTCCTATATCTAGTACATTAGTTAATAAGAGATGCATATATTACTGTAGTAATTAATTGGCTTGTTTTGTTGACTCTATAATGCGCTCCTGTTGTGAATATTATTTACCTCTCATTGTCCTATGATTAAATATCAGTCACTGGAACTAAGTGAAAAGTCTACCTCCACTGGGAACCTTGTTAAAGAGCAGCATGTCATTGCGGTATATCTCAAGGCTAAAGTGGAGGAACTGGGGAGGGAAAATGAAAGTATTGATTACTTTTGATTAGCCAATTCAATATATCAATTATCCATGCCCAAACACCCAAAGCACAACAGCATGTTACTTGTTTTCCCTTATAATTTGTTATGACAGGAGCACATGAATTTGGCTCCCACATTGTGCTTGTAAATCAGGCCCTGGATTTGGCAAATCTTGGAGACAAATCAGATAGAGGACAATCAGATAGAGAGAGTGGAGTCAGACCTGAACACACCTGTTGAGTTGCTAAAAAAAAGAAAATGCATTCAAACTTCTTGTCACCTCATTGTTGTCACATTTTGTTAAAACGTGATTAATTGTCTCTAATTGTTGATGTAATCATATAGAGGCTGTTTTTGATTACAGTATCAGGTCTATCCCAGAGTATCAGGTCTATTCCAGGTCTACATGTATTTGGATTCCAGACCAGTCCAAAGAGCTCATCAACATCAGTGAGAAGTCAAGCATGACTGAGAGCCCGGTGAAAGAACAGGAATGTGCCGTCAAAGATCTGACAGCTACAGTTGAGCAGATGGAGAAGGAGAACACCGGTATCTTCCCTTATGGGATTTTTTTAAACACAAATTCTAAAACAAAATGTTTGTTTACGTGGGGTATTTTACCTTCCGTTAAAGCTTAATGTGAGGAGATCACTGAGAGCACAATCATAGACAGTTCCACCAATATTCAGGTAAATAAACAACAGTGGTGGTGGACTCGACTACTAAAGTGGAACTGTTTGATAGTGAGAATGTCGGTAAGGTCCCTTCAGAATGTGTCTGAGTCAATATTTAATCATTTGCACGGTCAAACAGTTCGGACATGTTCAGACATGCATCATTGTCAAAGTTTCAGCAAGAGAATTTTATAATCGTGCAAAAAATTCAATATTCTGTCACATCTTCAGCTTAGTCTCAGAAACTCACATCTGTCAGTGACAAGGCTGGCACCACAGAGACACGACGGAGGCCTAGGAAACTCTGGTAGCTGAACTGGAAGTCCTGATGGACCAGCTGAAGATGGACAAAGAGGGTGCAATGAGATATTTTCTCTGACTTCGATCAGTTGAGATACAATCATTAGGCAGAATTGCAGCAGAATTATTTTGGCAATTATCGCATCCCTATTTGGGATTCATTATCTCTGTCATAGTTTGAAATCCTAAATCTCTGTGCCTCATCTCCAGCCCAGACTCATGAGTTGGTCTCTAGAGAACAAGACAAGTCTGATGGAGGGACAGGTGATGGCACAGGTGGACCATGGAGCAGCTCAGGGAGAAAATACAAGCATGTACAGGTAAGCAGTTGACAGTGACAGCGGCTATCGTTGGACTAAGTGTTAGACCCTTCAAACACTGGTAGGGCCTAATTTTTCAAAAGAGCCTTCTGCAGCCGGGGTAAATAATGACAAAAACAGAACGTCTTGGCATTCATACACAAGTAGTCACAAGCAGCTTCATCTTAATCTTGTGTTCCCTAACCCTATGCGTTAGAAAACTGACATCTGTAAACAAAGGGGTGTGTTTGTCTGTCCTCAACTCAGACTTAAAAGGCAGAATAAACATCAGTGACAGGTTCATGCAGATCCATTACTCTGGTGAAGGAACAGGAGACGCTGTTGGTGAACTTGCAGGAGGAGGAGCTATAGTATAGAAGGAGAACGATGGTAAACAAGAAGGCTTAGATCAATTATGTATATTGTTCAGTGGCTGTTGCACTGGTATGGGGCATGTCACCACTATCAAAGCATGTAATTACTCACCTGACATTATTCAAAACTGCCAGCCGCCACAAGGCTTAATCGCAAAAGTGTCAATGAGTTCCTTCTTCCTTTCTTTGTGTAGTTTATTATTGTATTCATCCATTTTAATCCATAAAGGTATTTGAGAATAACTGGTGATGTATTGTTATTGTGAAATTATACAACAGCTTATTCATACAGTACTATGTGTCACCGAGTCTTTCTTTTTACACCGCTTTCAAACATCACCGAGGCCCCTCAGTAGGCCAGTTACTCCACATGATCTTAATGATTTCACCTCAGGCACTTGAATCAAGTAGCCTTGCGGACAAATCCAGCCTCATTGAAGATCGTCAGAGTGCGCTGGTGGCATTGAAGGGAATGGTGAAGCGGGTCTAATAATGGCAAGCAGGGATTGGCCCACATTCATTCCTTCCATTATCTATCCTCTAGAAGGGAGGGTGCCCATTTATCACTAGTTTGCCCTGTTTCATACTCAATGTGAAGTATGCATCCAAGAGGACTGGGAAAGGCAGGTGGCTCATCCATTCTTGTGCCAACAAATGTGGAGTCTCATTTTTCTGGCTCTGAACAAGCGTGCCGTACACGCACACCATCAGGAAGTAAAAGGATGTGTGTGCTGTATAGCAAGAGTTGAGGCAAGGTTGTTGTTTGTGTGAGGCTGCTGTTGCGTTGACATTTTGCAGATGCTCTCAAACCCCTCATTTAGAATGCAAAATACTAATTGATAGATGCATTAGAACACCCCCACATGTATTTAATGCAGTACTGATCAATATAAAAAGGGCAAACAGTTAAAGGCATATTATATTACCTTTAAATACACATGCATATAAAAAGATGGAAAAGATTTTTTTTAAGTATAACTGAAATCAAAGATGCACTGTACTTTGGCAGGCTTTGATTACCCAGTAACCAGTGTACAGGGATAAAGTGAATATGCTGTAAGCTACAGCTGATAGTTACAGGCACAAAAAAAATCACCATTGGGAATCTGTTTAGGTCAGGCTTCATCAATATATGATGCTATTAATTAGACATCTTCATTAAAGCAATAAAAGGCCAGCCTGTGCAGGCAATGATATACAGTATATAATGTACATTCACACCAAACCATGTAGATTTGTTTGTAAACCAAAAAAAGGTGATGATCATCTTCATAACATATTCCACTGACTGACAAGGCAAAAAACGCAGTTTAACACCACTTTACCGTTTAAGATTCTGCAAGTGTATTAACAGCAGAATTTACACTAGAGATGTAAATTTATTTGTGTGAATGTTTGTGCCTGGCACCTTGTTGGCCTCATACGCACACCCAAACAAAGCAAAATAAAGTGCTACCCTGAATTAGAAAAGCTGAAGAACAGAAACAATGATTTAAAACACATTGTGTTTCATGGACAGTTACACAAGACATTCATCACTGTAGCTTCGTACAAAAGAGCAGAGCAGTGCATCTCTCTGTGTTCTTAATTCAAGAATCCAGGACACGCTAGACCACCAAACAAAGGGGCTTTTCAGTTGCTTTCAATGCTAAATGTTCTAAATGCACATTGCATTCCTCAAACATGCCATGGTCTGGTCAACAAAACAGGAAACGCATTAGGACACTCTTAAAAGACCATGGAGGATCTTGAAAACCTTTCAAGCAAATGTCTTGTTTACAAATTTAATTATAACCCAGGCTCCGAAGCTTAATGCTGTCAGGGAGATCTCAAACTCAACTGGGGCCTAAGGGAAGGAGGAGGCTGCGGAAGCTGAGGAAGGTCCTGAGAGAGAGAGAGAGTTCAGAAGTTCGGGAGAAACTAGAAACTTTTAGAGTGACACTGGATGGAATTTGGATGTACTGTATTTGACATTTGCAGGTTTATTTAGTACCAGATTCTTTTATGTCAGCTCCAGGCCCAGGAACTGGTTGGTCATGTAATGGGTATCTATTTGTCAAAGCCTGTTTTAATGAAGCAGTTTTATTAAAGCTCAGTCTTTGAACATCACTGTGATCAGTGAGAGGTCCACCACCCTGGAGAGCCTTATAAAAGACAGGCAGACAGAGCTGGTCAGTGTCAATGATTGAGTTTATGAGCTGGAAAAAGAGAGTGCAGGTAACCATTTAAAAGAGTATTGATCATTTGTCACTAATATACACAGATATGGTCACTTCTACATCTTGCATTTAAATGTAAAGCATGTATTTTTTTGTTAAGCTCATGTAGTTTGTTTGCTAAGCTCAAGTCCTGGTGCTCGGTGTTTTATCGGACAGGCTGGTGTCCAGTGGCAACAAACTGGACCACCAGCAGGTTGAGATAATGAAACAGAAAGCTGCCATAGGCCGCCCCAAGGCAGAAAGTGCGGGTAGTGAACCCACATTTACATAACAAAACAGCCAACTGAGTTCAAGAAAAGCACCTCTAACTAAAAAGTGTAAATGCTATTATATGTCATAAAAGGGATTTTACAGGTACCCACCTTTGTCAGAACTTCAGCATTGATATGCATGTCGTTCCAATTATAGAACTGTTTACTTGGACCTGAACCGAGTGATGTGTCCGATGAAGTATTATATTTTGCGTGAGGAACAGAAATAGCTACGCAATTCAGTTGCGATCTAAATATGCGCCGGGATGGGATTACAGGTCGGTCCGCTGAGCTGAAAGCCCTTGATGAGAGGTCAGGCTCCAATGAGCATCTCGCTAAAGAGCAGCAGACAGCACTGGAGGCACTGAGGGCTGAAGTGGAGGCGGCAGTCAGAGCACAGGTGAATCATTGGTAATGTACACCAGCAACACAAGGCCTAAAGCACCAACCCCAAAATAGGGCTTGCTGAGCTCCATGTCAAGCCACAATCCCCTGGTCTCTCTCATTTTTCCTGCACATTTTTGATGCTGATGGTGTCAAATAAAGTCAAACTCATCCAGACGCTTCGCTGTTTATGGCATGAATGATATTGACCACTCCTAACCCAGTCCACGAGCCTGAAGGCACAGTCTGGGAGAGCTTCACCCCTTGGTGAACCCACCTGGTGAAGGAGCTGACTGCCGAAGTGGTGGAACTCTGTGACAGTGGTAAAGACAGGGCAAAGGAAGTATTGGTGTCCATACATGTTTCTATTCTAATTTATACATCAACTTTATGGATCCACACATAATACCAAATCTGTAAGTTATTATGTCTAACACAATAACACAATAAGAACTGATCCTCATTCTGATTTGTTATTTTAGTTCTATTGAGGTGCAGCAGGCAAGGACACATTTTTTTTATTTACTAGTTACCTCATAAAGGCTCTGTTTACAATTTCCCTGTCCTCTGCAAGGACATTTTTAAAATCCTTAATATTTTGCATTGTTATTAATGGATATGAAATGCTTGAGGGGTCCTGAGGTGGCTTTGTATGTGATAGCTGTTTAATTATCTAGCTAGATGTGCAAATCTACCTCTTATTCCCTTATCGAATCTCTTATAAAATTAAGATGTTCCAGAGTTATCTGCCATAAACTAGAAACTTCCTTGGAGGTGTCAGCACGCAGCCAATCCATCAAAGCTTCTTAACTGACAGGTCTTCCCCCGGCCAAGGGAGGTATTGACAGCTTATATATCTTCAAATGTTGCACACAACTTAATGATTTCCAGCGCAGGCTCTAGAGCTGACGGCCCAGAATGACAGGTTCAAATCCACCGAGAGCCAGGTACAGGAACAACAAAGCGCCGTCACCCACATGAAGTCTGCAGTGGAGACACTCAAGGCTCTCAAAGTAAGGCTGGTAAAAAAAAGAATGAAATAAAAAATATATATATATAATAATATATATCTAACACTGTGCTTATATATTTGTCAGCCGGTCTGTCCATGTAGCAAAATCTAAAAGCTATTATTTGGCGAAGTCAAATTGCACCAGCCATTTCAATGCCATATATCTTATTTGCTTTTAGCACCGAGGTGTGACATTTCAAAACAGGTATGCACTTAGTGGCATTGAAAGCATATAATATTGCCTTTAAAGTGGAGAAGTACAGGGAAGATGCATAGTCAATGTTAGTGCCAATTTAAAAAAAAAACGTATCTAAGAGATGATTTGTACCTGAAAAGGTTATTGGAGCTGAAGAGAGGGAAGGCCACACTAGAGGAGGAGAATAAAGGTAAGACCCAAGCACACTTGGCCCTTTGGAGTTACTGTAGAGTAGAATGTGATGCAAAGCTCCCAGTCCCTCTGCTAATGTGTTGTGACCTCTGCTGCTTAGCTCAGGGCAACAATGCCCTGACATTGGGCATGCATGAGCAACTCGGGGATGGCTGGTCATCTTTATTGATGAGAGATGGGAAGATGGTAACAGATGGAATGTAAGTGTGTGTGTGTGGGTGGGCTGATGTGTGTGTGTGTGTGTGTGTGTGTGTGTGGGCTGATGTGCCAGCATCAATGTGGGTGGATGTGAGTGTGTCTGTTCAGGAGTTGGCAGTCAGCTTTTTATGGATATGATCATTTCTCAAACAAGATAAAATGTTAATCCTGGCTGCTTCCGTCTCCTGAATGCCTGAGTTCTGAACGGGGAGGTGGGACTGGGTTTGTTCTTGTGTGCATGCATGCATTATGCCCTTCCATCCAGCCGGGAAATGTCAATTTCACTTAGCGAGGGAGCCGGCTGATGTCTGAATGACTAGTGATGGCTGGGTTCAAAGAGAAGCATCTTTAGGCCTCATGAAACACACCTTGATCTGCCATGAAATGTTGTTAGCTTAAATATCTTTTGGCATCAACAAAGTATTTTATTCAGAATAAATCATGTACATCCACTTCTGACATTCATCTCCCTACAGCTGCATTTCTAATTTAAGGTTTTTGGCTCTGTAGGTATGAAAGTAGTGTATTTTGCTGTGGCTGCTACAGCATTGATTTGGTATAGAGATAACGGGACGAGACTATAGATGTGAACAATCACAGTATTAGTACCACAAGGCATTATTACATTTTTTATGTACCTGATAAAGATGAATAGGTCAATTTATAGACAAATATTTGGTGATGCTGGCTTTAGAGATTTTGAAGCGCTTAAAACACTTATGGCCTATCATTTTACTTGTAAAGGCACCTTTAATTCATGGATGAGATTTCATTGTAATTGACTGGGTTACACAAGCATTCACCTAAAATACATAGGTTGATCTTAAACAAAGACAGAGAGCTGTTCTTAGAAAAAACAGACACAGAGCTCTCCCTCTTAATGTGACTGTAGTGATAGGTATTTTGAACCTTGAAACAATATGCCCTGATATACCTTGAGCCTCAGCTCTCAAAGTAACTATTGTGTGACCTCGAAGCCCCCATTAAATCCTTCCACGCGCAACCCTTTCTCTGCAGCTCTCTCTCTCTCTCTCTCTCGTCCTGTGTTGCGAAGGTCAAAATCTAGAAGCAAGTGATGTAAGAGCTGAAAGCTGAAGTAGCTGCACTCAAGATAGTGTTCACAGATTTGCAACAATGGTGTCAAGCTGAAGAGAGATGATGAAAATGGCGTTTTCCACACTCCTCCAGTCCATTTGTGTCCTGTTCCTTTGATTCAGGCTTTTGTTGCAGTTGTTTACTGTTCTGAGACAAATTGAAAAAACAATGATTTCGACAAAAGATGCAGACACAAAAAAACAAAAATGAAAACGCTGTGAAACACTTTCTCATTGTTCCCTACAAATTACATCTCTGTTGTAGGCCCACAGGCATTTTAACTCCCACAATAATGATTGCATCCTGCATCTTTTAATCAGAAATTTATTACAATCTGGCATTGTTCCCTTCAAATAATATAACAATCACACTTTCTAAAGTAGAAATAATAAACTTCAGCCCTGAACTTTTTCCCAAGGAAAACTATTGTAATTGCACACAACACAGAGACTAAAGGTAGGGTTCATGAGTATTTCAGAGTGACTTGTATTCTGAAGGGTCTCAAGGTCATACCAAACATTGCCAATGGCTCCAACCTATAGGTAGTCAGTTAAATGCCATGAATTTAAGAGTAGCTTGCTAAAAATACAGGCCTGAGAGGCCAAGACTACGCTATAGGTCAGCTACTGGCATCATAAATTATAATCCCATAACCAACAGGTCACATATACTGGTATTAAAATACTAAAGTCATCAAGTAGCCTTCAATGTCTTACCTGCAATTTAAAGCCCCGGGCTATAGTCAGCAAAAAGAAGTCTATGCAGATCTGTAATGGTTATTGCATAACAGAGGACCTTGGAGTGAGAAAATCACTGGGGTTAGCAGCACAGGAAGGGGTTGATGATGGCACAGTCTGAACTCTCACTGTGTGTGTGTGTGTTTGAACATGTTCCATCACATTGACCTTCACTGCATGCAGATCTCAGGCCTGAGGCACTTTTCCAGTGGGGCCCAATTTGAAGTTGGAGGAGGAAGACAACATCTACCTGCTGATCAACTGCCATCTCCATCATATTCACACCACACCTTCAGCAGCTTCCTGCTTATCCCCATGTGAACACCACCCCAAGCTGGGCAGGTGGAGCATAGCAAAGGTGGAGGAAGAGAAGGAGCACATAGGCACATGTTTTGTTTGTGACTGAATATCAAAGATCTATTGTGTGTGCCTGTTCATGTATTCTCAGCAGGAGGGAATGGGCATGCTTTTTGCTTTTTACAGTTGGCATTGCATGCTTTTTGATCTCGCAGCCCAGGTAGTAATATCTGTGCCATCATAATGAAACTGAAATCACATACGTTGAAATTCCAAAGACAGCTGGAGTCTTTGTTTGCCATGAACATGAGGACTACATAAAATATACACAAACATAATGACATTGACGAGAGATTTTGCTTTATAATGCCTCAGTTTTCCTATTCTGTGTTCATGTTCATATCATGTCCCTGTTCTCCATCAGGCTATAATAACCTCATTGTATGAGGATATAAGGGGAAACTGAAGACTGAATAGGTCCTACTCACATACATATAGGAAGTACATAAATATTCCCTGCCATCACATTTGAATTGGCACCGTCACTCACTCACTCCTGGATCCACCATGTAATTGATCTGAGCTTTAGCATGTTGCGAGGCCTGCAATGCCAGATAAAAACTACAATGTAGTGCTTGCCCATTGAAGGAAAAGAAAATCCCACATACACGGCAAAACTCTGATCACTGATAACAAACTTTTATTTTTCATTATATTTCACCGTCAGCATGAACAGAAAAAAAGTGGTCTTCGCCAAACCTAGAAAAGATTGGGAAAAAAAAAAGTTAGTACTGAATTTAAAATTATCGCCACAATGGTTACTGATTTTTCTCTAACCTCAACTGATTTACCTGGTACTCATCCAGTTCTCTGTTGGGTTTTTGGCAACTGAACGCAACATCCAGTGGGTCTTTAACACTTGCTCTCCATTTGGCAAAATTAAGCATTGACCCACCCATGAAGTACAGGAGCCTAGTAAACGAAACGGGTCACATTACATATGACAATTTAACAACACCTTTTTCAAGCAGTATTTCTGGAATACATAGCGACAACCTGGGTAGGCACCACGACAGGAAAACAGGTTAATTACACATCACGTGGTGACGGCACCACTTGACCATGCTTGCTCACCCATCTTCCACAACACCGAAAATGTGAGGACGGGTTGCGCCCCCTCGCTGACAAATCCTGTCACGTCGGCTTGCCCATGGGATCCCGCCGCCCCAGGGGAGCTCTCTACAGCCGTCAAATAAACTCCTTTTAACCTGGAACCTGCATCGTACAGGTTCAGCAGCGAGCCCAAACTATTCCGCCAGATCCCGGTAACATTACAGTTTCTCTGGGGAGTAGAATTAGTTAAAGTCTTGGTGGAATTATCTTCTTGTCTTTAGCTTATTGTTTCTTGAAAAAGTCTTTAAAAACGATTCAACAAGGCTGACGTTTGTTACCTTTAAAACTAACATTTTTGTTAGTTTGCATTCATTTTCATACAGTCAGACCCAGTATATAAGCAAAAGATCATTCATTAGTTACCTAACTGATTATTTTATATAAGGGAAAGCTACCTCTGTATCGCCGTCGCTCGCTTCAGGTGGAACTGTTTTGGCACAGTAAACAGCTACAGCACAGAGCGCCACAGCCACTAACGTTAGACCTACGAACTTAGTCACCCGATTGCGCATCCTGACCATCAATCACGTGGTTTGGTCGCAGTTTTATTTACGCCGACAGAGCAATTAACAGGGATCAGTTCAGACGTGCACATGTTTAAGTAATCATGGCCAATCAACGTGCCTGACAGTACCCTGTCCATTAAGAAAGATGTGTAGCTTCAAGGACATTTAGTATGGAGATATTTTTTTATCGCAGTATATATTTTGATTGCTGATATAAAATTGAAAATTAACTATACCATTCAAGTTGTTTTATTCCCAACGTTTTAATCTGGGAACGTCAACTATATTCAACGCCTTATCTTTTACTGTCGAGTCAGGCTGTTGACTATGTAACTTGTAAAATCAGGTTACCACATAAGCTATTTCAAATGGAAAAAAGTAGGCTTCTGTACCATTTGAGAACCTGTTTCATGTTCTTTATGATGAGGGCTGTTGCCAGTGTGTCCTTCTTCTGGTGCCCCTGTCATCACTGTCTGAACCGAACACCACAGAGAATCAGAAAGAATGGCATCCAGAGACATGGAGAGGTGGTTCTAGATGGCTGGTGCTGTATGTCAGCCAGGCCAGTGACCGAGTGCTGGGGGAGCCGCAGACTGTGGTGAGGAAGCGGGGTGAGGTGGCAGTGAAGCACACCATGGTGTTGACAACCTCCAGGTCCGAGATGGCAGGTATGGACATGTGGATCAGGGCTGGTGAGCTCCTGACGTATAGGAGCAGCGGAAGTTGAGTGCCGAGCAGGCCATTCGTCTGAACAAGGTCTTCTCTGGCATGAGAGGGCTGAAGTCCAGAGTGGAGACCAGTGAGGGTCGGTCTGAGCAACTGACAACTATCACCCAGCTGGGCATGAAGCTGGAGGTGTAATGTAAATGTAATGTTTAATGTAAAACTATTTGTGATTGCTACTGTCAGTGAAATAGGATTACAGGTAATACAGTATTAGTTTTGTTTTAAATTGATTAGACATTTAATTTAAAAGTTCAATTTGACAGTTCTGGAATTGCAGAATGGAAAATGAATGTTTCTAGCACAAGTAAGATGATGAACAACTTTAAAAGACAGCTGAAAGTTTTTTTGAGAGAAGCTTCACACACAAGCACAGGGTAATTGGATATTCAATTGAATCTTCATTATCAGCCTTGTGGATGCAAAGGTGGTTAATATTAACCAAATGAGATGAGATCCACTCATTTCCAGGAAGAGAAAGCAGAGGTGTGACATGATCTTATGATCTTTCAAGGTGTAGACTACTAGACTACTTTTTCAAGAAGAATGAAAGAGAAGTCAAAGTGCTTAAATCACAGCAATGGAGTTTTCTTTTAATCACCCGCTGTGTATTTGTATTTATATAATTGCAGCCATGGAAACCAGACTGGAAGACAACAAGAGTCTCATTAATGAGATGGAGAATGAAGGTAATGATAATAAACCAAAAATAGTATCAGTTAACCAAACCATCAACAACTCATAGAACACGCGTAGCCTGAAATACAGGATAAATGTGTTTCTGGTTCAAGCTGCCTTGAAAAGAACTTGAAGGAAGACAGTGCATATGAGGTTGAGCAGTGTAAGAGACCTTAGAAAGGTATTTTCTTCTGTCAAGAGTTACACACTTATGTGACTGGTTTGCTTGAGAAAAGATTTCTCTGACACCGTTTCAGCTCAATAACTGACATCAGTGACCCCGGAGAACAGTGGTGGAACAACTGCAGAGTGGTGAAGGGGATGGATACTCTGATTGCAATGTTATAAAAAACATTAAAGGTAACGAGATCCAGAATGACATGAGTCATTCTACAGTTCGATAGAAATTCATATGTGAAAAATACATACTCTCAATCATTACTTTTGTACTGAAATTGAAAGATGTGATTGATGTGGCTGCTATCATAACAATTAAACCAACTTACTGTTGTAAATCCTTTCAAAGGAGTCACATTCATGAGAATGAAAGATTTGAAATAAGTGGCATGTTGTATTACAGTATGATGTCACATGGGTGCATTGATATATCCTTGTGTGGCTTATTTGCTGCTCTAGTGGAATGGTCGAGTTGAAAGGCAGTCAAACTCGACTGAGATGCTGATCCAGAAACAGTGGTCCTAAAGATTGTTGAAACAGGAATACCTTAAAATGCTCAAATAATGACTATGGAGTATGGCATAAGGGTACTGGTAATGCCTTTGACCTGTAATGGACATTGAATGGATTAGAATAAACTTGAGGATATTGACTACCCTATACTGCACTGCTGGACCATACTAAACTTTATCTCTTGCATTTCAGGCCAAGCTGTTGGACTTGAGGTCATTGACCTGAGAATGTAAGATCCTGATGTAAGACCTGAAAACTGAGAATGCAGGTGAGAAGTTCCTCTAAATCTACACCTACAGAGATCAATAGACAGATAGATGGATAGGTTAACCAACAAGTGAAACAAACAGCACAGCATCTACTTACACCATGTACTGAGGACATACAGTGTGGGTTTTAAAGAGAGTTTAAATGGTCATTCCAGTATACATAAGCAGTGAGTATTTTATAATTTATCCCTTGATACTTTTTGTTCCTATTCTTACCTACTCTGCCCACAGTACTTCATGGACTGTAATCTAAAGCGTTACCGTTTAAACAATTCAAGGCAAGCTCTAGTTTGTGTCAGGATTCAATATTGCTACAGTCATTAACAGTCTTGTCTCACAATCCATCGCTAGTCCACTACATTGGGATGTAAAGACATGAACAATATTGGGTCAGAGTATATAAATAGGAGCATTGTGACGCTCACTGAGATTGTGTTTGAGATCATGCCCTTTATTACTGAACTTGGTCTTTCTTTTTATCCATCAACCAAAACTTGTAATTGTCAATATCCATATATGGGTTCATCTGACATTTCGAAATGGAGCTTTCATTAAGAAGCCATCCAACCTTTCTCTCATTTTTTTTGTCTTGTTGTCAGCTCAGATTACAGTTAACTTTCTTAAATTTCACAATCAAAAGACTTTTTTATCTCTGCTGTACCATACACCAACAATAACTAATAATCACTTTCTTTACCCCCTGTAGACCATACACATCTCTGAACATGCATCATCACAGAACTAAGCTCACAGAGAAGACGGCACAGTAAACACTAACAATAAACACTAACAATAAACACTAACATTAAACATTAACAATAAACACTAACAATAAACAAAAAGTCAAATTACACTCTTACATTTTACAGTTATTGCATAAAGGAAGTTTTATTTCACTTTGATCCATTTTGTTTTGTTTAAAAGTCTTTAACTTAAAAGTTCATGAAGGTTTTCTAAATACACGAATCACAGAAAATATCAGTTTTTTCAGTCTGTCCCCTTGAAGCTCCCAGCACTGAGAGAGAGAGAGAGATTAGGATACCTTAAAAGCCTGCAAGAGACACACACTACCATCATGGAGAAAGTGGAAGATGGCATGGTAGTAATTCATGACCTTTTCATTTGTAGCAATCAGTTCACCCCAATTCTTTTCACAACATGAGTATTAGTCTTGACCAGTAGATGGCACTGTTTAACCAGAAAAAAGAAGTGCACAAAATCTTTAACAATTTGTGTGTGTATTGTGTGTACTTGCCATGCCACTGAATAGCATTACAATACAGATATGTACACAAATACTCTTCTGTCTATTAGTATATTAACATAATATTATGATGTTTTTACAGGTAAACAAGGTATTATACTCTACTGTTGAATGATTTATGTAACTTCTGTGATGACACACAGCATACATATATTAGGGCCCTTTATGTTTATTAATAAGTATTCTTAAAGATCCCCTCCAGTGGTAATATAAAAAATTGTGTCTTTGTATATTCAATATGTTTTTAAAGGTTCATATGCTTCCCAATAATGACAGAATGTGTGGCCACAATGATTTCCACCACGCATCATATGATGATTCCCACCACGCAAATCAGTATAGAAACGGTCAAGCCCAGATTTCATTAGTGCATAAGATAACCTATAACATAATTTAGCCACATCCTAAAAATTCCTTTATGTCCAGTGCAAGGACTTGGGTATAAACTGCTAGTACCAGTATACAGTGCAACTGCAGCATCAGTTGATGCAACGTTTCAAATTAAGCTATTTTTAGGATGTGGCTAAATTATGTTATTGGTTATCTTATGCACTAATGAAATCTGAAACAAGTGCACACATAAAACGGATGAAAGACTTTCAAGGGTTCTATAAACAAATGTTGTCAACTGTTATGTTGTCATCGGTAGGGTTCTACATTGTACTATACATTCTAGTGCTTTGGACTAATGACACTGCTTCCACATTTGCTCTTCATGTCAGACCCCCTTTTCTCAAGTTGTTTGTCATGATTTTACAAAATGAAACTGTTTTTCACAGATAATAATAATTTGATTATTTGTATCATTTGTCTACTGATAATAACTGATAACTTACTGCTGCAATATAAGGCTAGACTCCCTGAGAGTTTCATACGACATTTAGCTAGCTCCTGACATCAAAGGAAACAAAAATGAGCGATGAATTATATGACTGTTGCTAGACAATTTGTATAAATTTACTAATGATTTCTTGTGAGCTGAAACACAAAAACAAATAAATTTGAGTATTAGTTTTAGTATTAATTGAACATTACATGTATTTAGGTAGATTCAAAATCATCCAAAAGAGTCACTTTATAACAAAATTAAACTTCTAAAACTTCTCAAAGTACACAAAAGTGTGTTTGTGTGTGTAAGTCACTAAGTTCATAGTCAGTATGATAAGTGCACTGTTCTCCAAATGTCTGAGAAATGTAACATTTTCACGCTGCAGGCTGTGGTGAAGAAGCTGGGCGAGGTGGCGATGAAGCACACTGGGGCGCTGACGGCCACTCGGTCATGGCGGGTCTGGAGACACAGATGAGAGCTGCAGAGCGGCAGGCTGACGATCTGCGGAGGCTGGCAGAAGAACAGGCCCTGCGTCTGAACAATGCTTCTCTGGCATGAGAGGGCTGGAGTCCAGAGTGGAGACCAGTGAGGGTCAGTCTGAGCAACACCAGACAACTATCACCCAGCTGGGCATGAAGCTGGAGGTGGCGCAGATGCAGCTGAAGGCAAAGACATGGTGGACAGACTCCAGGAGGAAAATAAAGGTAGGAGCCATCTGGACTAAACAAAAGAAGTTAACTAATCATTGACCTTGCTGAGGTAATACCGCCAATATGTGTGAACCTTGAGAATGAAATGTTTTATTTGTTTTAGAGCAACATTCTATATTTACATTCTTTGAAAACAATTTGTTTGTTTTGTTTTGTTTTTTTGTAATGTGGTCAGAGCCATACTAAAGAAAACATTTATCCAACATGTATTATTAAGATGATAAATACTTGTATACAAATATATTACAAAAAATGTATAAGAAACTTTATTAAAATTATTTATTATAATTATTTGCCTGAAGCTTCAACCCTTAATAAGTCAAAGCGTCACTGTCACCTCTGTGCCTTGATCCCAGCTCAGGACTCAGCACTGGAGGGCCTTGGTCAGCAGATAACCTCCACTTATACTCAGCTGCAAGGACAGGCTGCATCACTGCAGGAAATAAAGGATGGATGAGCTAAGAAAAGACAACAAAGGTACTTTTTTGTCTATCTATCTATCTATCTCTCTGTCTGTCTGTCTGTCTATGTATCTATCGATCTATCCAACCATCTATCCATCTATCTGTCTGTCTGTTTCTCTCTCTCTCACTCTCTCTCGCTCTCTCTCTCTCTCACACACACACACACACACACACACACACACACACACACAACGTGAAATTGTTATTTCTGTTTTTCAGTTCAAGACCAGGAACTGGTCACCCTTGACGAAAGGTCAAATATCACCATGGCCCTGGTGGACGAGCATGAAATAGTGATGGAAAATCTCCGGACTGAGTTAGATAGACTGAGGAGAAAGAATGCAGGTAACAGTGATGGAAGTGTGACAGCCATGCGAGTGGGGATTATGTCAACCCATATGCTACTAACCCCGCAGCAGTGCATAAGTGCATGATGGAAGTCAGAAGCACGGGTGTGTAATACACAGGGCATTTGTTTCTTACTAGTGAGATTTTCTTTTTTTTTATGATTTTGTGAATTCAGCCCAGGATATTTAGCTGGATGTTCTTGAAACCTGGTCAAACTCTACCGGAGTTCAAATCAATGATTCTTTCTGACGTGGTGGATCTGAGTGCTGTTATAGAGAGGCTGGAGAAGGAAAATGTAGGTATGGATCCTACCAATGCATATTTACCTTGAAGAAAGCACGACAGCTTAAAGCAGCACCAAGGAGTTTTGAAAATCACACCCTGTACAGATTGAAACGAAAGCTTTGTAGTTTTACTTGAACCACAGATCGCTACCCAATTGGGCAAACTTGTTTAGTGCCCTTAAAGCCGATAGAGGGCCGCAGAGCAAATGCAGCAAGTATCGTGCAGCTTGTTATGAGTTGATGGACCACCAAAACGATTTTGAGAACATTATTTTAAGGTTTTAAAAGGTCTTTGGTGTTGCTTTAAATAATTTTTTACTGACATTCCATGTATAGAAAGTCAACCTTGCTTTGATATTTTTGTGAGTGCAGTATTGGAATTGTATGTATGTATTTACATACAATTCCAATCAGCGTCTTCATGCACAACAAGAACGGCCAGCTCTGCCATATATATGTGCCTTTAATAAGACAGGACAGTTGAGAAAATAATGTGAAATGTGTGGGAGGGAGAGATGGGTAGGATTGGGAAATGAGCTTGAGTTCGTCTGTCTGTCTATTTATGTATCTATCTTTCTATCCAACCATCTATCCATCTATCTGACTGTCTGTCACTCTCTCTCTCTCTCTCTCTCTCTCTCTCTCTCACACACACACACACACACACACACAATGTGAAATTCTGTTTTTCGAACCCAGGTCCCCAGATTTATGGTATGGTGCCTTAGCCAACTGAGCCATGGCAGCTTATCAGCAGCCAGTGACCTTTGAGCACCAGAGGCACGGGCCTATGGTACTTGTTCTCTCTCTGTCTCCATCCACGCAGGTGTCTTCACTGCTCCCGTGAACGGCGTCTATTTCTTCAGATACACGGTTGCCACCGAGAGCTCCACCTACAGCAGCGGCGCTATGCTGTACAAGAACTCAGAGCAGGTGATCAACGTCTTCACGCACGACAAGAACGGCCAGCTCTGCCATTACTCCAGCGCAACTGTCCTTCAGCTGGAGAAGGGGGATGGAGTCTTCCTTTACCTGGACGCTAACTACCAGCCCTACGATGATTCACACAATCACAATACCTTTGGTGGCTTTCTGCTTTTCCCAATGTGAAAAAGACAGAGGGCTTAAGCAATCCATAAGTGGCAGCATGATTAGAAATCAGCTATGTTGCTGAAGGAGGTGTCTTTTTTACGGCAACAGACACTCTGACTTTATTAAATAATTACAAAAACATGTCACGTCTGTCGCCTTTAAATCATGCCAAACATGAATCCATTAACAATGACAATAGCCTTTTAGGTAGCTAAAGAGTATTTTTGGAATAACCAGAATCAAGACATAATGTACTGTACATGCACATGGGGTTATGCATCAGTAAAATGGTCTCATTCTCTTCTCAATTATAACAGCAATTATAAACAGCAATTTTAAAACCTCTTTTAAAATAATAGAGATTTCCAATATGTGTACGAACTTGAAGGTTTACTGTCAGTGACCTCACATTCCCAGTCACAATACCTCTAACCTCTCAGCAGGATGTCTCACAATCCCAACTTTAATTTGCCATGCCGAGGGTCTGGGGGGATGCTGATCCCATTGTGACCTAACTGTAAACTGTACATTTATTGATAATTAGCTTCTAAAAGGCCTTGAGTAGAAGCCATGTATAGTTTCAGGCAACATTGATGAATGGACAAATACAATGGAATAATCAAGAATTTTGGACGAACACTTCTGTTCTAAATGTATCTTTGCATTCTGTTATGGGCCCATAAACCATAACCATAATCACTTCATAAGAATCCACTAGTTTAACCCGTCCCCTAAGTTTCTCTTTCATCATTACACTTCATTGATGTGTAAACAATATGAGCCACTGGCTCAAGCTCCTCCCATGCATGGATTAGAATGAATCTGTCTGCGTTAATAACTGTGTGTGTGTGTTGGAGTGGAAGTGAGTGAGTTGACTGGATGTGAATATAATCCTTGTTGCTGTTGCTAACAGCTTCAGTGCTTTTTCACACATTGATGTAAATCAGTTCACAGACTCTTTTTTCCGCACTCACACTATACTGTACGTTGCCAGTCACAAACCATTTTTTCCGTTAAAATAATCTTACAGCTGAATGTGTGCAGAGGTTATAAGCCTTTGTGTACAGAATAAGGCTTGTTCTGCCATTCTAATTGTCCCTTGATCTGTGTTACTATTGCCAGCAATCTCACATTGCAAAACAAAGTTCCTAATAAATTGGGAAATGTTTTCTATTAAAAAAATCATCTGAAAATGAGTTATGTCAAATTTCAGCTGTATTGGGCTTTGCAAAAACCTGCTAGGCTCCTGCCCAGGTAGCCTTTAAAGGACTTGGGAAATTGGGAATTGTGGATTTCACTGCACGACCAACAATTTATTGAACCCAACCTGGATGAGTCTGGCACTTTCGATAAGCTCCAGTATGCTTTAACTATCTGTCTGTGAGATGCACAACAGGAGGAATGTCTAATGTTTGTGAGTTTAGATTTAAATATGAAATGTAGCCGTAGTGTATGGTGTAAAAAAAGCTAACAGATGCCCTAAGCATGTTTAACATTTTTCACAGCCTTAGATAATATGGCTTTATTGTCACTTGTGTTGATAAACACCCGGTGTTACCCAGCTTACATAATTATGATAACGTGGCCCTTCACGTTACATTCAGACCTCTGTGAGAAGGCTGGTGAGAACATGTGTCACTCTAATGCCTTCCCTGAGCAGGGTTTGGTCTGGTGGTTCATTGAGTTACGGTTCTCCTCTGGATGTCGGGCAATTGTGTTTGTGGCCCTGTGCACATTAGATTATAAGTGCTCGCCCCTACCCAGTCTCTCAGTTCAGATGGGCAAGCCTGGCCCTTTGATGTGCATCAAAGCCCCCTGACAGCTGATCTGTGAAGCTCAGAGACAGCAGCCCATTCATCAGAAAACCGATGAGGAGATTTACAGGATATGTTCTGGTATTGAAAGTGACACCTGGGGCTAATGTCATTTTTGTATAAAGCAACAACACACCTCAAGCCTTTGGGCTGTCCTTTAGATCTGCCCAGGGCTCTTGTTTATCCAGTCTTGGCAGTGCTCTTGGTACAGACTGGTCTATAGGCACAGGTACAGGTAAAGCCAGGGTTCATTTAATGCAAACTGTGTTAACATTGATGTGAAAAAGTCTGGACTTCCTCCAGGGTAAAACAATGGGTAATGGTATTTTGTTGTCTATATATCTTTGTGGTAATTTCATTTATGTTTCACTGAAAGCTTTTCTGACAGTGTATGTGTAAAAAATGTTTTTATTTCTTCTACACATGATAGCCGTCTCTCCTCAACTTGAAAAAGACTATACCTGGAGGTCTCCCACACCGTTGGAGTCTGGATCTCTTCTGGACGACCGTCCAATCGTAACTGATGGCATAGAACACACACAGTGGATCGAGCCGCCCACGCTAAGCCGGTGTATGACGCTACCTGGCGCCCTTTTTCGACGGAAAGTCGATACGCGCCACACAACTGAATTTGGTATCGCCGGTGCCATTAGTAACTCTGCGCTCCAAGCAGTTGCTATTACTGCCACCACCGAGGAGCCAGGCGGAGTGGCTAAACTTTTAGAGAAACGATGCCAGGCAGGGCAAGTGCTTCACAGCTTCTCATATAATCACTGGGATCCCGAACGCGCTAGCGTTCCACACAGGTAAGTACCCTACAACTCTTACCTTCATAAAAATCGTTTTTTGACAATATTTATATATGCGCCAAACATGCGTATTTACTGGAATAAATAAGAAATCGTATTTTTTATGCAATACATACGTTTTCCTTGAGCTTCAGTACTTTTTAATATCCAGACAGTGTAATTATTTGAAATGTATTTTGATAAAGCTAAAAAAAAAATTATTTCTCACACAGAGAGAGAGAGAGAGGGAGAGGAGGGGGGTGGGGGGGCATTTCATGAATATACCTGACTCTGATGGTGGAAGTGGGGTGCCTATGTGACTGCATGCTTAACTGATGAATTTGAAACCACCTGGGCATTGTCAATTAGGTCTTGGGTCACTCGGTCATTCAACTAGAATCCATCCACTGAACTTTAGAAAGTGCTGATGTCGGACTTATTTTCTCAGAAAAATATTATTATAATATATTACGTTATATTATAGCTGTTAAGAGATTATTTTTATTTCAAGATTTGTTCGTGCATGCATACACACACACACACACACACACACACACACACACACACACAGTTCTGTTGGCTTAAATGATTTCATTTGGGAGGTAAATCTCATTGTGGAGGATTTTTTTAAGAGACATTAGCGTGTTGCAGATTAAAATTCAACAATCAGTTCCTACACACCTGGATCTTTCCCACACCTGGATCTTTCCAACATGAGATGATTCATCCTTTTACTCATTCAGTTTAACTTTCATCCAATTATATGCAAATGTGAGGCACATCAGTTTCCTCAGCTCCCCAGTTTCCCAGCTCTTTAGATATTTTTCATTTACTCAGTTATTGTTTTTTTATCTACATCTATTTCATCTAATCTTCGCTCAGCGAAAGAAGACATAGGCCTATTTAGTTTTACTGCACTGGCTTTCTTTTAAAGGCCAAATTCCTTACACAATCTCTATATTTTTTATGATTATGACCTTTGACACATTCTGTCCACTGAGGAGCAGCCCAAATATTTTTCAGTGGATACATGTGTGAATCACTATTGCATGTGCCCTGAAAAAATTCTTTGAGTGCCTTAATGCTCTTCACACAAATTGTCTTCATACAGATTTAACTGTCCTTTTCCTCAGCTAATAGTTTTTCTCTCAGGCATATAGCAATTTCTTAGAGCCTCTTGGTCTTGTCCAATCAATTATTATCTGTGTGCTCTGTGGCTTTTACTGCCGGCTTGTACTGACGTTTGGTCACTAAAATCATCAATTAAACTACTGTAATACTTTTTTTAAAAAAAAAGACTTGCCATAAAACAAGCCTTTAATATATTGTCTGAGTTGGCTGAATCTTCCTGCTGAAAACAAGCTCACAGAACAGATCCCTGTTGCTATCCCAGAACAAATTCTACCAGTATTGATGTTAATGCAAAATGTAAAGCAGAAAACTTCAGGAGTTGAACCTGTGGCATATTTAAGGCATATTTAAAAATATGACCTTGTATAGAGACAGAATATCTGTATTTTTCAAAATTGCTAAGTTTATCTTAAACAAAGTTGCTATTGGTTTCTGCACTGACTGGCTAAATGATGCACGGCCAGTTCCACAGGTGACTGACTGTCCACATTAGAATTTAGAATAGAGGGGGGCAACATCTAAACTTAGATGAGAATGAACTGACTGTAATGTTGCATAAGTGAAACATTATAGACCGTAATTCTACTAAAAGTTAAGCTGATGGGCAAATCGTTGGATGTGGAGGGTATCAGAAAACAGCCTAGTATGATGAGATGAATAATTTTATCCCTAAACCACCACTTGTATGCATGGATACAACTCACTAGAATTAAAGAAAAAAACAATAAGTATTTTTTCTCACAATTCTTTCCTCTATTAGTCTTGAAACAATGAGCAGAAGACACACCACGCTGCGTGAGAAAGGCAGGCGTCTGGCGGTGCGCGGCCCAGCCTACATGTTCAGCGAGCGCGCCACCAGCCTGACGCCTGAAGAGGAGCGTTTCCTAGATGCAGCCGAGTATGGTAACATCCCCGTGGTGCGCAAGATGCTTGAGGAGTCCAAGACGCTCAACGTCAACTGTGTGGACTATATGGGCCAGAATGCGTTGCAGCTGGCCGTTGGCAATGAGCACCTGGAGGTGACTGAGTTGTTGCTGAAAAGAGAGGGCCTGGCGCGGGTCGGGGACGCCCTTCTGCTTGCCATCAGCAAGGGCTACGTGCGCATCGTGGAGGCAATCCTGGCTCACCCGGCCTTCGAGGGTGGCCTCCGGCTCACGCTGAGTCCACTAGAGCAGGAGTCACTCCGCAGTGACACCGACGAGGACTTCTATGCCTACGACGAGGACGGCACACGCTTCTCGCAAGATGTGACGCCTGTCATCCTGGCGGCACATTGCCAGGAGTATGAGATTGTGCACACACTCCTGCTCAAGGGCGCACGCATCGAGAAACCACACGACTACTTCTGCAAGTGCAGTGAGTGTGCCGACTGGCAGCGGCGTGACTCCTTCAGTCACTCACGATTACGCATGAATGCCTACAAAGGCCTGGCCAGCGCAGCCTACCTCTCGCTGTCCAGTGAGGACCCCGTGCTCACTGCTTTGGAGCTTAGCAACGAGCTTTCACAGCTGGCCAACATTGAGACTGAGTTCAAGGTCAGTTGAAAAGTGGTTGTGAATAATAGACATGACATGCAAGTGTGTGTAGATAGATACAAAGATTTGCTTGTTCGCCAAAAATACCATAGCCTAGTTGCCATACAAAAGAAAATCATGAATGAAGTCCGAAAAAAAAGATGTTACTCAAAAAGCTTTCTGTGCTTGCCACTGATGCAGACAGATATTGATTGAGTCAGGTCTTAATTTAAAGGAGCTTACCTGTTATATTCACAGGTTAGAAGATTTGTTGTGGGTTATCTGGGGACACGGAAACCTTTAATTTTGACACTAATCCATGTTGTATAACCCACTATCGCACCCTGTGTCCCTTTAATATCCAGGTATTCTGACAGGTTCACACATCTGTGGTCTAAATCAACAAAATTTATCCCGCCGTGTAATCTGAAAGGACGCACAACAAAGTGTGCATTCACACATTTTCATTCTAATCAAGGATCTGTATCTAGACTACATAAAAACAAATAGACTGAACATGCAGGTCTTCTGTGATTTTGATGTTTGTGGGGACAGCCATTCAAACGGAGAATTCCTAATGCTGCTCATCAAAGCTTGCCCACGTATTCTTAATCTCTTTAACAGGAACACATCCGCTCCAAGCTACACTCCATCTACAATTCTCTGTTAACTTTAAAGCGCTTGCCTCTGTCTCCACCAAACATACACACAAGGGAGGTCCTGAGCGTGATTTCCATATCCACTTGTTTGACTTCGCTTATTGATTTAGTAAGCCGTTAATTGAAAAGGGTCTGTGGAGACCCTAGTTCAATCAACCTGCCTTCAAGTGTTTGATTGATAACCTTCCCACACACGTGCAACTAAGACAGGGAATCAGAAACGACTCTCTACTGTTCCAACACACCGGTAGCAAATCCGCACACATCATGAAGCACAATGGCAGCATAAGAAATTCCTGCTGTTTGGGGATAATGAAGATGTATTCTTGTCCAGTCTGTGTGTGCTCTCTGACATCACTGAAATGGAAATGTCCAGTGGGATTGCTTGTCATCAGAACTCAAAGTGTAGGCTCTGGATGGAATGATCGGCGCCATGGTGTTATGTCTATCCATTACTGCTAGACGTGACTCAGGGGAAGGGTTTTATTTCCATTGCATTCACACATAGCCCCCCCCCCCCCGGTTTGTTTTTTATTTCATGTTCATACCTTTTTTCTTCTTTTCCTATTACTTAATTTAGTTACTTAATTGATGTGTTGGGGCAATGTAACTGGTGTAATTCTGTGGGGTTTTTTTGCCTGTAGAATGACTACAGGAAGTTGTCCATGCAATGTAAAGACTTTGTGGTGGGGGTGCTAGACCTGTGCAGAGACACTGAAGAAGTAGACGCCATTCTGAATGGAGACGTGGACCAGAACCCACCCAGCGAGCACAACCGGCCCTGTCTGAGCAGGGTCAAGCTTGCCATCAAGTACGAGGTCAAAAAGGTAACAGCTGGTAATACAGAATAGGCTGGGACCCATTAACACTGTGGATGAGACTATGAGTTTTTCCAGATGCCCCAGGAGGTTTTAATGATTTTGAATTATTATAATGGCCACCCTTGTTGTCTGACCTGTCACCTTGACAGTCTGTTTGGTCACAGAGCTTAAGAAAAAAAAGTAGGAGAGAGTTTCAAAGAGAGTATTTCATAGTTCTAACTGACATGCAATAACAATGCCTCCCATAACATACTAAAAACATAAATGTTTGCATTTACAATGAATTGCAAGTATTGAACTGATAAATAAAAAATACCAGCAAACACTATTGCTTCATGTTCATTAATTTCAGTATTTATCTGCTCTGTGTCCAGTTTGTTGCCCATCCCAACTGTCAGCAGCAGCTCCTGACCCTGTGGTATGAAAGCCTGCAGGGTCTAAGGCAGCAGTCCATTGGGGTAAAGTGCTGGACCGTCCTGGGGGTGACTGTCGGGCTTCCCTTCCTTGCTGTGTCCTACTGGGTTATGCCTTGTAGTAAGGTAGCTTATATACTAGCTGATATACTCCTGTTATATAGTCATAAAATGTATGTCTACATGGTATGTCAATTGTATAGACAGTGAGGAAAAGTTTTATTATATAATTAATTTTGTTTGTATATTTGTTGTTTAGCAGTTATACATTAATAATTATACAAAATACACAAAGTGTATAGTGTGCTTGCTCATGTTCTGCACCTGAGCTAGAATTATAAGTTTGTGTATTAAGATTAAGATTAAGACAGATAATGAAAATGCTTTCTTGTTATAAGAATACTACTGAACTCTTTTTTAGCATGCTAATGGTCTTTTATGCTCATCTTAGCTTGGCCAAATTCTCCGTAGCCCATTCATGAAGTTTGTGGCCCATGCGGTGTCCTTCACCATCTTTCTTGGACTGCTTGTGCTCAATGCGTCAGACCGATTTGAAGGCGTCAAAAACCTTCCCAATGAGACCATCACTGATCACCCTCGGCAAGTCTTCCGTGTCAAAACCACGCAGTTCTCCTGGATCGAGATGCTTATCATGAAATGGGTCTTAGGTAAGTGCCAGATCCCTGTGCGGTGTGTGACGCAAGAATGGGTCATTTAGCTCAATTCAAGGTCAACTGCAAACATCTGCTTTTCCATGGTCTGCCTCCACAGTCAGTTGACTCCGTTTCAATTAATGTATATCTATCCTGAGGCTTGATCTTTTGTTCAAACCCCCCATACTAGATATGATCAAATCTTAAATGAAAATGAAAACAGTCCTGTAGATTTTATTGACAGAAAGCAGCAATAGTCTCACACTTGCATAATATGCTTGAATATTTGTCCTTGTCCAGTTCTCATACTGTTAAATAAGCCCTTGTCTTATGTCTGGTAAAGGAATGATCTGGTCAGAGTGCAAGGAGATTTGGATGGATGGACCTCGCGAGTACATCATGCACCTATGGAACGTTCTGGACTTTGGCATGCTGTCCATCTTTGTAGCGTCCTTCATGGCCAGGCTCATGGCTTTTCTGAGAGCTTCCAGGGCACAGCAGTATGTGGACCAGCATGTGCCTGACCCCGACTTAAGCAACGCCTCTCTGCCAGAAGAGGTGGCCTACTTCACCTACGGTGAGCACTCATCAGGGTACAGTGTTTGAATAATATCTGATGTATCCATTGCTACATCTAGTAGATAAAAATAGCAGTTCCGTGCAAAACAGTGCCAGGTTCCATATTGTTTTTCTTGAATGTGATTTTTGCTTCTTTAATACTAAGAATTGTGTCAATACAAGGTGTGTGCAAAACTGAGGGGAAGAAAGCAAACCTTGAAAAATGCTGCCACCTTGTGGCCGAAATTATTTTTATGTTTTACCTATTTGTGATTTTCAGCCAGGATCAAATGGGTTCCCTCAGACCCCCAGCTTATATCTGAAGGTCTGTACTCCATTGCTGTGGTTTTAAGTTTCTCAAGAATAGCCTACATTTTGCCAGCAAATGAGAGCTTTGGGCCACTGCAGATATCTCTGGGCCGAACAGTGAAGGACATCTTTAAGTTCATGGTCATATTCATCATGGTCTTCCTGGCCTTCATGATTGGCATGTTCAATCTGTATTCATACTATCTTGGAGCCAAGTACAACCCTGCTTTTACCACGTGAGTCCTTGCTCATTTCAAAATTAAGAGGGAAATTCACTAACTGACTAATATGATTGGTGTGTGCGTGTGCGTGTAACCATGCTCTTTAAAGGGATAGTTCGGTTTTTAACACATTGAGCCCCTTTCACAGGTTGTCTAAAATGAAATAAAGTGGTTGACACCAAAATCTTGATGATTGCTCCTGTCTCGGCTATTTGGGAAATATAGAATCGCCTCTGCCTTTAAAATGGCTAGCAATGGGCATGTGTTGTTTCTATCCTTAAAACACTGGTTTTAAAAAAGTGCTACTCATGGAGTGATAAGTGGCATTTGCTGATGTTCAAACCCAAGTATCGTAGCAAAATACAGTTTCTGTCATGTTTTATTTGCCATTTTGTAAGTCCCATAGGGATCTATTTGCTCCTTCATATAAACAAAGTGCCAAATAAAACATGACGGAAGCTTTATTTTGCTACGATATATGTTTTGGAACATCATTGAGCACCACTAACCACTTGATGAGTAGCACTTTTTTAAAACCAGTGTTTTAAAGATAGAAACAACACATGCCCAATGCTAGCCATTTTGAAGGCAGGCAGAGGCGATTTTACATTTCCCAAATAGCCGAGACAGAAGCAATCGTCAAAATTCGATGTCAACCACTTTATTGCATTTTAGACAACCTACGAAAGGGGCTTAATGTGTTAAAAACCAAACTATCCCTTTAAGGTTTCTTCTATGTAGCTTGATTGTTATCCTTCTTTTGTAAGTCACTTTGGCTAAAAGCGTTTGCTAAATGCATAAAAGTAAATGTGTGTGTGTGTGTGTGTATGCACGCTTGCAGGGTCGAGGAAAGTTTCAAGACTCTTTTCTGGTCCATCTTTGGCTTGTCAGAAGTGGTCTCTGTGGTCCTCAAGTACGATCACAAGTTTATTGAGAATATTGGCTATATCCTTTATGGTGTCTACAATGTCACCATGGTCGTGGTCCTGCTCAACATGTTGATAGCCATGATCAATCACTCATACCAGGAAATTGAGGTTTGGCGATTCATTTTAAATACTGAACAATTTTGTCATGAAAAATTTCTAAAACACAAACATCTTTAAGACTCTTTGTGTTTGAGTAGCACCTATTTTAGGAAATAACAAACAAATAAATGTTCATCATAGGAGGATGCTGATGTGGAATGGAAGTTTGCTCGTGCCAAGCTCTGGCTCTCTTACTTTGATGAGGGACGCACATTGCCACCACCGTTCAACCTGGTGCCAAGTCCAAAGTCGTTTTACTACATGGCTTTGCGCACCAGGGCTTGTCTCGTAAGACTATGCAAGTCCAGGGCATTCCGGCATGAAACTCAGCTCGAAATGGGCAAGATCAACTCTCGCTCAAAGGTCTGACATTTCACTTCAGGCTTACAGAAAATGTTTTGTCCGATTTGGCAATAAGGTGATAATTTAATGTTTTTTTTTGTTGACATTTTTATCTTTCTTGTCATTTTTTTTTCAGTCAACATTCGGCCGATTCAGAGCTCACCATCGGGCGCAAGATGGGTTCACAGTGCGAAACCCCATCAAGCATCCAACTCGCTATCAGGTACTGCCTCAGGACATGAATATTAATATTGTTCTACTAATTATATTATGAGCATAAGTCATTATTAGATTAGTTATACATTTTGCATCATCAAACTAGGACAATGTATGATACTAAATTTGAATCTCCTTTTAATTCCTGGTCTCAATTCTGTTGTAAATTTTAGAAATTGATGAAGCGACTCATTAAGCGATATGTCCTGAAGGCCCAGGTCGACAGTGAAAATGACGAAGTCAATGAAGGTGAGGCCACCTGGTTGCACTCTCACAGTGTGTAATCGCTCTTCATCAGACAACTGGCGAGCACCCAGCCCCCCCCCCACCCCCTAGAGTCAGACAGTAATTTTGTGAGTCACCCCCGCTGCTGCTGTGGGTCTAGATGAAACAAACACAGCCTGTTATGCTTGTGTGTGTGTGTGTGTGTGTGTGTGTGTGTGTGTGTGTGTGTGTGTGTGTTTGGGTGACAAACAGAAGGGATAGGGGAGACTTCTGTACATCAAAGCTAGCCCATTTGTAATGTTATTTTTCCTGCAGGTGAGCTGAAGGAGATTAAACAGGACATCTCCAGTCTCCGCTACGAGCTGCTGGAGGAGAAGTCACAGGCCACAGGAGAACTGGCTGACCTCATCCAGCAGCTCAGTGACAAACTCAGCAAGACCAGCAAACCCTGAGAGGGCAAAAGATACACTGATTCCTTTACATGAAAAGCTAATTTTACAAAATGTTTCCGCAGGCTTTTTTTTAATTTATCAGGTAACAATTAATCATCACTGTTCTTCACCTCTACCAAACCTTCCATTTCTCCATCACTTTTTTTTGGATAATATGAAAATACAGTAACACTTCAGACTAGGGTACACATATTCACCTTGAACTAGCAACTGACCATATCCTACCTACAATAGACTATGAGACTAAAAAATAATAAACTCCTGATTAGTGTTTAGTACCTGTATACAAACTATGATCACAATATGCTTTGTTCAGGAACAGGAACAGAAACAATTATTCTCAGGAACCATAGACTGTATATATACAGTATATGTCAGGAACAATAAGATACTAGTACGGATAGAGTAAACTCAGGCAGAATGAGGTATTAATAAGTGATTTGTAATGTAACAAATAGTATGTTACCATTTTGCATGTTAATGCTAGTTAATGGTGATTACGATGTGTACCCTAATCTGAATTATTTGGCACTGTCATTAACACTATCAAGACATGACATGACTTGGGTGAGTTTTTCTTAGTTGCTGTGGCTACATAAATGAGGAAATAAGGTCAGATATTCCATTAAGTTATTAATGAGCTAATGGCTTTGTTAACCTCTCTTATTTATGGATATACAATAAGCTAAATTGTTTGTAGGTATAGATGTTATTTATACATAAGAAATACTGGTATAATAATGACACCTTTGAAATTTAAAATCTATTGACCTCATTAAAAGTATGTATAACCTAAACTGTTTTGTCTATTGTTTCCTCGCCTTGCTCTTATCCATCAGATCTTTCACCTATGTAAAACCCCTTTGAGGTAATAGGCTAGGACAACGTGACCACATTTGAATCTCCACTCAGCCTGAGATTCAGCACAAATGTCTTGCAAAAGCAGCCACAGTTGCATGACATTATCTGAAGCCAAAGTCAAAATCAGTTTTTGTCATTTCTTTACATGTACTAGACATAAAGGAATCAAAATTACGTTTCTCATGCCCCATGCGTAAAGCCAGACAGGACAGGACAGAACAGGACAAACAGTAATGTGCACAGACATAACAGAAAACATGTTCTAACCACTGGAGTTACAGGAGACAGACAAGACAGGTCAGGACAAAACAGAAAAATACACAGGCATAAAAGAAAACAGGTAAAGTGCAAGGCATGTGCTTTTACAGGTATTTAAATGAAACATATTCCACTCCCCAATTTTGTCAACAACATAAGACTGCATATATTAATATTATATAAAATAGGCCTATTTGTGGGCCCGCAATTATTAAACAGCTTAGGAGCTCCTAACCTTTATGACTAGGCTACTACAGACCCCAAGATACACTTTGTGAAGACTTTCTTCTAGTCCCGCCTACTCTTTCATTGCCATCCAATGAGTGCGCTATATTCATGTACAGGAAATGATGTAAACCGGAATAGTAACCTCACCCCACGTGAGCTTAACCGTACCACGCGCAGCAAGCCCGAACCGGCTTGGGAGGAAGCGTCAGAGAATATCAGCTCCGTACAAACATCAGAAGAGCTCTTGAAGACGTGATAAAGGAGCAACTGCCAAGGAGTCTGTAAGTAGATAACTTAACCGAGGTTTAGGAAGTCAAGATGTTTCCTAAATATTAATCGAGAATTCAGGAGGAAGTGGCGGATTTGGTGGACTTTAGGGCCTGGGAGGGTTATTGTGATCGATCGAGCAGGGCTGTGCAATTCCGATCTAACGTTAACGCTAACCGATGGAGAAGGGCCTCGCAGTTAGCTCGCAAGATTTCAAGACACATTGTGTCACATTCAACGCACTTTGTCCGGTTATTATTTAACCAGTTAACTATATTATCTTAAGGCACTGTGTAAGGTTTAGGGAATATGTATCTTTCTATTGTAACTTGCTCGTTTTGATTATTAACGTTAGGTCAGCAGTTTCACATGTAACTAACGTTAACGTAAGGATAGTTAGCGAGCAGTTTCTGCATACTATCCAGGTTGCTAGCTCGCTAAGCTAGCCATTCTGTTTTAGGTCCTGAAACGATTCAAGAAAGATGGCGGACGACCCCAGCGCAGCAGACAGGAACGTGGAGATTTGGAAGATTAAGAAGTTGATCAAAAGTCTTGAAGCTGCCAGAGGGTAAGTGTGTGAAACATCTGAATGTCTGGAATGGTTGTAGAAATTAATGGTTCAGTGCATTGTTGTTGTGCTGTGGTGGGTTAACGGTAACAGCTGTTTAGCCGACGTAACGATGTTACATTAATTGGGTCGAGATATGGAAGTTGTGACAAGCTGGTTGTTGGGGTTGGTTTCAACTAACAGGGGTGAGTGGTAGTTATTTTGTTGCGATATCGAAATCTAAATTTGTTTCAAGGTTGGCGTCATACCTACTCTACAGAACACTTTCATGTGAGACATTGCCCGAACATTTCACAATCATTGGCTAGCTAACAATAGCTTTAGCTAACTGAACTTAGCTGCTTCAGTGTTGACCTGTGAGAACAGTGCATGACACTTGAAAGTCTTTGTAACCTTACGGCGTTCACTAGATTTAAGGGTAGCCTGGGCTAACACAGTGTTTGCAAGGTGGAAGTTGTACACTGTACGGTGTTCAATTTAGGACATCCTCAGGTCTCGGGCTCAGGTGTCATACTCAAACGAAAAGGCACCAGTCAGGCCTATCGGCATCGAAATAACCCAAGTCACCCAGTTTGTCATATACTACAAAAGTACGTCAGGTTTTTAGAAAAACGAAGTCATCAGTGTCAGCAATATTTCCATCAGACTTACGAGATGTACTCTTGTGTGATGTCATAGCTTGTCTTATCTCGAGTTCAGCTTTGTCTCTCACCAGCCAGCCTCCTTTTGTCTGATCGCAGATCTTCCTTGTTTTGCCCTCAGCATTCTTGTGGTTGTTGCAATTGTGTCAAAGCAAGCTGGTTTTATTGTCAGTTATACTGTACACAATCTATATAGTAAGACAAAACAGTGTGTGGCATTTGGCAGCATAAAAATGCACTCGTGCGTTTCAGTTCAGTGTGAATAAAGTATGGCCTTGTTTTGTTGTCTGTTGCAGTGGAGGATTTCATTTAAAAGTCGATACCATGTCTTGTTTTTCTGGGTTTTGGTTAATAGTCTTTTGCTGAGCATGTATTCAGCATCTCATGTTTTGTTCTGATGCATGACTGTCTCCATGTCAATCAGTATGCGGATGGAAAACCTTGGTAAACCTAAGTAAACATTCACTTTGCAAGTGTGTTTTAACAAGTTATAATGCGGATTAAGTGTCAGTTTGATGTCATGTACATACGTACATACTGCCATTATAAAGTACGCAAATCTAGTGAGTTTGCCTAATTTTGTAATTAACAAGAATTTGTAGATAGGCTCTAGAGCTAATTCTGTAAAAAGAAAATAGTGTAAAACTATAACCTTTTCATTAAAAACTTTTCTGAAATTTAAAAAAGGTGGGTGTCTGTGACCTCCAGATGGTCAGTCATAGTCCAAATTTGTATTAAGTGTAGTTAACACAACCAAGTCTTGGATATTGGTTTCTTGATGACTCATGATTACATTAGTGACCATAACATACCTGAACCTTTACATTTACATTGACTTGGTCGATCTGGCCAAAGCGATAGATAAGTCTTCATTTGAAACTCTAGGTAATGTGGGTTCAGTCTGTTGAGTTTCTGCATGCTATTGGAAGCTTGGCCTGTTAAACAAGAGGACTCCAATGCATACTATCCATAAACGGTTTAATGGCGTTGGCCTATTTCGTTGCAGTCTCAGGCCATTTTTGTTCCACCAACAAGGTGCTACTCAAAAAAAGGTTGGCAGGAATGCTTGTGTTGAGCTTAGGGTGAAAAGAAAAATGCAACCAAAGAATATGAATTCAGTGTGTGTGGCAACACTAGCCTTATGTAATTTCTGGATAAAGCCTCTCCCCCCCCCACTGGGAAATGCTATATGACAGCATTTTACTGACAGTGTTGTAAGCTTTGAGACTGACTAGTTTTGTGTTTTTGTCTATGCTTATTTTTTCTGTTGTCCTCTTTTATATATGCACATATTTATTGCTAGTCAATAGACTTTTAACCTGCTGCACTACTGGACTCATTTGCACTGTTGCACTACTGGCTCATTTGCACTACCTTAACACACACCCCATACTGTACCACAGTGCTCTCATGCACATCTCTACCCATAGTTCTTGCATTCTATTCTTATTTTTAGTAATGTTGATCTAGTCATGTTGTTTTGTTGATCTGCTTCTTATCATCCTGTGTACGCTGTAGTATATGTTGTGTGTGATTTTTCTAAGCTGCTGGGACCTTGAATTTCCCCTTGGGGATCAATAAAGTATCTATCTATCTATCTTGTCTGAAAAAGACTGAGGTTACACCAATGACTTTCATACATTTTTTTCTGAGAGTGATCAACTTTTAGGCTACTTTGATTCACCTGTGATCTGATGTCTTTTCACCCAAGACCTGATGCCTTTTAGTTTGAGATCCTAAAGTTAGCACCATATTAGGGTTGGGTATCGTTTCAATTTGAACGATTTCGATTTCGATTCCTTGTTTCGATCCCGGTTCCTAACGATTCTCGATTCCGATTCTTTTAAGAGGCAGGGTCAAAAAAAGTTAAGGATATTTTAAATGAGCCAGCTATCCAACGGTCTTTCTGAATGAAACAGTCTGATCTTCATCAATTTTAATTCTATGAACTTTTTATGAAATTTGCTATGAATTTCTCACAGGCTGTTTTAAACTACAATACAAATATAAAATCTATGAACTTGAATATAACTATCATAAATAGGCTGAATACATTTTCACAAAGGTAGACTTTAACTTTATTTTTAACTTTATTAAAAATTTTATTTTTAACTTTATTAAAAACTCATGAAACATTTTAACATGCTTCCACTGATGGGCTAATCTGGAGCAGAATAGCCAATAAACAAAATCTAGTCCAGATTAGCAGCAGGAGGCAACAGTATAAAATTAAAGACAGTTCTTGTTCAAGAAAATTATCATGTCTGCCTTCTCAGGCAGGATGTGCGCCCGTTCAGATGGTATCTCCAGCCGTGGACAATTGATATATGAACCTTACATTTTTCAGTAGCCAGTAGTTCTTACAGCAGTACATAGCTAATTTAGATACAATTATGGCGTGGGAGCTTTTCTTCCGCATTAATTACATTTTATATTGGTTATATAGTGTATAGTCTATCCATGCTGAGGGCAGAATTGTCAACATGTCAAAAGAAATCTAAGTTGAAGCATACTCTAGTCAGTAGGCTACTGAGAATGCACGAAGCTACGGTTTACGGTGGATATAAATGACACATAGTCTACACGTAAGAGGGCGACAAAAGATGTTCCGATATTGTTTTACTCACCGGATTCCGACTGTACTGCAGGTCGGCGCAACACAACAAATATGGGGCACACATTTATCTGTATTTGATGACCTCGGAGGTGCTTTATCATGTTTGACGTGCACCCTCCTTTGCGCGAAACAATCTTATCACAAATTGTGCATCTAGCAGAGGTTCCGTTTTGTTTAGTAAAGTGAAGCCACACTTTGGGCTGCCGACACACATCCATGTTGGACCAGAGGCTCTGGTTTGATTTAAGCTCGCGGTTAAATGTAAACACTTCCAGTGGACGCTTCTTCGTTAGTGTTTGACAGCTGCTTCTTCCGGTCGGCGGGCTTGGAATCGAAACTAGGAACCGAAAGTTAAACTCTGCAACGATTCCGGGAGAATCGGAAAGCTAGTCCCGGTTCCAATCGATTCTCGATACCCAACTCAGCACCATATGGCAAAAACAGAAATGTTTGCTATACTTTTTAAATTAGTAAACACAAGATTTTGTCTTTGGTTGGTAGTGGTAGAATGGCCACATTAACATGGAACCTCAAATATATTTATAGTGCTGGCTCCCTCCTTTCACACAATAGTGTAAATTGCTACTGGAATTAGATTTCAATAAAAGTATCTTGCATCCATCTATTAGTCTTTTTTGTATGGTGTATGCAGGGTGTACCATGTACAATGATGGTTGTGGAAATGTGTGTGTGTGTGTGTGTGTGTGTTTTTTTTTTTTGCTCCGATTAGTAAGTTTTGTTTTTTAAAGTATCCACCAACCTTTTTTTCTGTGTTTCTTATTGAAGTTTTTCTTACATCTGCTGATTTATTTCTCTAGGAATGGAACGAGTATGATCTCCCTCATCATACCTCCAAAGGACCAGATTTCTCGAGTGGCCAAGATGTTGGCTGATGAGTTTGGCACAGCTTCTAATATCAAAAGTAGAGTCAACCGCCTTTCTGTGCTAGGAGCAATCACGTCTGTCCAACAGAGACTCAAACTCTATAACAAGGGTGGGTGTTGTGTGTGTCAGTATTCTAGTGCATGTGCACAGCTGGGCAAAAATGAATGGTTTTTAATTGCTTTTTAGAAAGCTTGTCATTTTAACCAAAAGCACCAAAATGACAAAGAATGGACTACAAAAGAACTAACAAGCTACCGAGACAATCTGAAAATAGCCCTTGGAAGCATTTCAGTCAAGTAATGTGGGCTGCTAAGGCTACTATTCTCTTTGTGTGTGTTTTATAAATCTTTTTCTTTTTATGCAGTGCCACCCAATGGTTTGGTGGTGTATTGTGGAACCATTGTTACAGAAGAGGGTAAAGAGAAGAAGGTCAACATTGACTTTGAGCCTTTTAAACCAATCAACACCTCCCTATATCTGTGTGATAACAAATTTCACACAGAGGTAAGAATCAGTCTTTATATTTGGGATGTGGGATGATTTTCAGTAGCGATGCACCAATCCAATATTTGCACACATATCGTGGGATCTTCTATAGCTTTTTGAAGTGCTGTTAATGTAATAGAGTTTTAATGAACAACCTGTAAATATTTTACCTGATTATTACTGTTGGCAAATTTTTGCTCATATTCAGCCTTCTTGTTAGTATTGTCACCAAAAGGATTAGTAACATTAGATATCACAAGACACCTCTCCTATGGATGTATCCAATCGGTATGGAACATCAGGCTCATGAAACGCAAGCTGAGTTCTTTTATTAAAAGTAGTGTGTCACAGCATATAAATGTCCTGAAGAACCTTATCTCTGAAAACTTAAAATAACACTGTAATTTTTGCTCGATTGAAAGAAAGTTGCAGGAACAATCTTTAGCCTTGATGAAACTTAAATTTTGGCCCTTGTCAAACTAATTCACATCCTTCTGCTTCTAACACAACCAGTTTATCATGTTCACTTGGTGGGTAATGTATCACACCTGTTAGCAGGCAGAGAGAGTAAGAAGAGACACTCAATATAGGCAGGTGGTCATAATATTACGCCTGATGGAATATAGTATGTTGGGCAGAACTTCTGCACATTTTCCGAATGCTTGTGAAAGCGATGTTTTATCGGCAAATGTTGTAGCCAGGATAATGTCGACTGAATTGTTTGTTTTTGGAAACAGTTTATGAACAACTTGCATTGAATTGCCATTTCTTCCATGCTCAATCTTCTGTTCTCTATCCTCAAGGCTCTTACGGCTTTGCTGTCCGATGACAGCAAGTTTGGCTTCATTGTGATAGATGGGAGTGGTGCACTCTTTGGGACTCTCCAGGGGAACACCAGAGAAGTGCTTCACAAGTTCACTGTGGACCTCCCCAAAAAACATGGTAAATGGGAATGTCCTCCTCTTACACATCTTACTAATACACGCATTTCATGCAGTCTGTTGCACTCCAGATACATTCATGTTCTTTCCGATACATTCTGCTTGGGCTTGCTGGGGATGCAGCTAGCAGATACTTTTATAGATACTTTTATGGTTAGTCTATGATTAATGGTAAAAATGTCTACAAACTTATTGGCTTATCAAAATAGCATTTGAAGCATAAACCATTGATACTTTAAGACACAAATGTCATAATCCTTCCAGTTGTCAATCATGCTTGTAGCAGTATTAAAGAACGTGGTCTTGTGTTTTGTTCAGGTAGAGGAGGTCAATCTGCCTTGCGTTTCGCCCGTCTGAGAATGGAGAAGAGACACAACTATGTGCGCAAAGTTGCCGAGACGGCAGTTCAGCTTTTTGTCTCCAATGACAAGGTTAATGTTGCTGGCCTGGTGCTTGCCGGATCAGCCGACTTCAAGACCGAACTTAGCCAGTCAGACATGTTTGATCCCGTAAGTTTCATCTTTCTTTAGAAGGCAACCAGCTTGTGTGCCAGTGTATGACTGTTGGTAAACTCTGAAAATGTGATGTCTCTGATTGCTTAGTGGTTGATTATATTTCTGTGTTGTCTGCATAGAGATTACAAGCAAAAGTCCTGAAGCTGGTGGATATCTCGTATGGTGGGGAAAATGGTTTCAACCAGGCTATTGAACTCTCTGCCGAAGTCTTGTCGAACGTCAAGTTCATACAGGAGAAGAAACTAATTGGTAGGTAAATGTGTCTCAGAAACAAAAAAAACTTCATTTAGAAGTGCTTTATCACATTTATTGCCCCCGCTTCACCATTTGCAGAAGTCCCATTCTGTGAATTTCTGGTATTGACATGGTTGTCAATTGGACCTCCCTCCCTCTTCAGGCAGATACTTTGATGAGATTAGTCAGGACACAGGGAAGTACTGCTTTGGTGTGGAGGAGACCTTGAGAGCGTTGGAAATGGGAGCAGTCGAGATCCTCATAGTCTACGAGAACCTGGACACCATGCGTTATGTTCTGCGGTGTCATGGTGCTGAGAGCAATGGACCTGAAAATGGTACGAAGGCTTCAGGACCGTTTGTGACCATGTGCATATATGCGCATACATACACACACACACACACACTGAGACTGCCACTCCTCTTCTCCACTCCTCCACTGTGTGATTAATACATTTTATTCTGTTCTCTCCACTGCCTTTTAGATGAGAAGACACTGTATTTGACTCCAGAGCAAGAAAAAGACAAATCTCACTTTACAGATAAAGAGGTAAAAATGCCACAAAATATAACAGCTGTCTTATCATATTTCCGTGTAGAGTCGTACTCTAACTGAACTGTTGTGCACCAAGTTGAAATGTTTTAGCCAGTGAGAATGCCCCCCTGTGGAGAATGAGAAATTAAGAGTGTCCGACTGCGCAAGCTAATCCCGTTTTGTTCTTCCTTGCATGCCCACAAGCTAAATGACCTACAACTTTATGTTCTGTGCACTAAAGGGGGAAAGAATGTGCTTGTTAATTCCTGGCTCATATTTGTAGACAATTACCAAAGCAGAGTGTGTAACTTACAACTTCATTTCGCCTAACACTGCAATGTTTTCATCAAATGTCAATGAAGTCACAGAAGTGGAACCGGTGGCAGTTTCTGCTTTGAAGAGTTGTTTTAGCGGAACATAAATTAGTTGTATTGCCTTGTACATTCCTTGCCATTTTGCACTGACATACTATGTTGCAGTACACATATTCAAACCTAATTTATAAGTGTTGAGCAGATAAGACAATACTTATTGTTGTGTACCCCCTATAACATTGCATTACCAAATACGCCCTGCAACATGTACTACTCATACCCTCTATAACTGAAGTACCCGGACCCCTACTCCTGTTTGACGACCTTATGTACGTGCATTACAATACAATATTATGTACGTGTGTCACTCAAGACAGGACAAGAGCACGAACTGATCGAAAGCATGCCTCTGCTGGAGTGGTTCGCCAACAATTACAAAAAGTTTGGAGCCACGCTGGAAATAGTCACCGACAAGAGCCAAGAGGGGTCACAATTTGTTAAAGGCTTTGGTGGAATTGGTGGTGAGTACATATATATGTACTAAGATAAATTAATTTATTAATTTTAATGACAATCATACATTTTTTATTTGCATGTTTTGTGTTTTATTTGCTTCTGTCTGTTTTTCCCCCCATTTTATTCACTCATTTATTTCTCTGGCTTCCCCAGGGCTTTTGCGTTACCGGGTGGATTTCCAGGGCATGGATTATCAGGGAGAAGATGATGAATTCTTTGACTTGGATGACTACTAGGTAGTCAGGACTGATCTATGATTGTGGATAAATACAAATGTAAGGCTGCGTCCAGACCAATTGGGAGAGAACGAACATGTGAGTCCTCAAGAGGACAAATGAAGCAATGTGAAAAGTTCAAGAAACAAAGTATAACAGTATATATATATATATGTTGTATCCCTGACTTTTAAAAAAAGAACACACAGAGTAATGAACTTTGGACTGAGGCTTTGCTCCTCTCCACTCTCTGTGAAGGTATGAAGTGTCAGCAAAGCCCAGTTACCCCCCCTCCCCCTCCAAACACACTTTTGACACTGATGGGCTTGTAAAAAAAAAAAAAATCTTTTTATACCCTAACTTTTTTTTCTATTGCTTGCCTCTACTGCTGTTTCATTTCTTAGCCAATTTTAAGATTTGTCATTGATTTTGTTTTTATTTTTGCTTTTACTTCCTTTTTGTTCACTCTGTTCATGAGGTTGATTTGATTTGCACTCCTGCATTTAGGCCTGTAGGGTTCGGGTGTGTGGAGTTGGCTTTTCATCCCAGTTCTGCCCAAGAACCTAAAAGATTCTGTGCCCTCACCATCACCCACCCCGTTCTTTCCTTCTCGCTTGGTGTTAGGTTCTTTAGTTTGTTCTGGACTCTGTGTAACTGGTTTGTGGTTTATCCCAATGCAGCCACACAGGTGCCATCCATCCATTCATCCATCCATCTTGCTCCTTCTCCATTTTCACTCTTCTCGTCTCCTGTTCTCTTCCTCTGTCACTGTGATTAATGGCACCGTCTGAGCAGACTCTAACCCCTCTTCTGATCTGGCCATGTTCCGAGGTGGGAAGGGTAAGTGTCACTGCTGTAGTCCCATAGCTGGGGGTTCCTATCCAAAAAACCCAGCCCCACTTCCTTCCCTTTCTTTTCATGCCTTTTTGAGAGACTGAACCCTCATGCTGACCTCCAGTTAGACTCCTGCTTGCTCTGTTATTCCAGGAGTAGACCGAGTGAATGCCCAAAGTGTCTAAGGTAGTAGAGCACAAATGATGCGGAGGCTCTCACGCTGATGTCAAAAGGCTTTCTCCAGTAAGACCTGATTGATCTCATTTTTCCCGCCGGGGTTGGGGGTCTGTTTTCCTGGCATATTAACTTGTGTGCTTGTGAATCTGTGCTGAGCCTTTGAAATTCTCTCTCTGGCAGAAAGAGATGTCTTGTGGGTTATGCATGTGTCTGTTTGGCAGGGCACTTTAAAACTATGCAGGGGTGAGGCAGTGAATGTTTGGTACTGTTCGTATTTATAGATGCTTTGTCAAGTTTTGTTTGGCCAGCTGCCTGTCGGGTCTGAAAAACCTCCATAGAGCAGCCTGCAGCAAAACCGTATTGAACCTAAGCCTCTTTGTCGGAACATGTACATTGTTACTAGATGAAGGTGCCCCTTCTCTCAAGTGTCTGCAGCAAGACTAAAAAAAAAAAAAAAAGATGTGATGGACCTGGCACTGTCAATTGCTGTTGAAGCTGTGGACCATACCAGTGACTGCTTTGATTTAAGACCCCTTTTATTTCTGAGAGGTTTTACTGACAACCTCTACAAGGGATGTAAAGCTGCAAAACATCTCGATAGCTAACCCTAGGTTAAGAAATGCATTGTCTCTTGTTTTCTTTGTCATCACTATTTTGTATAAATCATTTATTACAAATGACCACAAATATTAAACAATTCCATTGTTTGCAGTTCGTCTGTATGGTTTCTTCTTTGCAACAAATACTGTTTTTTATTTATACACACACACACACACGTACATACATACATACACCTTTCAGAAGTTTTAAAGGGAGGTGGAGCGATACCTCTGAACTGGCAGGTGCAGTCTTAACGGCTTGCATCACAGTGGAAGACAATAATTTACTTAATCACATCTTTGCCTGTGTAGGTATCGAGTAAATATTCCTGTGCGATTAATCGACATGTAGATGTACTTTTGACTCTCAGTCTGTTGTGGTGATGACCGATAGCAATCTGGCGATTTTACAAAAAGAGTGAATCATTGGGGATAACCTCAATCTTTGCCTTAGCAGCAGCAACCTTCCAATCACCATCGAGTTCAGAGGAAAAACAGCACCCTCTTTGTCAGCGCTGGACCAACCAGCCACTCTTGCGATTTTATTCATACCCCTCCCCCCCGCCTCTTGTGTTCTGACGTAGTCTCAGCTGCTGCGGGCCGCCGACGCAGGGCTGGGTTTCCATTTTTCGCTGCGAGTTTCGGGGAACAACAGTATGGAGCCGGAGATGGAGGACAAAACCGTGGAGCTTATGGTAAGTGTAGAGTTTTGTTTAACGTATCTTGCCAGTTTGAATATCTATTTGAAACCGAACGCGATATAGCTGAGTGTATACAATATGATCGAATGTAGTGAGAAGAAAATCGACAGAAGGAAAGAAAAAGGAGGGGTGAGCTACTGAGAGACAAATAGCAAGCTACCTACTTTGGTAGGGAGGGCCTGATATCAGCTAGCTAGGTAGCTAGCCGACTAACGTTTGATTAGCTACTAGCTAGCCAGCTAAATGTGTATCTGTTGCTAGATCCTCTCTTATTCAGTCTCATCTCTGTTGTTTACGTGGGGTGGTATAGCAGCATTTCTATGGTTTTATGAGACGTCAAGATTGGGATGCTATGTTTCTGGAATAAAGCTAAATTCTAGTTTAACATCTAAGCTGTTAGCTATCGAAATACTAAGTTAGCATTAGCTAGCTAAATGGGTCTCACTGCGGCGCCTCTGCGCCATTAGCCTGCCTAGATCAGCGGAGTTACGGTGACGGTGGACAGTGTACAGATGACACTACATGAATATGGCTTTAATTGTAAGAGTTCAACTAATAGTAATTGTGTGTATCTTAATTAATACCCCGGCGAAACCCTGCCCAGTCGCCTGTCATAATCGAGGTGAGAGGCGTTTCGAGCTGCGTAGAAGGAAGTGATTTTCTTGCTAGTAATACTACTTTGCTAGATGAATTAGCAGGCTATCCTGGTTCAAATGATCAGTAGCTGGCTAGCTTTGCTAACTCTTTTGATACAGGTATTTTTTTACATGGGCACAGCAGTGATGGCTTAATTAATATAACGTTAGTTCAGATGAACAAGTTGCTGTGGTCCGCTTATATTCGCCCACGAAGGTAGGATTTCTTGCTTACGATAGCTCCTCACAGTAACATTAGTTGGTTTGTCCATTAATTTGATTGGAGTACTATGTGGTAATTTACAGTTGACAATATTTACAAATCTTCTCTGGAGGGTTAACGTTATTATTTTGGACCAGCCTTCTGAACCAGTATTCACTCTCTAATTAGTGTTTTCCCCTTAACGTAGTAAATAAGTCATAGTGTGTGTTAGCTGCTGCTTAAACGTTGCCAATAAATTATTTTGTGCTGGTTTGCTTGAGGATTTTGTCAGCTACTTACCCATTTTGTTCTATGTTGTCATATCTCGTGCACCCATTTCTCGTTTTTTTTGGGACGGTAATTAAGTTTAGTGGTTCTCAGCTATTGTATGAAAGCATTTGGCTCTTGTAATTGCTCTCATTTTCTTCATATGATAATGTCATACAAGAAGTTGTGGTGGATTTCAACAGTTCAGTTACTGCACCGGTGTCCAGGTGATAATGCCTCTTGTTGCTATGGATACATTAAAAAGGCCTATTTTCGAAATATTTCAAATAAGGTGTGGCGACATTTCAGGACAACGTAGTTAATTAATTGACAGCATATTCGGCTCTTGCTTTGATGGGTCGGCCTGAACATGCATAGTCTTCAGAGTCCCCAGAGTTAAGCAGATAGTCAGGTCTAGGGCTGTAACACCTGCTGTACCCTATAAAAGGTCTTGCAAGTGGCACCCTCAGAACAGCAGCTGTGCCTGTTGCTAGCTCCCACTCGCCCCAAGTTGTTGGTATCCTCTCTTGTTCTATATTTGTGTTTAATTTGTCATGCGGCTATTCTGATTATAAACAGGGATGTGGTAAGACAAGCTAAGATTGGATGTGGTACTGAAGTCAAATGTAAGCTAATGTAAACTATGTGGGCAGTTACCCCATCTTTCTCTTGAAACAATCAAGTTTTAAAGAAGGCACTAGGCATTTGCTGTTTGTTTTGCTTCTGTCTTGCAAGGGGTGGGCAATATAGACGATATATATCGTATGCAATATGCATTTGGCCAATGATAGAGATTTTGGGTCATATCGGCATACCGTGATAGGCTCATTGCGTCTCCACAACCATGTGAAAAAATGTTGACCTGAAGCTTCACTTTATTGATAGCACCTTTTCATTCTTACAACGAAACTGTGTAAGAGCCTATAAATTGAACAGCTACTGCCTGACACAAATGCAGCTTACCAGTTTACTTCTGTGTGAATTTGAGAGTCCAATATAAACACCTCCTAACGATGACTAAACAACTGTTGTACAGATTGACTTTATGCTATGGTAACCATTAAGAAACTGTTATGCTATAAGTTACCAAAGTATACCGTGATATATATCATCTACCGTCTATTGTTCAAAATATATCGCAATATAAATTAGACTATATCGCCCACCCCTATGTCTTGCTATAAAATAATGGTTGATTTCTTTGGTTGCTCTGAAGTTGTGTTCATTTGCTTGTGAGAACAACACACACAAACACACACACACAGTTATCCCTTCCATTATGTCTTGTTGGTAACATACACATTGTTGTGAATACATGCTGTATGGTTGCATGGGCTATTGAGACGTGTTTGGTGTGACCACACTATCAGTGTCTTGACTACCGTTTTTCCTCTTTGACCCTTTTCAAATTTCCTCCTCACAGAACACCTCCGTCATGGAGTCACAAAACGCAGATCTTTCCCCTAAGACCACCACAGTGTTCAAGGTGAGTGAGATTCCTACACACTTAGAAATGCTCTCTGACACTCTTGAGGCTGTCTCATGGGTTTTGTTGCTTTCCAATACACAGATGCACTGAACCCTGCTTTTTTAGCTCTGGTTCTGACATGGGTTTTACATATAGGTCAAAAACAATCCCCACTAGATTTGGAGTAGACTTAAGTCTCAGCTTTTATTGCTTAACTTTGCCATTATTTCCCAAGCCAGTTATAATATCCATTATAACTGAATAATAATAATTTAATTTAATTTACAGTATGAATTCTATTATCCTGTGATGTTTGTGGGCCCAGGTATGCCTGGCTCTAATTAGGCATCATGTCATGTCATGCAAAGCGGCTGAAACATAGCAATTGCTCCAGGGTGGAACCTTTATTTTTCAACCAATTGCTACTGTTTCGTTATAAAGTACATTATGCGCTGCAATGCACCGTTTGAATTCAACGTAACTGTTTTCAGTTCTCTCTCTGTTCCCTGATAGGCCATCTCATGTCATGGTCTGGGCAAACTTGGCTTATTGCACACCAAGTTGTTGGAGGTAAATTAATTACTCTAGGTGGTCCTAGTCTGGCTATAAATAGGTGCCTGGATCCTTACATATTTTAGCACAGACTAACACTACAGGACTTAAAAGACAAAAAAGGGAGAATCGGTAGGCAGCTGTAATTGAAATCATCATCATCAGCAGCATCAATTTAAATAAATATTCATACTGAAAACATTTTAAGCGGAATCTTTATTGGATTAAAGGAATAGTGTGGCTTGCAACATGCCATTTTTGTCAGGTGGTTAATGAGGTGGTTCAAAACCAGGCACCCCTCGGGTTAAATATTTGCAGGTTGTTCATTAAAGCTTACAGCAAATAACCTTATCTTTATGATAATTTTGTGAATATATATCATATCTAATATCTATAGAAAATATGTGTGCCTTATGTCCTTTATCCATAGATCAGGTCATTTTACAATACCTGAGCCAGGTATTTCTTCCATATTGAGACTAAAGTGCAGTTGGTGCATGCTTTGTTTCACAAGGTGCTTTTAATGCTAAATATTAATACTTTTTAAAATGTATAATAACATATTTTAAAAGGCTTATTTATGACCACACCCAGTGAATTGGGCTGACGACTAGTATCTGGTGTGATTGATTTTTTGAACCTCAGTATTGATTTTTGAATGCATTTTAGATATTGATCACTTGAAGCCCATTTTCATCAGGGGTGGGGGGGGGGGGGTATATTTGCATTTGAACACCACACCACATACATTGTCTTATGTATAGGGCAATGCTGATGATGGCTTTTTTTTATGCTTTTTTTTGTCTAATTTCAGATCACCAATGGTCCTATGACGGGCTCACGGAAGCGGCCATCGGAAGGCAACTACCAGAAGGAGAAGGATGTCTGCATACAGCTGTTTGACCAGTGGTCCGAGGCTGACCAAGTGGAGTTTGTGGAGCACCTTATCTCGCGCATGTGCCACTACCAGCATGGCCACATCAACTCCTACCTCAAGCCCATGCTCCAAAGGGATTTCATCACAGTACTGCCAGGTATGCTGTCAGGGCTGGCTCCAGTCCCTTACTCATTGCTTTATTATGTTTTATTATACTTTTTACTGTAGTTTATGGCATTAAAGTCAAGCTTCTACTCGCGTTGCCACTTTATGCTGGGAATGTACGGTGGTGTTGGGCGGTGGTGGCGGCTTAGCGGCTAAGAAACTTGGCTAGCATGCAAGTAGCCTAGAAACTGTGGGTTCAATCTACCACCATTGTGCCCTTGAGCAAGGCACCTAACCCTAAGGTGCTCTAGGGGAGACTGGCCTAGGGCTGTACTGAGTCCCTTACTTACCTCGGCATATGTTTTGCTGTGACGTATGGCATTAAACGCAAATTTCTACTCGCATTGCCACTTGCTGGGAATGCAAGCAAGAGATTGGGCAACCGGGCAGTCATTAAGAATGACAGAATGTAGGTCTGTTACAGTTGAGTGCTTAACGCCCATGAAAGTCACATCAATCTATGATTAATCGACTGATAAATAGAATTTATGAGGAGAAAAAGGGCAACACTGTATGTCGCTGTCTATGCCATTTTGTGTGTCTGAAGGTTGGTGGTCTACTAAGATAAAGCACATGCACACACACACACCTACCAGTTTGTTCATTGTACACAGTTAGTTTAGCACATTAGATAGGCATTCAGATGCTTTGTGCAACAGAATCCATTGCTGACCTGTCCAGAATCCCCTCAGGCCTAAATCTAGCTCGTCTTGATCCAGAGTCTAATTTAAAGTTCTGCTTTGAGATGCATCTGGTTGATGGCTGCGGTGTAAACTCTGGAGAAAACTCTCTGTCTGACTAACTGAGTATGTTTAGCTACGGCATTGTACAAGAGAATAAATTACTTATCTAGGTCTATGAAACAACTTTCTGACTACATCTGTTCTGACAACATCCACACTAGGGTGGCGATTACCACAGTGGAAAAAAATAAAAGTGGCAATTTCCAACATCTCACCCCTTTGTTCCATTCATACAAATTTGTTCCATTCATACAAAAAGAAATGTGTGTATTTTCTAGTATCAGTTGGTCAAGGTTTAAGTTAAGTCTCTTTGTTGTCAATTTCTCTACATATACTGGACATACAGAGGAATCGAAATTACATTTCTAGCTATCCCACAGTGATGCACACGGTCAGGAGAGCCAGAGGCCGCTGCGTCTACACGCGCCGCCTGCAATGACATTCACCTATTCACACACAGTCACACACCAGTGGAAGGGATTACCATGCAAGGCTCCAGCCTGCCACCAGGAGCAATTTGGGGTTCAGTGTCTATACTGGTGGCCCTTGGACATTAAACATTAAGGCCTAGTTTCCCAGTGAGGGCATCAAATAAACCAGGACTAGGCTAATTCTACTTTAATTAATCCACACTAAACAAATGACTTTCTAAAATGTATCTTAAGTTTAGATTAACTAGTTCTAGACTACAGAGTCTCAGATTAAGGCATGCACAAGAAGTTGCTTTGAAAAGCAAAGCTTTCTCACAAATGGATTACAATAGTCTCAGACTTGCACTGGTCTTGACTTAAACAATCGGATTTCTACAATTATGATTAGACCTAATCCAGATCTTAATGAAGTCTTCAATTCATGTGAATTGAAAAAAGGATTACAATTTGTACAAATACATTTGTATATGTTTGAAAATGGTCTTCTCAAAAAAAAATTTAGTGTTTTCTTTTGACATTATCTATTTTTTGGTTAAGTGTAGTGACTCCTGTTCCAGACAGTCCTCAAGACAAATGAATTACAAGAATTCCAAAACAGGTTTTCATAGCAACCTCTCCTTAGCTACATGTGCATGCCTTAATCTGGGATTTTGTAGTCTAGAACTAGTTAATCCAAACCTTTCAGAAAGTCAGTTGTTTAGTGTGGGTTACTTTAAGGAAAATTAGCCTAGTCCTGGTTTATTTTAAGCCTTTAACAGGAAACTAGACCATTAAGTATAGGGCAGCAAATAAGTGTAGTTGGCATAAGCAAAATCAATTTGACATTATAAAAACCCTGTCTAGTTCGCCAAAATGTGTAATCGGCCCCACAAGAGCGGTAGAAGTGTTAAATCACTGTGCAAAACTGCGATAAATACAATTTTGTTACAAATAACTTGTATAATTCAGACAGTAATGGTTTAAAAAAACGTGACAGACATAGAATATTTAATTTTTATCGCAATTTTCAAATAAGTACACCTCGGGGGCCACCCCTAAATGTTAACCAAATAAAAAAAATCCCAATTATCTTTCATATCAAATGGAACCATTTCCAGGGCTGAGACGTTTAAATATACAACTTTAGATTTTAAGGGCACCCTAATCCACACCCTGTTCACATTTTGTTGCAGTCACATCAAAAAGAGCAGTACTTTTTCTAAATAGGAAGCATTATTTGGTTTTGGCACCAGAAATCCCGTTAGAAGAGTGCCCTTCTAATGACCCTGTCTGTCTTTCTGTTTTCTCTAAAACACTTTTTTGATGGTTCAAAGTAGGATTCGGCGTGCCCAGGGCATCTCTCTCACAGACGAGTCTTGTGTGCTCCTCAGACGGCTAGCCTTAGCACACGGAGCTGTCTCGACTAGCTTGATGGAACTGGTGATAGTGACACCACGTCAGCTTTTGTCTGGATATTTCCAACTCCCACGGCTCTGGCACGGGCAATAGCCGAGTGTCCGCTGAAGAACACCGCTCCCCTCTCGTGTCAGTTTTATACTGGTGTGCTGAATACAAAAGCAAATAGGAGCTTAGTATTAGAGGGACCAGTATCCAACTGTATTTATTGGCTAACATAAGTTTCTTTATTGTCAATTTCTCACACACACAGGAATCGAAATTGCGTTTCTAGCAATCCCACATGTGATGTGAGAACCAGAGGCCGCTGCATATACACGCGCCACCTGCTTATGGCATTCACCCATTCACACACACTCACACACCAGTGGTGGGGGCTGCCATGCAAGGCTCCAGCCTTGCTCAAGGACATTTCGATGGGGTCAGGTAGAGTGGGCATCGAACCTACATTTTTCCCGTTACCGAACGGTACCACTGCGTCACCATCGCCCCCAAAAAACCCGCTGCGAGCAACATGACAGCATTAAAGTGCAACATTAATTTGCTGTCCTCTCTACCTATGTCTCTAATTGTTTTATGTGTCTGCATTGATCACCTCATGGGTAATGACTCAGCTCTGTGTTCTGAGTCTTACACATGGGGCTCTCCACCTCCAAAATGGTAAATGAACCCTTTGGTCTTCCCCTCTTCCACTCGTTCAGCTCAGGGTCTGGACCACATAGCGGAGAACATCCTGTCGTTCCTGGACGCTCGTTCGCTGTGCTCGGCCGAGCTGGTGTGTAAGGAGTGGCAGCGGGTCATCTCCGAGGGAATGCTCTGGAAGAAGCTGATTGAGCGCATGGTCCGCACCGACCCCCTCTGGAAAGGCCTGTCGGAGAGGCATCAGTGGTGAGTTCAGTGGGTTCCTCCTTGCAGCCGGACTGCACCAAAATCTATGCGTGTCTTACATTTTGCATGCGATGGGATGTGACTGAGTAAGGTTCAGGAATCGCTTTGAGCGACTGTCACAGGAGAGTCAGCCCCGCTAGCAGATGTGCCAGTATTCCAAGCGTCAGTTCTGGTTGTCTATTCAGGTTTTACTGATGTTTGCTGATTCACTGTCCAGAGTAAAAGCCAGCTTTGAGACGGTGGTGAAAACCTAATCAATGTCGTTATTTATTTATTTTATTTTTTTCCTCTTCCCACCTTTCCCAATATCCACCAGGGAGAAGTACCTTTTCAAGAACCGAACAACAGAAGTTCCGCCAAATTCCTACTACCGCTCCCTGTATCCCAAAATAATCCAAGACATCGAGGTGAGTGCTGCAGTGACGGTCCCTTTTTTGCTAAGTAAGATTAAAAGCGACGGGTCGGACAAAGACAGGCACACCTCAGCACTGCAGTAAATAAAGATGATTTATGGCTGACTGAGAGCTCCCCCCCACCTTAGCAGTTTAAAGAGGACACAGAGTATGGACTCCATGCGACCCTGCACTGCAAGGCAGACTGCTTACCCAAAAGCCCCGGCGCCACATTGCAGTTATGTTTTCACCCAGTGATATTTTTTCTGGGTGTATTCCAGTATTTTGATAGCTCCCATGCTGTGTGATTGATTTGATTCCGGTCCCTAAAAATCCCCCCAAAAATGAAACTTTACAATAGGTGATGATAGGTAACAAAGGATCCAGGTGTGCTGATGTGAATGAGTACATGATGTTGCAACATAGTATTATTCCTGAATACATGAAAGAACATGGCCAAAGAATACTGAAGACGACTGGAATAGAAATTTTTGATTGCCATCAGTGTATTCATAAAAAGTTTTCTTTTTTAAAGGGCTGTTTCATAAAGTCTGTCTTGCATGTAGCTTTAGTTCAGATGGTCTGATGTAAGCTGCTTCTTAAATTGAGGACTGTTATGTATGGAGGTTATGTATTTGCTAGTGGTGGAACTGCAGACTGGTTTGGAAAAAAAAAACAGTTTATTTGGACTAGAGTGCGTGCTAACTGCAGCCGTCTCTGGTTGATGTGTGCTGGATGTCATGGCTCAGCTCAGTCTTGTTGATGCAGGTGAAGATGAATGCAAAGGACATAAATCTTACTACCTAAATCGGAAAGTCACATGGAAAATGGTGCGGCAAACTGTTTTTGTGGGGATTCTTCGACCATGTCAAACATCTTTTTCTTGTCCTCTCCATTCATTCCCCCGTCTCTCTCTCTCTCTCTCTCTCTTTCTCTCTCTCTTTCTCTCCCTCTTCTTTCTCTCCCTCTGCCTCCTGCTCTCTCTCATAGACTATCGAGGCCAACTGGAGGTGTGGGCGGCATAACCTACAGAGGATTCAGTGTCGCTCGGAGAACAGCAAGGGCGTTTACTGCCTGCAGTACGACGACGACAAAATTATCAGCGGCCTGCGAGACAACTCCATCAAGGTGTGTGTGTGTTGGCCATGCTTCTATGGGTTTGTGGTGAGATGGCAGAATAGGCTGTAGAGACCGTGGTGCAGATGCGAAATATTTATTTTTTTTTTTTTACGAATACTTTCACCTTGGACTTGTCTTGAATGCATCTTTTGCATTTGCTTGCACAGTTTCACATCCAAATGGTTCTTTCTTTGCATTATGATTTCATATATATGTGATTTTAAAACAGCCTTCAGCACTCATGGATGTCCCCAATATCAGCAGTTATCCATAAAAGTGTGTGTGTGTGCATGCGTTGTGTTGTGGTGCAGATCTGGGATAAGCAGTCTCTGGAGTGTCTGAAGATCCTGACAGGCCACACAGGCTCTGTGCTCTGCCTGCAGTATGATGAGCGGGTCATCGTCACGGGCTCCTCAGACTCCACTGTCAGGTAGCCAGCATGATCATTCTCCTCCACTTCATATTGCAACAGATTGATGTTTTAAAAGAAATGTAAGATGTATTTATATCTGTTTTTGCCATAAAATAGCCATGGTTGCTGAATTGGCAATAAATCAAATAATCAATAAATCAATCATATTGCACTAGCCTTTTCAGCTGCTTTTCACTACCAGGGCATCGCCAAATGGTGTTGGATACCCCTGTTGCTTAATGCTTAACACACAGTCAGTCATCATTGAATAAGAAGCGATTGAGGTTGCTATGGCTACCCCAGTATGTATAAATAATAATAGTTTCACCTGATCTTTGTGTCAGGGTGTGGGACGTGAACTCAGGCGAGGTGCTCAACACGCTCATCCACCACAACGAGGCAGTGCTTCACTTGCGCTTTTGCAACGGTCTCATGGTGACGTGCTCCAAGGACCGCTCCATCGCCGTGTGGGACATGGCGTCTCCAACCGACATCAGCCTACGCCGCGTACTGGTGGGACACCGCGCTGCCGTCAATGTGGTTGACTTTGATGACAAGTACATTGTCTCCGCCTCGGGTGACCGTACCATCAAGGTCAGTGCCATTTGGGAGTATATATGATGGCAGGTCA